>OZ004688.1:7792884-8368354 GCA_963924505.1 Agonopterix alstromeriana
AAAGGAAAACGACCCATAAGGAATGCTAAAAACGTGAAACGGTTGAGGCATTAAATGCACAATTTTCAAAAATTCTACAAACGGCATTCTCAAAATGGCAGTCTACAAATGGAAAATTCTCAAAATGGCTAATAATACGACAGCCTAATTCTCAATCTTTTGTAAAATTTTCTAATTGTAATAGTTTACCATTTTGAGAATTAGGATATTGTAAAATTTGCCGTTTTGGGAATTAGCCATTCGTTGAATATACAATTTCGTTAATTTTCCTTCCTTCGCAAAATTTTTCATTTTGAGAATTGCACATTTAAGCCTGAACCTGTGAAACGACTAAACGAAACAAAATTGTTTGCCAAAAAAGATTTTCCTGTCAGCCAAGCAGCATTCTTGTTTAAAGTTTTTAAGTCTACTAAAAAACAGATGTCATGCCATCTCGTTAAAAATTAAGTCAAAAGTGTGCTTAATTCTAAAAGAAAGCTTAAAATTAACCTTAATTACCTCTCACTAAAGCTGTCACTAGTTTTTTTTTCATAAAAGTAGCTCCTAAAGTCTTACAGAAGACATCGACCAAATGAAATCCCAATTTTTAGAGCAAAATATTTCAATTAGACAAATTTTCAACAAAATTGATTCTATGCAACAAGTCACTGAAACAACTATTTATAAAAATATATAAATCTTATTTCAAATTAAATTTACAGTGACAGAAGTACTCCTTTATCAAAATTTTCAGTTTTTGCCAAAATTTTTATTTTGTGAATTGACTATTTTCCATGTAGCAAGCGAGTTTTAGTCAGATTTCTTTTATTAACTTTGAGTTTTTTTTAGAAAATATCCTCAATTTTTCGTTCATTAGTTGTCACCCTAATTTTAGTGTTGCCAATCTCGCCAAAAATCGCTAAATACTGGAGATATCTAAAAATGTTTGCCAAAGGAGCCATTGTATCTCAAAATTGATAAAAAAATAATTTCAATGCACCATCGTAGGTAGTTAATGCAGCATTTCGCGATTACTTTGAACATCAAAACGGTGAATAATAATAAAAAACTGTTATAGAAACAGACGGTGCAAGAAATGTTTTATACATACAAACTTAATACTGCCTAGCGACGTTACAATGTATTTAGGTACTATTTTCTTCATTATACAATACTCAACTATGTAGGTATTTAATGAATTGCTCTACTCTTCGCTATTTTTATTATTATGTATTAATTTCACTAAAGTTCCTAGCACAAGAATTTACAAAGCTCGGGCGCGCCGAGCAAAATGCTAAGACGAAAAAATTTCCTAACCTCGGTCCGCCTCCGAAGAGAATAATATAAAAAACATTTTTTTTTCGCGGATTTTTTTTTTACATTTTCTTTTACTAAGAAATCCAACGTACGATCGATTCACTATGTACATGTAAGTGAAAATAGTGCGAAAAAAACTCACTCTGGACGAGGGGACGAAACACCGACTTTTCAATTTAATTTTAACAACAACAACATTCAAAGTTACGTACGATATTTTTAAAAAAGTACAAATTCCATTTCAAAAAAGTCGAATGAGATTAATAACGACACAATGCCCCCCGCTGTGTATGTAACCTCACGCCTGTGATATGCCAAACGACAAAATTACTATCTAAAATCAAAATTATCAATATTAAATAGCGTCGAACACCCGTTACTGCTAAAGTTTAATAGAAAACAGACAACGTACAAACAACGCGAACAATCCCACTCGGGAATAAACAAGGGCAAGCAAAACAACCTACAAACTAACGAACCAAACCGGCACAACTAAAAACCATCGCCCCACAGAGTCAATAAACTAAACTCAACTCCAAATAACTAAAAAAACTCATCATCCATTACCAAAAGCTACAAATTCAAATATCAACTTCACAAACTAAATGACACGTCGAAACTAAAATACTGCGGGGCGAAATAAATAACAATATTCGCGATATCAATCGAAAATATCGCGTAAACATTCAACAATGAAGTACAAAGAGAAACGAGAAAAAAAAGAGAGAAATCGAAACTTTCTCCCCGTATTAATTAATCTAGAAATAAGTTAAACTCAAAATATGTCAATCCACCTTCACAGGTGAACGGACAAGCCTCCAACGCCGCCATTTTGTGTCCAGGAGACGCCATATTGTTTCAATTTTAGTTTAGTGCAAAACTAGCCCACCGCTCGCAGACAGACCACATATCCCAAACACACCTCGGTTTTAAATTTAAATCTAACACCAATTAACTCGGCTTCCTCTAGAGTCAAGCCGATTTCAAACAGACCTTCAAAAGCTTGAAAATCTGTTTCATTTTTATTTTTATAAAAACAATTTACGTCAAGCGATAGCTACAACGTTGCGCGTAAAGTAAAAAATCACGTCCGATTCACAATTATATCGTTTTTTATAAAAATACAAAAATACAAAATGGGACAGTGCGACCATACTAACTCACTCACGCGTCCGCCTTAATAAGTTTTGTCAACTAGGTAGGGGGTAGGGGGCACTTTCAAACTATTTTTTATTTCCAAAAAACATTGAGCAATTTCATCCAAAAAGAACCACCAAAAATGAAAAATGCACACAAGTCGACAGTGTACGTAAATAATTTAAAAACAATTTTATAATAAATAAATCTAAATATTAAAAACAAACATTGCACAGCATTAGTGTCAGTTATTTCGAAAAATAAATACTAGAAAACAATTTTATTCAAAAACAGTGTTGTCAACACAAATTACGAAAAAATACCCAAAGATCATATTTTTGGAAAATGCAGTCGAAAAAACCTTTCATGAATCGAAAAAAAGATGAGTCCTTAAAAATTAACGTTGTATGAGATGGACGATCGAAAATGTGCCGTGTGTAGAAGTGATAAGTTATGTTATTCGATAGGTGTAGACGGGGCGCTTTCAAGGCGTGTTGTCAAAAATATTTTCTAAGAATAATTCTAATTTTTATATTTCAAGAGAAAAATTTTATTCGCAACGTTTTTTTTTACTATTTATAATGAAACTATTTTTAATTTGACTATTTACTACAGAGTGGTACGATTAGTAAAAAGAAGGTTCCCAACTCTTCAAACTGAGCAATATTTTGTTAAATTCATTAACAGAAGCTGCTTAGATTGATCAGTTTTATTAACCCTCTTTTTTTATTCATAAAGGTGCACTTTCGATGCCGGCGGCCGATGCGACTGACACGCGCATCTGACGCATGATTCTGTCATATGCCATATCGCATCGGCCGCACGCTTCAGTCGCTGGCATCATACGTTTTCATAGCATTGTCGCATCGGCCGTCGGCCGCGAGCCGCGCGCGTTAGACGCATCGGCCGCTGGCCTCGGAAGTGCACCTTTACTCGTAAACACACAAGTGTGTCTATTTTTAAACTCTGGGACACGTTATCAAACTTTCTCTATTTTGAAATACACAAATTGAACTAAAAATACAAAAAGTCCAACAACGCGTTTTGTATGGAAATTTTTTGCTAAATCTTTCTACTAACAATACCAATTGTTCCTACTTAACTTTTAGAAAAAATTCAACGGGCATCTTTCACCTACTCCAAATCTGGTCCGGACACGTAATTTTAAATATTTAGGGGTGAAACTGACGTTGATTTTGAATAAATCACGTCAAAGTTTTAATTTTATTATCCTTTGTGTAGAGTCAGACCAAAATGCTTGCCATTAGACTTTGAATTTGACCACAGAATGTGGAAATCAAGAGCAAATTCGACTTTCGAGATTTTTCTATTAACGGCCTAAAATCACAGGCAACAATGAGAATGAAATTCTAAAATCATTCAAAAATCATCCCTTTCATCGCGAACTAGATTTGACTGTCTCAGGGAGGGGTACGTCATCATTGGAACCACTCCAAGGCACTTCCGAGCCTCACAATTTAAATTACGAAAAAGATTAAAATACACGACACGAAAAAACTCTGTCAAAATTATGAAAAAAATATCAAAAAATTCGCGCAAGTCTTTTTCTACAGTCTATAAAACATCCGTGGTCGATCGGGATACGATGTCTACTCCATAGAGCGTTTATCCTAACTTTTTAATTTTTTTTAAGTACATAATAAAAAAGCCGTCCAAATGTCCGCGTAGATAATACCTCGTGTGTGCGAAAATGTACGAGAATTGAAAGACCTCTTTAACTAGAGTAGCACTTTGGCCTAGTGCTTGGTGGAGGCAGTCTATTAAGTCATGTTCGCAAAAGGTCCTATTCGCAAATGGCCCAGTTCGCTAAAGGTCCATTCGAAAATTTCAACCAAACCTTTCATTTGTCAAGAATAAATCTTTTTGTGAATTGGGCATTCTGCGAATTTGACATTTTGCAAATAGGACCTAATGCGTCTAATTTTTTATGTGTCAATCCCGCATGAAGATTGTCAATTTCGGTTTTCTCATTTTCAAAATTATTGGTTCTTGGGTCATCACAACACGAGGCGTAGTAACTCCAAAACCGAGTGACAAAAGGCAAAAACGTGAACCATTTAATTACGCTAGATTATATTTGGTTAATATTTATTATTATTATTATTAATAGATACTAAACTACCTTCTATTGCACTATCCCGGCGATTCAAAAAATATTTTTTTTATTTTACAATTAAAAATATAAGAAAAGACTCGTTTAGAGCAAGACTACAGCCAAAATTGGTAACATTTTTTTAAGTTTGTACTAAAAATCTGTCCCTACCGCCTCCCAGGAAAAAAACAACGAAATAAGCCAACAAATTGAAGTTTAGGAAAAAACGTTCGGCTGAAAACCATTTATCCAACATTGGTCTCAATAAAAAAGGGCTTAGTAACTCATGCATCCAAAATACATGACAATTTTTGAGATGAGCCCATTATGTTTAAACGATCAAATCGCAATCGCAAACAACAATATCCAAGTCGAAATTTAAACAATCAAGGGGAAAATGTTATAGGAAATTCATTCTAGCTACACAGGTACAATTATGTTTTTTTGAGAATTTCGACAATCCACTTATCTCTTAAATTTAATATCTTACTGTGTGAGCGTGGGATCTCGCGAATCAACGTTGCGACTGATCACTATTAGCTGAACAATGACTAATCCGACCACTTCCAAAAAATTCCCAAAATGTCCAGTACCCATAATGCCACTTTCCAAATGCCACCAATACGACCATTTCCCAAAATGATCACAATTTAATTTATAACCTAGTTTTATGTAAGTTAATCGAGTGGTCATTTTGGGAATTAGTCATTTTGAAAAGTGGTCTTTATGGTCTGAAAAAAGACTTTCTTTGAGATCATTACAGAATCCGATCAGAACTTATCAACTTGAGCACTGCAATCAATAGACACTCTGCCGATGTCAGATGTCTGATGTCTGATGTCTGATTGATGTCTGATTACAGCGACTGATCACTGACTGATCCTAAAGACCAATTGATCACTAAGACTGAATTTATTACAAATCCTGTAAATGTCAAAGATCACCAAGATGTCAAAAAGGCGAAAAGAATGCAGTCGCAACAATTTTATCAAAAAAACGCATCACATCTTAATGCCAAGTGGCTCCATACAAACAGATAACTTAGTTTGAATACACAATTTGCTTAATTCAAAAAAACCGCAATTTCCTTTCGCAGACAACTCCAGCAAAAAAACTACCAAAATGGTAGCTTTTCGCATATTTGGTATCCCTAAAGATTGAATGCAAAAGAAAATTGTTTAATCCTTGTACTTGAATTATAGTTATATTTTGCTTATCAAATAACGTTGGATATTAGTTGCATTTCTATTTAAAATTTTCCTAAACGGGGTCACTGTCCAATGGCGTTCGCCCAATCAGAGGCTGTCAAGTCATTATATGAGACGACAAAATCATATTCTCCCACTTTGTACCATTCGTGAAAATGTTGCCATAACAAACTGCCAGTTGTTTCCAACTTTGAAAAAAACCTCGACTAAATAGAATATTGTTTTTTTTTTTCTAATTAACTAGTGGTCAAACAACGACCATGTTCTATTTTGTCTATGAGCTATTTAGGCTAGGTTTTTTCTAGCTAAATCCCGCTTTCAATCCGCGTCATAAATCGGTTTTATTAAAATTTTCAGAGTTGAATTATATCTAATCAATGAATCATACTATTTTTGTCTAAATCAAACCGTCTAGGAAACGATTGGGTGGAGTGAACACTCCTACTCGCTAAGAATTAAATATAATTCCACTCTTTGGGACCGCGGCGTGGGATGCGATGGTAGTGAGATTGTAGTTGGTAGTGGGCGGTAATGACATTGTAGTTTTGTAGTAGATAGTAGTGACATCACAGTGTATGGTAGTGGGTTTACGATGTTGTAGTACCCAATTGTAGTGTTTGGTAGTGACTTGTAGTGGTGTGGTAGTGAAAGTTCGTGATTTTCAGGTACAATTTAGAAACTTGCCTAATATAACCAACTATAACTCAAAGCCACTACTATAATATAGTTATGTCGGGCATTTAGATCACAAACACCAACTCATCACTGCACTACCTATCCTTCCAAATCACTAAACAGGGTGTTAGGGTAAACAGTTGCATTACTTTAAGGGGTGATTGTACCCATTAAACTAAATAAAAAGGCCTAAGAAACCGCAAAAAAAAATTCGGACTTTCCATACTAAATGCAATCAGCTGATCGAACGTTTCTATGAAAAGTCGAATTTTTTTTCTCGAATTTCCTATAGGTTTCTCAGGGAAAGTTGTTCAGTATCATGGGTACAATCACCCCTTAAAGTAATGCAACTGTTTACCCTAACACCCTGAAGAGGTTCATTAAATGAGAAATCAAGTTACAATACAAGTGAAATCTCAACCAAATCCCTTTACAGATATTCAGATATTTAAACCACAGAGAACTCATTACTACCAACTACTTACCAACACTACCAACTCACCGAATCATTGTACAGTAGACGTTTTATTTTCGAACACTCAGATCACAAACTCCAACTGATCACTACCAATCACCCTTTCCTTCACTACTAAAACCTCCCCGTTACTACCAAAAACCTTCCCCTCACTACCAACATCTATCCCTCACTACCAAAGACCTCCCCTTCACTACAAACACCTTACCATCACTACCAAATACCTTCCCATCACTACCGACACCTGCCCCTCACTACCAAAGACCTTCCCCCCACTACCAACACGTCTCCCTCACTACCAGGCGCTCACTAGCGCCGCCACTAACACCAGCGGAAGGGCACGGCGCGGGGACGGTCAGCGCCCTCCTTGACGAGCGGCTTGTGGAACTCGCGCCCCGGCCGCGAGTGGATCGTGGCCCAGCAGTGCTCGCAGTAGTACTGGAATAACAAAACATGCATTTTAACATGAAGTTAGAAAAGGAAGACGCAAGACGGAGGTATTACAGTTATCATCATCATTAATAACCTATACACTTTGACTAATTATTATAAGGACTAGCCTTGCGGTAGCATTTCCCCTCTGCCACGGTATAAGCACAATTGATCTCGTGCATTTACATTCAATTTTACACCTTATCACTAAACGAGACAGCCTATAATTGCGAAATAATAACTTCGAACTTAGAACGTTTGGGGTTCACACGAGACTACTTTTCATGATTTTTAACATTCAAAATTAGAATTTAAAGTTATGGGGAATAAAATACAAAGTTGCGGATTTCATGTTACCTCGCCCCCCGCAAAAAGTGGCAGAAATGTTTGTTAGTAGAATTACACGCGTAACCAGTCCACATATAAATAGTCAAAGCCTATACACCGTGTTCCTGAGGTTATGCATTAACTTTGGCCTGTTATTGAGACCATTAATTTGATCATATTTCACTATATCATCAATCAGTATCGCACGTGTTTAACGCTTCTTGTCAGTGCGAGCCCGTTTGTTTGAAGTGTCAAGGGTGTGGTATAGTATAGATGTATAATAGTAAGTGTATGTATATTGAATAGTAATAGCACAGTATTACTATTAGGCTTACAGTATGGCAACGCTCTTGACGCGCCGCGCCCCGCCGCCGGTGTACTTACGTTAACATGTGCACTCAATCCCGTCATCCTCATACAGATCTCGGGATGATCCGCTCCCCATTTCCCCGCAAGGCCTCGGGTTGCTCTGAGCAAGTACATCCGTTGCCGTACTGTAAGGACTATATACAGTGGATGGAGTCATTTTGGAAAGTGGTCCTTATGGGAAAAGTGGACCCTATGGGACGTGGAGCCTAAGGGAAGTGGTCCTTTTGGGAAATATTCCTTTTGGGACGTGGTCCTGATAGGAAGCGGTCCTTTTGGGACGTGGTCTTAACGGGAAGTGGTCCTTTTGGGACGTGGACTTAACGGGAAGTGGTCCTTTTGGGACGTGGTTCTGATAGGAAGTGGTCCTTTTGGGACATGTTCTTTTTGGGAAATGTTCCTTTTGGGACGTTGTCTTGATGGGATGTGGTTCTTTTGGGAAGTGGTGTGGCAACAGCAGTAGTGTAGGTACCTGTAGGCAGGTGACGTTGGCGCAGAAGAAGGGCGCGAACTTGGAGCCGCAGCGCGCGCCCGCGCACTCGTCACACATCTGGTCGTCCAGCACGTACGGCTTCACCTGCACAACAGTTTTTACGTTCATTAGCTAGCTTTTGCACCAATGCATGGTCATTTCCCAGGGAGGGCCTGATCTCCCATTGAGGGTCTCTGCCCCAAGTAATAGAAACAATGCTACGCTACCGCATAAAGTCACCGCTCGGAACAGAGACTGAATTTGCCACCCCATTTCAAATTCCGGATTTAAATAGCTTAATGGCCGATGGGTCCGAAGAATTCTTAAATGCGACCACAGCGGCCACACGGCCAGAACCAAATAAATGTAGTTTGTAGACATTTTGTGAAAAAAGGTAGTCATTTTGAAAAATAGTAATTTTTGGGAAAGTGGTCCTTTTGGTAAAATATCGCTTGTCTGTTAGTCACGGAACTGTTTTATAAAAAAAAAACACTTTATTGCCACACAAAAATACAGAATAGGTACGAAACAGATTCATTACACAGAAAATTTCAAAATAACAACAGATTATAGCATGGCATTTATTAGTATGTATGTGTGTACATTACCTCAACGCGCTTGTCGATGTCGCCGTGCTGGAGCTGCACGAAGCGCGCGGAGATGGCCGCGATGTAGGACTGCTGGTTGGAGAACGCGACCCGACCCGCGCCCTAAGATATAATACATATTATTAACGTTACTGACTTATTGACGTTACCAGCCGGCTGGTCCACCGGCAATGTGTAAAGTAAATAGAAGCCCGCGAAAGGATTGCGGGAGGCGAATGCGCCCATGACTGAGAAAACCAAACTGGTGTTTTTAAAATTCTAGGTTGGGTTGGAATAATTATGTATCAAGCCGGAGCATCAACAAGCTTGCTTCTTTCCTCCATGCTGCGTATGTAGACAATATAACGATTGTAGTGCTTCGGCTGATGTTTTTTTCAACTCGTTAGCTATGTTTCGCAGAAATGCGTTTTTGTAGTTATTTGTAGTAAGTAATCTTCTTGACTTTGTGTGTGTATTTGAATCACAGAACATTATAAGAGGGGTTAGAAATGCAAAGTAGCGCTTTTGCTTCGGAGACGGCTGTCGCTACTTGTCTTCCCGCTCACGCTGCTACAATTACTCATGCCCTCTCACTCGCACTACGCCGCGCGCCTAGCATAACACCATAGTGTTATGCAAATCATTGCATAACCTGTGGCGACACGTTCCACGCCTACTTTGCACTTCTAACCCCTCTTATAATGTTCTGTGGTCGAACAAATGGTGGAACCTTAAGAGAATACTAATAATTCGGAGCGCGCTCCATACAGACGAATCAAAATTCGAAATATGAGGACTCCAAACGTAGCTGACAAATTCCCGACCAGACTATAATCTTCTCCTTATCAAGTCAAAGTCAAAATTGTATATTCAAAATAATATCACATAGATAACTTTTTGACGTCATGTTTTTGAATCTACCACCGCGTCGGAAGGTGTTCCGTTGCAGAGAAGATGCGGCCAGAAACTCTACAACACACTTCTTTTAAACAATACAAAATATACAAAATACAATTACATAAATAATCTTCATCATAACCTTCTTGCAGTAACCCTACAATGTAAATAAAAGGTAATCTAACCTTGGGATACTTGAGTTCGGGGTCGGTATCGATGCCCGCGTAGCATACACCGCCATACAGCCGGTCCATTATCATCGCCAGCTCCACTGTAACATTCACAGTTTTCATATTAAACAGTGTCGGGTGAAAGAAGAGTTAAAAGATATCTCATTTGAATTACAAATAATTTGACGGTAATTCGAAATTCTATCGTATATAAGGTCTAACAAAATTAGCTGAAACTATTTTAAGGGGATGATCAGACCATCAAACGGAACAACTTCCTCTATGGGACCAATATCAAATCGCAAAAAAAAATCAGCTATCCCAGACAATTGGCTAAAGTAGGTTTGCAGATTTGTATGAAGCAGTTGATTTTTTTTCGCGATTTCGATGTTGGTCCCATAGAGATAGTTGTTCAGTTTGATGGTCTGATCATCCCCTTAAAAAAGTGTCAGCATATTAAGAAGGACCCTATATACACGAAAAAAGATTACGATATGGTTTTTAGGTATCCCGGACTCCAAGTCAACCTTTTTTTAGAATGTTTGTTTGTATGTCTGTTTGTTTGTTTGTTTGTATGTTTGTAACAGCATCACGAAAAAACGACTGAACCAATTTTGATGAAATTTTGTTTGTTTGATAGCTTATGATCTGATTCAAAATCTGGTATATACTTTGTGTGGACGAAGTCACGGGTAAACTCTAGTACAGTTTAAACTACCATAGTAGTCATTATTACCACAATAAACAGCAAAATCCGGTAAATACTGTCACAATAGTAAGCACCATAGTAAGACGGAAACACAGTAGACAGTACCACAGTAGACGATACCCCAGTAGTCGGGTTAACGGTACCAAAGTAGACGGTACGACATGCACAATAAGTCAGTACCATAGACAGTATCGCAGAAGACAGTGCCACAGTAGACAGTGCCACAGTAGACAGTGCCACAGTAGACAGTGCCACAGTAGACAGTGCCACAGTGGACAGTGCCACAGTAGACAGTGCCACAGTGGACAGTGCCACAGTAGACAGTGCCACAGCAGACAGTGCCATAGTAGACAGTGCCACAGTAGACAGTGCCACAGTATACACTGCCAAGATAGATACAGGCACAGTACACGGTAATACGGTGCACACAGTAGACGGTAAGTAGAGAGAGGGGCTGGTACTGACCGGCCTTCAGCGGGCGCGGCACTCCGCCCACGAACACAGTCTTGCGCGGGTCGAGCGGCATGCTCGCGTCCAGCACGAAGTCCGCGTCCGCCAGCCGCCACGGCCTGCCATACAATCATCATCATCACTAATTATGTCTGAGTTTTATATAGGCTAGCATGCATATCATAGAACTTCGGCGGCGCGTTGTGGAGATATGCCACGTTTACAGGGTGTAGCAAACACCCTAGTAATACTTAAGCTTCAGAACATCAAACTGAACAACTTTCACTATGGAGCCAACGAAGAGAAAAAAATCAGCTCTCCCGTACATTTGAGTCGAGACGGTATGTATGAAAGAGCGGATTTTTTCTTCGCGATTTCATGTTGGCTCCATAGTGAAAATTTATCGCTTTGATGGTCTGAAGTAATCCCTTCGATATATAACGCATTAAATTTTACGCCCTGTATATTTGTATGTATTATTATAATCGATACTTTTTACACCCTCTACAATCGAGTTTTTCGAACCTTTCTACGTAATATCGACTGCTCTCAAACTTTGAAGGAAACGTGAGGAAACCTGCATACGCTAAAGAAGATGTTTTGATGCGTATGAGAAGTGTACCAACCCGCATTGTGCACGCCTGGTACTACACTAATATACATACACACTCCCTGAGAGTAGGACCTGGAACTCAAGATTGGGTTCCAGAGCTCTCCGCAACGCACCATCAACGCTTTTCAACCTCCAGTTGAAAGGAACGCGAAAAATTAAACAGTCTTGTAAAAGTCAAAGTCAAATCAAGTCAATATAATTTATTCAATATAGGAGCTTGCAGCACACTTATCAAACGTTCAATCTTTTTTAAAGCTACCACCGCGTCGGAACATGTTGTCGCTGTAGAGAAGATGCGGCCAGAAACTCTACAACATAACACGACTTAATAACTATTACAATATAAATTCTTAAGCTAGAGTTATGTATACAATAATACATAGTCTATTTAATAAAATAATTGATGCTGTACAGTAAAGTAAATAAACTATAAGCTAGTGACCTCAGACCCAAGCATTTTGATCATTTAAGTAATCATCCAGTTTATAATATGCTTTTTTACAGAGGACTTTTTTGATTTGAGTTTTAAACATGGTTTCGGAAAGATTCAAAATGGTCTCGGGGATTTTATTATAACAACGTATACAGTGACCCATGAAAGACGTGTTGACCCTACTAAGCCGAAAGTGTGGAGATATCAGTTTATTTTTGTTTCGAGTGTTGTAATTATAGACATCAAAATTTTTTGGAAATAAAGACAAATTTTTTCTTACATATAAAATGTTTTCATAAATAAACTGTCCATCAACTGTTAAAATATTAATTTCCTTAAAAAGGTGGCGAAGCGAATCACGACAGCGCAGACCATATATAGCTCGAATTGCCCGTTTCTGTAGGATAAAGATTGTCTCAATGTCTGCAGCACGACCCCACAATAAAATACCATAGGACATGATACTATGAAAGTAACTGAAATATACGAGTCGGGCTGTTTCAATATCAGTTAGTTGTTTAATTTTTCTGACTGCATATGCTGCAGAGCTTAGCCTACCAGCCAGAGTTTCAATGTGGGAACCCCATTGCAGCCTAGAGTCAATCGTTATTCCCAAAAACACTGTATTATCAACAAAATCTAGACTATCTCTGTTTAAAGTTACTTGATTATCTACAATTGGCACATTCGGCAAAACAAATTTTATACATTTCGTTTTTTTTTGCATTAAGTGCGAGGTTATTTGCGTTAAACCAGTTCAAAACTTGTTGAAGGCTTGTTGAAACAGGTACGTACCTAATCTGAACAGGCTTATCCCTGATGGTGGGCGAGGAGACGCAGAGGTAGAGCTTGTCGTCGTCTGTGATGCACGCCTCCATCAGCGCCGCCACTGAACTCTCATCCTGCAACACACATTAACACAAGTTTAACATACTTGAACCAATGTAGAGCTTGTATTAACAACCTGAACCAAGGGAGAGCTTGTATAATAGACCTGAACCAGGGAAGAGCTTATATAACACACTTGAACCGAGGAAGAGCTTGTATAAAACAATTGAACCAAGGGAAAGCTTGTATAGTAAACCAGAACCAAGGGAGAGCTAAAGAAATTTGTTGTTTAGCAGACGTGAACCAAGGTAGAGCTTGTATTAACAGACCTGAACCAAGGGAGAGCTTTGATAATAAAATTGAACCAATGGAGAGCTTGTATAATAGACCTGAACCAGGGAAGAGCTTGTTGGAATATCCGCACAATTACATTCTTGCAAAATTTAAAGGTCCACCCTCTAAGAGAGGGCCCAATTCTTCGTTATCGAAACAATAACACTGCCATCTAGCGAAAACTACTGGCAATACAGTCATGAGTTTATTCCTTCCGATAAAGATACACCTCATTATTTACATTAATTAATTACTCAATTTTGGAAAAAACTGCAATTGTGCGGTTATTCTCTTGGATGAGCGAGATGCTAACCAAGAAAGAGCTTCCTTAACAGATATGAATCAGAAAAAAGTTTAGCAGGATTCTCCAGGGAATAGTTTAGAGTTTGTTTAATAGAAATTAACCAGGCAACATATTGTTTAAGACATGTGAACCAGGGAAGTGGGCTGCTTTCGGGAAACTCCGTCAAATATTTTCCTCGGCTCTACCACAATGCCTCAAAACAAAGGTGTTCAATCAGTGCGTCCTGCCAGTAATGACCTATGGTGCGGAAACTTGGACCCTGACGATGGGACTAGTTCATCAGTTCAAGGTCACTCAGCGAGCTATGGAGAGAGCTATGCTCGGTGTTTCTCTGAGAGATCACATCAGAAATGAAGTGATACGTCAGAGAACTAAAGTGGTTGACATAGCTCAGAAAATTAGCAAGCTGAAGTGGCAATAGGCTGGTCATATCTGCCGAAGAACTGACAACCGGTGGGGTGTCAGAGTTCTAGAGTGGAGACCGCGAACTGGTAGGCGTAGTGTGGGACGCCCTGCTGCGCGCTGGACAGACGACCTAAAAAAAGTAGCGGGGAGCGATTGGATGAGGAAGGCCGAGGACAGAGTTTTGTGGCGCGCCTTGGGAGAGGCCTATGTTCAGCAGTGGACGATGATGGGCTGATGATGAACCAGGGAAAAGCTTGTTTGCTTGTTCCCAAACACGAACCAGGGGACAATTTCTTCTTGTTAAAGGATAATAAACTATGATTTAAATAAACAGAACCTTCTTGGAACATACCTGGAACAGTAGAAACGCGTAGCCCTTAGGTGGGAAGTAACTCTTGCTCTCGGCCTTGTGGGGCCAGTCCACCACCAGCGGTCCGAACCGCCGGAACGATGACGTTATCTCATCTGTAAACAGACAACGAATCGTACAAACATACATACATAAACTCACGACCATAATCGGGGTGGTCAGCAGTCTTATTCACATTTAGAACAGTTCAAGGTTCACTTCAAATAAACCTCAAACGCCAAAAACAAACATTTAAAAAGTAAATAATAATTCGGTGTCCTATTTGGGGATGTAAGCAAATGTATGTTTTACTTCTTAACTCTCTTTAAGATAATTTAGGTCAATTAATGCGTAGGGGACCGCTATGAAATTACCATTGGATTTTTGTAATTTAATGTTATTTCATAATTTTTAAAGTTGCATGAAAACTGCTTAATCGATTTTTACCAAATATAGCTAAGAACACCCGCATAAACTTGCTTTCACGTAAAAAAAAACGCACCAAAATCGGTCCATCTGTTCAAGAGCCACGATGCCACAGACACACAGACAGACACAAAGACATTGGCGTCAAACTTAAAACACCCCCTCTTTTTGCGTCGGGGGTTAAAAACACGGACCGTGGAAAAAACTATGGATTTTGACAGTCACATCCATTCGGTGGCGCATTGCGAAGAGGTGTGAATTGACACATTCTACTCTCAATTATGAGGGTCCGCGTTCGAATCAGCACGGACGACATGCCATGTAGGAATGAGTTTTCTAACTTATGAACCTACCCCTACGTAATACCGACTTATCTCAAACGGTGAAGGAAAACATCGTGATGAAACCTGCATACGCTGAAGAAATTCTGATGCGTATGTGAAGTCTACCAATCCGCATTGGACTTGCGTGGAGGACTAACGCCCATACACCCTACTTAAGAGGATATAATTCGGAGCGCGCTCCATACAAACGTACTATGGTGATATTTTCAATACTAACCAATTAAAGTCAATAAAATATTGTATAAACAATCTCCGCGCTCCGAATTATATCCCCTTAAGGGTAGGCCTGTGCCCTGCAGAGGGCATATAGACGGACGATGACAATGATGACTCTATTATATTGTGTCGCAAGTTGACAACAAAACTTCCAGGGAAATTCGCCGAAGTAGTATTCGAATTAGTCTTATTAACCCAAAGAAATCAATTAGAAAAGTGGTTCGAATGATTTCCAATAATAAGGTATTTAACGGATATCTAGAACTTTAGGACCTAAAGCAAGAAAGGGCCTCTCGTTAGTTTTAAGGGGATATAATTCAGAGCGCGCTCCATACAAACTAAGTCTGGTTATATTTCCAATACTAACCAATTAAAGTCATTGAAATTTTGCAGAGACAATCTAGAAACTAATCCCTATGCTTGTATGGTGTCAGATTTTCGTTAAAATGTAGTTCAAAGTTACAGTGCCTAAAAGATTTCAATACACCTCTTAAATTAATCCTTACATTGAAACTGTACATTTAACGAAAATCTGACAACATACAAGCATAGAGATTAGTTTCTAGACTGTGTCTGAAAAATTTCATTGACTTTAATTGGTTACTATTGGAAATATAGCCGGACTTCGTTTGTATTGAGCGTGTTCCGAATTATGTTGCCCCCGTCGTGTTGACGAAATCCGGCGCTGTCTAGCATATTCGTAAAAAACACGCGTCGCTCCGCGCTTTTATAAATAGGTTTCATTAATATTACTGTCAGCATTTCAGCGAGAGTTGTTTCAGGTACGTAGAGATTGATAGCAGACATTTTCTCAGAGTGTTTTTGACACTTCAGACACTAGGAATTAACCTATTTTTGCGTATTATTCGACATGACTGTATCATCTTTCTTGTCGTAGCTTTGGTATTGACAAAAAGCTAAATCCTCTCCTTAGAGGATTCAGCCGCTTGGCCGCTTGACATTCAAAATTAGAATCTAAAGTTATGGGGAATAAAATCCATAGTTGCGGATTTCATGTTACCTCGCCCCCCGCAAAAAGTGGCAGAAATGTAGTAGTCTCGTGAAGTAGTCTCGTGTGAACCCCAAACGTTCTAAGTTCGAAGTTATTATTTCGCAATTATAGGCTGTCTCGTTTAGTGATGAGGTGTAAAATTGAATGTAAATGCACAAGATCAATTGTGCTTATACCGTGGCAGAGGGGAAATGCTGCCGCAAGACTAGTCCTTATAATAATTAGTCAAAGCTGTACGGTAATAATCATAGGTACCTACTCATTTACTCGACATCCAGGGGGAAAACCAAGTCGTGATATGCTCTTGCTTACAATAGCAGTCGGCACAGATAACCTGACACTTGATACTTGTTCAACCGATCTATTGTTCACAATGTAGGCCGCAGCTTGTCGGCGTCAGAGCAGATTAACATTCCCTATTATTTTATCTCCCGTTTTATCTTTTTGCAGGAAGTGTGTTGAACTGATAGAACTGGCATTGAATTGATCACAGAATAGATATCCAACCAGAAAAATGTAACCCTCCTTCTGGTGCAGTCGGGAAAAACCGACCGAACACGAGAACAGACCAAAAACGACAGCATATTGTCACAGCATAACTTTATTAGTCCTTACAGCACGGCAACGAATGTACTTGCGCAGAGCAACGGCGGGGGCCATGCGGGGAAGCGGGCGACGGGGGTCGCATCCCAAGATTTGTATGAAGATTTTGGGATTGACCGACAAGGGCAGGCGCGACACAGTTCTTTAACATACATTGATGCCTTTGGTAGTTTTAGAAGCTTCGGGTTGTTTTTGGTAGATTTTGGTAGTTTCTGGTTATTTTGGTTGTTGGTCTACTAAACGTCCAACTTTAGGGCACAGGGCTGCAATCGCGGTAAATATTCGGTGATTGAACGGCGATTGGACCATAACTTTTGACATATTTGGTATTGCGCTAATCGCGGTACTGCTCTTGACAGCCGTTAGAGCCGTTTTGACAGATGGCTCAGACGTTAAGGGCTGTCAGTTACATAGAGTTTAGCGCAATGCGGAATTCAGCACAGTTGATTGAAATGTTCGCGTCAGGCCTCATCCATTCCTTTTACTTTATCGAAGATTGGTGTAGATTCGAACCCGGACTCTCATGATTGTGTATCTGTCCATACCTCTGCAACACGGTTTTCTGTGCTACAAGCTAAAGACTCACTCTGGTCGATGTCAGGCGGCAGTCCTCCCACGAACACTTTCCTGCTGAACAGGTTGCCATGCTCCGAGCCTGGGCGACCCTAGTACTGATACACATCAACCAGTCCTGCAATATTCTCTGCTACAAAAGACTCACCCTCGTCGATGTCGGCAGTCCTTCCACGATCACCTTCCTGCTAAACCCCTCGCCATGCTCCGAGCCTGGGCGACCCTAGTACTGATGCCCACATCGATAATCCTGCAATATTCTCTGCTAGAAGCTAAAGACTCACCCTCGTCGATGTCAGGCGGCAATCCTCCCACGAACACCTTCCTGCTGAACCGCTCGCCGTGCTCCGACCCTGCAGACACGGGCGAGGAGCGCGCCGGCGACCCTAGTGCTGACACACACATCGACAGTCCTGCAATACACAATAGTTCACCGTTTAGATAGGAGGAACATGAAGAGAGGAAGACTGTTATTACTACCGTTATACAGTTCTTGAGACAGATGTGTGCTGGCTAGAGGGGAAGCTCACGGAAGCTCACGGAGCGGTATGAACAGTTTAGGCCACATGATTAAATATCACGCAGCTGGAAAAGTGGAAATCTTTGGAAAATGTTGGGCGTGCGCGTCACGTGATTATTTTGTGTGCTCCTGGCCCCACAGGGACAAAGCTTTTAGGAGCGCACAAAATGATCACGTGACGCGCTAGCCCAATGTCTCCCAAAGATTGTCCGCTAGCGCGATTGTGTCGAAGCTTTCTATCTGTGGCGTATTTACTTAAGTGGTTTAGCGCGACTAGCAGCGCCACTCGCATATCCACTGCGGGCCGCCTGGTCAGACACCTCTTCCATCTCCACTTTGATCGCGCCAAACAAATATGGCATCTCTTCCTCTCCGCTTAAACTGTTTACTGAAGTTAAGCGGAGAGGTGATGGGTTAATAACGAAAACTCAATGGTTGTTTTTGACACATCCTTATGGAGAATTCTGGGCCCTAGTCTCACGAGCACGTGAGCTGGTCCATCTCCGCGCTTGCTGAACGTAGCTCAGCTAAACTCTAGCCAGTATGATCTCCACTCAGTTTCGGTGGAGACACCCTAGTCGTTAAGCCTCTTCTCTAATCTTCGCTACACCCATCTCCGCTTTGGCGAATACCGTGCTAGCGCGTAAGGGCGCCAATTTCACCTGCTCAGCGGGCACGGGCTGTCCGCTTAACTTCAGTGAATACTCTCCACTGCACTGATACTTGGACTAAACCAGTATCTCCACTCACCGGCAGCACTGAGCCTCGACACGACATCCTGGGCCTGCTCGGCGGGCACGGACGGTGAGCCCGCCGCCGCAGCGGCCGCCACACTGGCTTCCTCCACCCCGGGGAAGAACGGCGACTTGCCTGCAACAAACATTACATGCTGTTAAAACAAACCATACGGTTTTCAACAACAGTGACTGCTTATTTACAAACGTAGTCAGGTACGCAGTTTGCACGCAAAGAAGATGCAGTATCTCGTCCTATTCTTCTTCTTATCATATGGGCAGCAAACCCTGAGGTCCGAGTTTTTTCAGACCGCCTTACAGCCTCTGACGTGGTTTTTATGTAGCGAATACCACCACGAGAGATAGTATACCATCAATTCGAAGCATGTGCCATCCGAAACACGGAATCATCTTTCTTTTCAGACAATCAGGTGACTCGGCCTGCAATGTCCTAACCAACTGGGGAAAAACGCACAGTGACATATCGTGTCCCCCGTGGAAATCGAACCCACGACCTCCGTGTCAAGAGCCCTGTTGCCCGCGACTCCGTGTGCGTAGACCTTAAAAAAGTATCCTATGTGTTAATCCAGATCATATTCTATCTGTGTGCCAAATTTCACTGGACGCATCTGAAATTTTTCTTCAGCTTTTTTCGCCAGAACCGCAAAATTTTAGGTCCACATTTTTAAAAATTTTGCGTATCCAGAATTTTGCGTGTCTGACAGTTTAGGTTTACCCATAGCATTTTATGTATCTGTTATATTTTTTTTTTTTTTTTATTATTTATAGTTCTTGCTTGTGCGTTAGCACCCCATTTCCGCCAGTGTCAAGTGGTTTGAGGGAGTATCTATCCAATCTCGAGGATTGTTTTTGAGTAAGAACACAACTGAGAATGATTGCGGCACGCTGAGACGCGAACCGCGCGAACACCACGCGAAAGACAATTGTTCAGGGCAAACCCTGCAACGTGACTCCCATAAATTTATTTGTCTGTCATTTTGCGTGCTAACTCTTATTTCCTGATTAGGAATGACTTGTTTATACACGTTAGTAAGGTGATGCATAGATTTATGTGTACCATTGATCACTGCGGCCCTAGTCAACTTGTTTGTGTAAATATTTATAGATTTTGGCTCTCGACCAAATAGCTGAAATTTTTTATCAAAATGTCAATGACTTTGGATAAATTGAGTCTTGGTTGATTAGTAATTTTGAAGCTTAGACACTAGCCTTTTTTTTACTGTTGTTTCATTATCATCATCGCCACGTTGACATTCCCGAAGAAAAACGGAAATATCCATAGAAAACCTTCAATGGTTACTCGACTTAAATGTCTCGAGCTGCTGATTTTTTATCGCGATTTCTAGAGGGTGAAATTGATATCATTAGCATACTTTTAGACTAAGAGTCTGCCCATCAAATTGAACAACTTCTGATATCAATGTCACCTGTATATTGACTGCATACATGGTCCTTCTTAATATGCTGACACTTTTTTAAGGGGATGATCAGATCGTCAAACTGAACAACTATCTCTATGGCACCAACATCGAAATTGCAAAAATAAAATCCGCGGTTCCATACAAAACTGCAAACCTAGTCGAGCCAAATGTAAGACAGCTGTTTTTTTTCGCAATTTCGATAATGGTGCCATAGAGAAAGTTGTTCAGTTTGATGGTCTGAACATCCTCTTAAAAAACTGTCAGCATATTAAGTTGGACCCTCTATAGTGAAATTTGTCTACTTTGATGGTCTAAATCTTCAAACAGGATTTATTTTGAAAAAAAGTGCGTGTCGGACCACGCGCAGGGTAGGGTTCCGTAATTGCCCGTCACAATATACTGACTTAGAAGGGGGCTTTTTGTTTTATACTACGGTTTAACGGCTAATAAAGTCTACTAAGTCGTGGTGGTCCAGAGGCGAGTAACCTTGCCTGCCGTGCAGGAGGCGATGGTTCGATCCCCGTCCATGTCGACTCGTACCAATGAGTTTTTCGGAATTTATGTACGATTTGTAACACCACTAGCTTTTCGGTGAAGGAAAACATCGTGAGGAAACCTGCATGCTTAAATTTCGAGGCATGTATTGTACCCACTGTCCATTAAAAGTGACGACGGGCTCACCCCCCGTCACACTGGACAGAGTTTCCGTACTACTGGTGAAACGTGGATGTTCTGAGGTTTCAGAATATCTCTGACTACCCCCTCGGGGAATATAGTCGTGAGCATATACCTAAAGTCTAAAAAGTACATTTTACAAGTTGGTCGACTATTACTCGTTAACTTGTAAAGCTTACTTAGCGGTCATAGTTTTCTTTTTAAATTCGTTCGGGTAGGGGAGGAAATTTTACCACTTTGTCAGCGTGATAAATAATATGTATACCACAGAACATTATAAGAGGGGTTAGAAGTGCAAAGTAGGCGTGGAACGTGTCAAACAGGTTATGCAATGATTTGCATAACACCATAAGACGCGCGGCGTGGTGTGAGCGAGAGGGCATGAGTAATTGTAGCAGCGTGAGCGGGAAGACAAGTGGCGACAGCCGTCTCCGAAGCAAAAGCGCTACTTTGCATTTCTAATCCCTCTTATAATGTTCTGTGATGTATACCCATGTCAAATTACAGCTTTCGGACAGACGGACGGACATGGTGAAACTATAAGGGTTCCTTGTTGACTACGGAACCCTAAAAATAGCAAGATAATTTTAGGAATCAAATGCAGACCAAAATTAGTAGCCAGACACCAATAATAGCTCCAAAGGGAGCACACTCGAGATAGTGCTGAAAACCTCGTAAAACTGGAGGACATTTTGAATTTAGCGTACGGTGACCTTTTTGACCTTTTGACGGGTCGATTGAGGTCAGCATTAGCAATGATTTGTAATATTTTTAGTAAAAAACTTTCAATAATATTGGTTGATTTTTTTTACCGTTCCGAAGCTTTCAGGGTTTGTTCAGGCCATCAAACTGAACAACTTTTACTATGGAAGCAATCCTGAATTCGTAAAAAAAATTTACTGTCTCATACATTTGAGTCTATCAATAAATAAGGTCTGACAAAATTAGCTGAAACTATTTTAAGGGGATGATCAGACCATCATACGGAACAACTTTCTCTATGGGACCAATATCGAAATCGCGAAAAAAAACGTTACTGTCCCATACATTTGAGTCGAGTCATGTTTGCAGTTTTGTATGGAACAACAGATTTTTTTCGCGATTTCGATTTTGGTCCCACAGAGAAAGTTGTTGGTTTTGATGGTCTGATCATTCCCTTAAAATAGTTTCGGCTAATTTTGTTAGACCTTAAGCAGCGTGTTAATGAATAAGCGCAAAACCTCATACACCCCAACTGATTTATAACAAAATAATTAGATTGAAACAATAATTTCATTATTTTGACAGTTAAAATTTTAAGTTTTGAGGCAAAATAATTTGTTATCATTTCAGCAATGAATGAAAGCGTGCTCGCGAATATATTTTAAGAATCTTGTTTTGGTAGTAAGTAGGGTGAGTGTGCCCGAGCGGTGGGTTGTTTAGAATCGAGAGCAGAATCGAATTATCACGGTTTCAACATAGGTAATTTTTTTCAAAATATTAATTACAATGTTAGCAAAATTTAAAATTTACTGAACTCGATCTCACTCGGGTACACTAACCCTACTTACTACCAAAACAAGATACTTAAAATGTATCTACGAGCACGATAGCGCATTAATTCGTTGCTGAAATGATAATAAAATCATTTGTGAGACGAAGCGTCCTGGATTGCTACATAGGAAACTTTTTTCACGACGACACTTGACTCTAACAAAAATTTTCACTTTAAAGCTTATTATTTCGCAAACGGATCCAAAAATGGTCTTACAGCACCCACAATATTTTAAAAGACCTATCCAACGATACCCCACACCATGGGATAGATGAGAGAAAAAAATTGCATCCCCACTTTTCGTGTAGGGGAAAAAAATACCACTTTGTCGGCGTGATAATAGTCTAGGAAAAATAAGGTTTGAGATTGCATTAAAGACACTTTAGTAAATTGTGTTTGAAATAATATTACTGTTAGTTTATAACACTTTTGTCGAGATTTCGTGGTTATATAGGCTCAGGAACCTGAGAAATACCTTAAAATCGATATTAATGTACAAATGGCAAGCTTATTTCTAAAAATATTTTGACCAGCATACCAGCAATAGAGACAGTTAATTATCAAAAGGCAAATTTAATGTGTAAAAACAATCAGTAACTAATTTAGTTTTGAGGTTATAATTTTTGAAGACTTACAAAATATTAAATATCTACCCAAATTAACGATATTAACCGTGGATTATTATTGTTATAAGTAAAACGTATTGAACGAAGCCATCCTGTACAAAATCACCAGTTTTCCATTTTTTGTTCATACCTAAATTTAATGTTTTGTAAATGTCTTAATTATTAAATAATACAACATAAAACATCGGGGATTATTGAGAATTTATGTTTTTCAGGTATTTATCTACTATATTCCAAATTTTCACCAAAAGTGCAATTAATGCAACCTACTCCATACAAAAATCCGTAGATTTCCCCGACTATAAATACCCATGTCAAATTACAGCTTTCTAGTACTAAGCGTCTCTAAGCTAAGTACGGACAGACGGACGGACATGGCGAAACTATAAGGGTTCCTTGTTGACTACGGAACCCTAACAAAAATTTTCAATCGATATTTTTATGTAACCTTTTGAACGCATGACCAACTCGTTCGATCGGATCAGTGACCTCGATTTCGAGTTTTTTTTAACTTTTAGATCAAAGTCACAAACGCAAAGAACTGTTTAGTCAACCGCGACTTTATAAAAAACCAGCTATGAAATTAAATCGATAATAATTTGAAACAAAACTAGAGTTTACAAGCGACTTCGTCCGCAAAAATCATAACTAGATTTTAAGAAAAATCGTTAGCTATCAAATAAAAAAAGTTTCATCTAAATCGGTTCAGTAGTTTTTGCGTGATGCTCGAAAAAATAAACACACAGACAGACGGACAAAATTAAAAAAAAAGGTTGATTTGGAGTCAGGGACACCTAAAAACCATATCGTAATATTTTCGTTGTTACTACAGACACGCTTCTGTTATAGTTTTATAAGAGTTCAGACAAGAGATTTACTAGACCGATTTCGATGAAGTTTTTATTGTTACATTGGAAATATTTTGACATCACTCATACAGGGTCCTTCTTAATATGCTAACACTGTTTTAATGGGATGATCAGACCATCATACTGAACAACTTTCTCTATGGGACCAAATTCGAAAATCCGAGAAAAGACAGCTGTCCCATACATTTGGCTCGAGTAGGTTTGGAGTTTTGTATAGAACAGCGGTTTTTTTTTTCGCGATTTCGTTGTTGGTCCCATAGAGAAAGTTGTTCAGTTTGACAGTCTGATCATCCTATTAAAAAGTGTCAGCATATTAAGAAGGACCCTGTATACAAGTTTTTGAGTCAAATCAGAAGCTATCAAATTAAAAAAGTTTCATCAAAATCGGTTTAGTCGTTTTTGCGTAATGCTCGAACAAACAAACAAACAGACAAATTTTCTATTATAGGTTTATTTGGAGTCAGGGACACCTAATAACCATATCGTAATCTTTTTCTTGTAAATATCTTCAATGTTCTGTTTCAATTTGATAATAGTTTAGACAAGAGATTTACTAGACCGATTTCGATGAAGTTTTTATTGTTACATTGGAAATATTTTGACATCACTAATATCATATACGCGGGGAGCGACTGGATGAGGAAGGCCGAGGATAGAGTTTTGTGTTTTTAGAATTTTTGTCTGTCTGTTTGTCTGTTTGTTAATTTGTAACAGCATCACGCAAAAACTACTGAACCGATTTTGATGAAACTTTTTTTGTTTGATAGCTTACGATTTGCCTTAAAATTTGGTATATAATTTGTGCGGCCGAAGTCGCGAGTAATTAAAAAAAAGTAAATAGGTATGACGTATGATTATGGAAATTAAAATTTGTGTAATCAAAAATACATATTTTTCCGTTTTTATTAACTAATCGTCCGCTTATTGAAAAGGAGCGGACAAAATTCACGCTACAAAAAATTAACTGATAATATAGAAAATTAAAAATTGACTCACTCTTTCTGTATGGGAATCTCGGGCCTCGAATAAAAGGTGTAACTAGAGGAATCGTATGCACAGACATAATATTTTCTACACTTAAAATATATTATCGCAAATAACAGCGCGATTTTCTTCAGATATTTTCCCTGTCAACAAACGAGTGTCTACCGCGACAGATCCCGCGAATGGAAAAAAACGACAATCGCATTCCAAATTCAATTTGATTTTTTTTCCAAATTCAGGTTGGCTGCCAGCTCTACCACATAACGAATAATAAATTTAACCGTTATTTTTATTAAAACGTTTTTTTAAGAAACGTTATTTCAGCGGTGTGGTTCCGGCTTAGAATGTCCCATTTCTTCTCGTGGGTTGTACGACGCGACTAAGAGATATGGTTTCTAATGCTGCGTTTTTATAGGCGATATTTTTAAACAAACTTTTAAAAAAGCATTAACAGTTCTAAAGGGCATAGCATATGCTCATGACTATATTCCCCGAGGGGGTAGTCAGAGATATTCTGAAACCTCAGAACATCCACGTTTCACCAGTAGTACAGAAACTCTGTCCAGTGTGACGGGGGGTGAGCCCGTCGCCACTTGTAATGGACAGTGGGTACAATACATGCCTCGAAATTTAAGCATGCAGGTTTCCTCACGATGTTTTCCTTCACCGAAAAGCCAGTGGTGTTACAAATCGTACATAAATTCCGAAAAACTCATTGGTACGTGTCCGTCTGGACAGGGATCGAACCATCGCCTCCTGCACGGCAGGCAAGGTTACTCTCCACTGGACCACCACGGCTTCAAACGCGGTTTACGTCAATCAAAACTGTTTTATCTGATAAACAGTGACAATCTTTGTAAATGTAGAGTTTCTGGCCGTATCTTCTCTACAGCGACAACACGTTCCGACGCGGTGGTAGCTTAAAATAAGAATTGCCGTTTGATAAGTGTGCTTCAAGCTCCTATATTAAAGAAATTATTTTAACTTCGTAATAAAACCGGTCCTTTGACTAATTATTATATGGACTGGTTACGCGTGTAATTCTACTAACAAACATTTCTGCCACTTTTTGCGGGGGGCGAGGTAACATGAAATCCGCAACTTTGGATTTTATTCCCCATAACTTTAGATTCTAATTTTGAATGTTAAAAATCATGAAAAGTAGTCTCGTGTGAACCCCAAACGTTCTAAGTTCGAATTTATTATTTCGCAATTATAGGCTGTCTCGTTTAGTGATAAGGTGTAAAATTGAATGTAAATGCACAAGATCAATTGTGCTTATACCGTGGCAGAGGGGAAATGCTACCGCAAGGCTAGTCCTTATAATAATTAGTCAAAGGTCAAGTCGGACCACGCGCAGGGTAGGGTTCCGTAGTTGCCCGTCTCATATACGGACTTAGAAGGGGGCTTTTTGTTTTATACTACGGTTTAGCTAATAAAGTCTAAAAAGTACATTTTACAAGTTGGTCGACTATTACTCGTTAACTTGTAAAGCCTACTTAGCGGTGATAGTTTTCCTTTTAACTTCGTTGTATACATTACTGCCGTGAATTTTTTCACGTATCGTGTAGTAACCGTTTAGCTTGCAGGGAGGACTCCATCAAAAATTTGCACTTGCACGAAACCCTCGGTGCGCGAGCAGGACTCGCACTTGACCGGTTTTTTAATTATTTCTAGTAGTTTTTAGGGTTCCGTAGTCAACAAGGAACCCTTATATTTTCGCCATGTCTGTCCGTCTGTCCGCGGCTTAGCTCAGAGACACTTAGTACTAGAAAGCTGTAATTTGACATGGGTATACATATTTATCACGCCGACAAAGAGGTAAAATATTTTTTTTTATTAAGGTACTTCCCCTACACGAAAAGTGGGGATGAAATTTTTTTTTTCTCGTCTGTCCCATGGTGTGACCATTTTTCGATTTAGGGATCCGTTAGCGAAATATTAAGCTTTACAGTGAAAATATTTGTTAGAGTCCCCTTCTAAATCCGTATATTGTGACGGGCCATTACGGAACTCTACCCTGCGCGTGGCCCGACTCGCACTTGACCGGTTTTAATTATTACTGCTACGATGTATTTTTCCTTTTTTTTATCGCTGCACAGTCGAATTGCTATCGACAAAAATATTGATTAATTACACCATGTATAAAATACACGGTGTTGAAGTCCACGTAGCCAAAGTCACGGGCAAAACCTAGTATTGCCAACATAACAACACAACAGGTATGTCTATATATTGCGCAAAGTTAGTTGGCGAATTTATCGTACCGTGGTGCCGCAATATGACATTGGTAGAATGCCAATTGAATCTGATTTGGGAGATTGGACTCTATGTCAAGGTGATAGCGTCGACTGTGACCGGGTCACTCTATTTAGGACAATTGGTTGGTTTTAAAGATTTAATACTGGAAATGGTTTGAAAGATTTTTAAGCTAGATTTCTTTCGGGCGGAGGTGGCGACTAAGGGATATGATTAAGGCTTAAGCTATAGATAAGACATACTTTCGCATTTATAACAATTATTATAGCGCTTCGAAGATAGCTCTGTGATTTTGACAGGCGGTGTTAGAGATTTTATTTTACTTTCGGAGTGCGCTCCATACAAACGAAGTCTGGTGATATTATCAATACTAACCGATTAACGTCAATGAAATTTTTCAGAAACAATCTACAAACTAATCTCTATGTTTGTATGAAGTCAGATTTTCGTTAAAATGTATAGTTTTAAAGTTACAGTTCCTAAATGATTTCCATGCAAATCTTAAATTAATCCTAGCACTAAAACTGTATATTTTAACGAAAATATGACTTCATACAAACATAGAGATTAGTTTCTAGATTGTTTCTGAAACATTTTATTAACTTTAATTGGTTGGTATTGAAAATATCAACAGACTTCGTTTGTATGCAGAGCGCATTTATGCATTCGGAATTAATTTCTCTTAAACAACGCCATCTGTTTTAACCCTTGACTCAAAAAGAGGGGTGTTATAAGTTTGACGGTTATGTCGGTCTGTCTGTCTGTTTTTCTGTCGGCATCGTAGCTCCCAAACGGGTGGACCGATGTCAATGCGTTTTAAAAAAAAAAGAAAGCTCATTTTTGCGAAAGTGTTCATAGCTTTGTATGTATATGCTCACGACTATATTCCTCGAGGGGGTAGTCAGAGATGTTCTGAAATCTCAGATCAATCAATTTTCACCAGTAGTACCGAAACTCTATCCAGTGTGACGGGGGGTGAGCCTTGAAATTGAAGCATGCAGGTTTCCTCACGATGTTTTCCTTCACCGAAAAGCCAGTGGTGTTACAAATCGTATATAAATTCCGAAAAACTCATTGGTACGTGTCGGCCTGGACGGGGATCGAACCATCGCCTCCTGCACGGCAGGCAAGGTTACTCGCCACTGAATCACCACGGCAGTTCATAGCTTTGTTTCATGAAAATTGGTTCAGCACATTTTAAAAACCCCCAACGCCAAAAACAAACATTTAAAAAGTGAAAAATAATTCGGTCATCTATTATTTTTGATGTAAGCAAATGTATGTTTTACTTTTTAACTCTCTTTTAAGATCTTTTAGGTAATTGACCTAAAAGATCTTAAATGTATCGGGGACCTCAAGTGATTGTTGAATAAAAAAATCAATGATCACAGCGGTCCCCTATGCATTAAATATTATAGTAAACACAGAACATTAACGACGACCCGATAGCACAGTCTGTAGTGAACCTGCCTGCTGTGTCGAGGGTTCGAATCCCGTAAGGGACAAATATTAGTATAATGAATATGAATATTTGTACCCGAGTCATGGATGTTTGTATCTATATATGTATTCTATATCGTTGTCTAGTCATCATAATACAAGTCCAGGCTAGATTCTGGTACTTTAAATGTGACTAGACAATTTGTGTGACGATGTCCAAGATATTATAAGAGGGGTTAGAAGTGCAAAGTAGGCGTGGAACGTGTCGCCACAGGTTATGCAATGATTTGCATAACACCATAAGGCGCGGCGTGGTGCGAGCGAGAGAGCATGAGTAATTGTAGCAGCGTGAGCGGGAAGACAAGTGGCGACAGCCGTCTCCGAAGCAAAAGCGCTACTTTGCATTTCTAACCCCTCTTATACAACGTGTTAATGAATAAGCGCAAAACCTCATACACCCTAACTGATTTATAACAAAATAATTAGATTGAAACAATAATTTCATTATTATGATACTTAAAATTTCAAGTTATTCGCATTTTAAGTTTTGAGGCAAAAATGATTTGTTATCATTTCAGCAATGAATGAAAGCGCAAACGTGCTCGTGGATACATTTTAAGAATCTTGTTTTGGTAGTAAGTAGGGTGAGACTGCCGGAGCAATGGGTTGAGATAGAGTTCAGTAAATTTAAAATTTTACAAACAAATTATTTAATATTTCGATAAAATTGCCCAAGTTGAAAACATGATAATTGGATTCTGCTCTCGATTCTAAACAAACTACTTTCTAGTTTTGCGTTAATTCATTAACACGTTGTAATGTTCTGTGGTAGTAAACCTTTGTATTCTTTATGTATGTATGTATGTATGGCTTACACAATAATCACAGTGGATGAAACAGAGGTCACTTGTAATGGAAGACTTCCTCTCGCATTGCTGAATGACATCTAACATTGCACCGGTAATCAGTGTTCATACAATCTACGATACACCTTGCAAACAGTACTTAAACACACGACCTTAAGTATATATTACTGTTGGCGCGCTCCATACAAACGAAGTCTGGTATAAACTGGATGATTATTTAAATGATCAAAATGCTTGGGTCTGAGGTCACTAGCTTATAGTTTATTTACTTTACTGTATAGTATCAATTATTTTATTAAATAGACTATGTATTATTGTATACATAACTTTAGCTTAAGAATTTATATTGTAATAGTTATTAAGTCGTGTTATGTTGTAGAGTTTCTGGCCGCATCTTCTCTACAGCGACAACACGTTCCGACGCGGTGGTAGCTTTAAAAAAGATTTGACGTTTGATAAGTGTGCTGCAAGCTCCTATATTGAATAAATTATATTGACTTGACTTGACTCTGGTTATATTTTTAATACTAACCAATTAAAGTCAGTGAATTTTTTCAGAAATATAGAAAGTAATCTCTATGCTTGTATCATGTCAGATTTTTGTTCAAATTTTTAGTTTTAAAGTTACAGTGCCTCAAAGATTTCCATACAAATCTTAATTAATCCTAGCATTGAAACTGTTTATTTTAACGAAAATCTGACTCCATACAAGCATAGATATTTGTTTCAAGATTGTTTCAGCAAAATTTCATTGACTTTAATTGGTTAGTATTGAAAACATTACCATATTACGTTTGTATGGAGCGCGCTCCGAATTATATCCTCTTAAACCCACGATCTTATTCTCTTTTGAGGGTGGCCAGAAACTCTGCCAAGTCGAGTCGTGCCTGTCTAATGCCAAACAGATATAAAGAGTATACGGAGTATAGGGACCTTCGAAAATGATCATGACCGCCCGTTTTCAGACATCCAGCAAACAAATTTGACGAATAAAAACAAAAAAAGCAACACATACAGACATAGCCAAAGTCTTTCTCATATTATTCTTGAAAGAATTATCAAAATCGGTTTAGTTTTGGAGGAGGAAACAGGGGAATACGAAACGCTGTTTTAGTCGAATTTATGTATATAAAATTGGTCCGAGCTGCAGTTGTCTCTTTCGCACTCTAGTCGGGTGGGGAGGATCGGACAAATAAGTATACAGTCGGAAAAATGACCTATTCTCCAAATTATCATTTCAGCCCGCCTATCCTCTTAAAACTTCACCCTCCACTTCATCACAGTCGAGTAAAGACCACAAACAAAACAACAGTTTATCAGCTAACACCCACCTACATTAAGCAGGCGGCCATTTTTCTAGGTCAATGCGGGTGCAAAAATCAATAGTGTGTCATTGAAGTGAAACAACTATTTTGTGCTCGGTACTATGTTAATAATATACTAAGATCCTTTGACTAATTATTATAAGGACTAGCCTTGCGGTAGCATTTCCCTCTGCCACGGTATAAGCACAATTGATCTTGTGCATTTGCATTCAATTTTACACCTTATCACTAAGCGAGACAGCCTATAATTGCGAAATAATAACTTCGAACTTAGAACGTTTGGGGTCCACACGAGACTACTTTTCATGATTTTTAACATTCAAAATTAGAATCTAAAGTTATGGGGAATAAAATCCAAAGTTGCGGATTTCATGTTACCTCGCCCCCCGCAAAAAGTGGCAGAAATGTTTGTTAGTAGAATTACACGCGTAACCAGTCCACATATAAATAGTTAAAACTAAGATCCGACGGTAAAATTATGCACCTATTTTTAGTGTTCCGTACCAAAATTGGCAAAACGGAGCACTTATGGAATCACCTCGGTATCTGTCTGTCCGTCTGTCACAGGCATTTTTCTCGGAGACCGTAAGACACAGGAAGCTGAAACTTGGCACAGTTACAGCAATTAACTGTTCAGTGACATAAATAAAGTCAAAAAAGCTTAATGTTTATATTGAAGGGCAGTTTTAGAGGGCGGAAAGAGATTAAAAATTAAATTTTTGTTTCTACTATATCGTGTGGGGTATCAAATGAAAGCTTATAAAAATACGAGTCTGACAAATTTTTTTTTTTTAATTTTTCTTTATTTTATTTTTTTTATTTGGTGAATGAAATGTGATTTACGTTGCCTAGCAAAATCTTGCCGCAAATACCTTTACAATTATGACTTTTGGTACAATTTTTCCACCTATCTGTTTGGGAGGAAAATACGGTGCCATCAGTAAGAGACAAATCTAAATAATCGGAAAAACTAGGATTGTCTGCTTTGACTATTTATATGTGGACTGGTTACGTGTGTAATTCTACTAACAAATATTTCTGCCACTTTTTGCGGGGGGCGAGGTAACATGAAATCCGCAACTTTGGATTTTATTCCCCATAACTTTAGATTCTAATTTTGAATGTTAAAAATCATGAAAAGTAGTCTCGTGTGAACCCCAAACGTTCTAAGTTCGAAGTTATTATTTCGCAATTATAGGCTGTCTCGTTTAGTGATAAGGTGTAAAATTGAATGTAAATGCACAAGATCAATTGTGCTTATACCGTGGCAGAGGGGTAATACTACCGCAAGGCTAGTCCTTATAATAAATTAGTCAAAGCTTGTCTGTCACCTCGCAATCTGCCGCAACTATAGAGTTAAAAATGACTTTTTTGAACCCGGCAACCCAGCGGCATTGAACCACTGTGTAAAAATTTCTTGTAAATCTTATTTTGTTCACCTATCAAATAGGTGCATAATTTTACGATCGGATCTTAGTATTTAAGTATAATTATGTGAACAGGGTGTTAAATTAAATGTACGTGACATTGCAGATAAGCTTCAGGAGCATAGGCTTAGATGGCTTGGACACGTGTAACGAAAGCCGAACGACTATACAGCGTGGACAGTTAAGGGGATATAATTCGGAGCGCGCTCCATACAAACGTACTATGGTGATATTTTCAATACTAACCAATTAAACTCAATGATATTTTTCAGAATCAATCTAAAAACAAATTTCTATGCTTGTTTAGAGTCAGATTTTAGTTAAAATGTATAGTTATAAAGTTACAGTGCCTCAAAGATTTCCATACAAATCTTAAAATAATCCTAGCATTGAAACTGTATATTTTAACGAAAATCTGACTCCATACAAGCATAGATATTGGTTTCAAGATTGTTTCAGCAAAATTTCATTGACTTTAATTGGTTAGTATTGAAAATATCACTATAGTACGTTTGTATGGAGCGCGCTCTGAATATATCCCCTTAAGATGAGAAAAGACCTTGTGATGATTTTTAAACATTTCTCAGGGGTGGTTCAGACTATCAAACTGGACAACTTTTACTATGGAGCAAACATCAAAATCGGGAACAAAAAAGTCACCTAAAAACCTTAGAAAGATCCAGTGTATTTTTAGTGTTCCGTACCAAAATTGACAAAACGGAACACTTATGGAATAACCTTCGTGTATGTCCGTCCGTCCGTCCGTCCGTCTGTCACAGGCTTAGACTACTTGTATGAGGACTAGTTACGCATGTAATTCTACTAACAAACTTTTCTGCCACTTTTTGCGGGGGTGAGGTAGCACGAGATACGCAACTTTGAATTTTATTCCCCATAACTTTAGATTCTAATTTTGAATGTAAAAAATCATGTAAAACAGTGTCATGTGAACCCCAAACGTCATAAGTTCGAAATTATTGTTCCACAATTATAGACTGTCGCGTTTTTTTTGATCTTGCACGTTGGCGATGGTTCGATCCCCGTCCAGGCCGACTCGTACCAATGAGTTTTATCGGCATTTATGTACGATTTGTAACACCACTGGCTTTTCGGTGAAGGAAAACATCGTGAGGAAACCTGCATGCTTCAATTTCGAGACATGTATTGTACCCACTGTCCATTATAAGTGACGACGGGCTCACCCCCCGTCACACTGGACAGAGTTTCAGTACAACTGGTGAAACGTGGATGTTCTGAGGTTTCAGAATATGTCTGACTACCCCCTCGGGGAATATAGTCGTAAGCGTATGGTAATACATAGAAGATCCATGAGAGTGTGAGGTAAAAACTGTTGAGGCATGGACTCTTACGATTAATAAAATAACTCCTGATTACATTAAACCATTTTATTTAAACTACTACATCTTTTAACCGACACACCAGAGAGAGAACCAAGTTACTTTTTTTCACATAGATACAAAACAAAACTCTTTGGATGGTAGAACATTGGCTTTCAACACTCTCCCTCAATGTTCACCCAATCCAATTTTTTTCAAGTTCAACATATTGGTCAACTTTACAAATCTATCACCAACTAAAGGCTTTGTTAATATATCTGCAATCTGTTCCGTCGTTGAGATATACTTTACAATTATTACACCTTCCTCTACCTTTTGTTTTATGAAATTAAATTTAACATCGACATGCTTCAATCGTTTCTGGTCAGGGTTTTTTACAGTTTTCATAGTGCTTTGGTTATCTTCATAAATGATGACATTATTTATTTTAACATTTAAATCAGATAGAAGTTTGATAAGCCAACACGCTTCGACAGATGCTTCACATAAAGAAATTAATTCGGCTTCGGTTGTACTCAGAGCAACCGTGCTCTGTTTTTTGGATCTCCATGTAATTGTATTACCAAATAATTGAAACATATATCCACTTGTGGACCTCCTATCATTATCCCTCGCGAAATCGGCATCTGCAAAGCCTATTAGGCTGACACAATTTGTTTTACAATACATCAAGTTATAATCGATAGTTTGTTTGACATACCTTAGCACTCGCTTTAAAGCCTGCCATAATTTCAATGTTGGTGTCGATTGAAACCGACTTAAGTATGATACCGCCATGGCTAAATCCGGCCTGGTGCTAACCATTGCGTACATTAATGAACCAATTAAAGATCTACATTGGTGCTCTAAGGTCATGTCTATTTCAGATTCGTCAAAGTCCAGTTTAAAATTGTAATCCATAGGCGAGTTCGTACCTTTACAATTCTCCATATCGTAAGCTTTCAACACATTCTGCAAATATTTCGTTTGATTTATTAAAATATCATTACCATCCCTTTTCATTGAAATACCGAGGTAAGTTAAATTTGTATCCCCTAAATCTTTCATTCTAAATGCAGTTTTCAGAAAATTCTTGACTGACTCTATTTCTTTATTACTAGGCCCAAATATGAGTATGTCATCAACATACAAGAGCAGATAATGATCACCTTTGCTATATAAACAATAATCATTTTGTGAACGTATAAATCCATAACTCGTAATAACTTCAGTGAATTTTTCATACCAGTATTTCGGCGACTTTTTGAGACCGTATAGCGACTTGGCGAGTTTCAAAACATATCCTTCCGAAACTAATAATCCTTGGGGTGGCTTTAGGAACACATCCTCATCAATCCTTCCATATAGAAAAGCTCCTTTCACATCCATCTGATGTATATTATAATCTCTATGAACCGCAACTGACAATAGAACTCTCAGTGTTTGCAGTTTTAGTACAGGTGAATAAATATCTTCTAGATGTTCCTTCTGCTGGAAACCTTTTACTACCAATCTTGCTTTATAAATTTTCTGCTCTCCTACTTCCTTTCTTGCAAAAACCCATTTAGTGTCCAGTAATTTTACGTTCTGTGGCTGAGGTAATATATTCCATGTTCCGCTCTCGTTTAATACCTTCAGTTCCTCTCGTATTGCATCCTCCCATTGTAGTATATCCTTCCTTCCTGCTATTTCATCGTAACTTTTTGGTACATCCTGGTAACTTGTCAGTAACGCATATAAAGCTTCATCATCTTTGTTAAAATCCATCACATAATCCTGTTGCCATTTCGGTCTAGTACTTATCCTTTTCTCTCTCCCTCTTACTTGGCTTTCTATTTCATTTTTCTTTGTTTCATCTTCATTTTTCTTCATTGTCTTTTCTTTTATAATATTATTATTCTCTTGATTATCATCTTTCACTTCAGTGTCACTTTCATCTCCACTTTCATCTGATTTGTCTTCTTCTTCATCTGATATATTCCTTCTATAAACTGAATATTCCTCTTTCTTTTGCCTTTCATCAAATACTACATTTCTTGCTATTATTACTTTATTGGATTCACTATCATAAAGCTTATATCCTGTAGTAGCATACCCAATAAAAATCATCTTCTTACCAGGATTGTCCAGTTTTTGACGTAACTCCTTAGGTACGTGATTATATGCAGTACACCCAAATATGCGCATAAGCGAAACATTTGGTTTCTTTCCTTCCCACATTTCTGATGGTGTTTGATATTTTCCTACTGTAGGACTTCTGTTTGTTACATATGCTGCGAATAAAACAGCATGTCCCCAAAATTCCTTATTAAGTTTTGAATCCAATAACACAGTTTTAGCCTTTTCCATCAAAGTTCTATTCATCCGTTCTGCAACGCCATTCATCTGAGGATTATATGGTACTGTATACTGTAATTGTATTCCTCTCTCGTCACAAAATGACTGAAATTCCCTTGAAACATATTCTCCCCCATTATCTGATCTCAACTTCAATATTCTTCTGTTAAAGTGATTAGTAACATAATTGTAGTAAGATCTGAATTTTTCAAAAACCTCGCCTTTATTTGAAATTAAATAAACCATGACAAAGTGAGTATAGTCGTCTAAAAACGTTACAAAGTATCTATATCCTTCATAAGTCGGGGGGTTCATTGCTCCACAAACGTCAGTATGTATTAATTCTAGTGGTCTAGTTGCCCTACGTCCTGGTCTATTGAAAGGTAATTTTGTCATTTTTCCTAACACACACGGTTCACACAGTGTGCCAGTATCCCTACAATTTGTAAAGTCGTCCATACCGTCTACCATTTGACCGCGTGAGAGTAATGTCAAATTTTTAAAACCGAGATGACCAAACCGTTTGTGCCATAGTTGTATCATATTATGACTATCATTGTTATTACTATAGTTACATTCAACATGTAGCGGTGTCATTTTAATATTATACAAAGAACCTTCATTATTGCCAATCATAGTTATTTGATCATATTTGAAAACTCTTACTTTGCTTTTATAAAATTCCACTCTATATCCATGACTCTCAATTTTTGGCACCGATAACAGATTTTTCCTTAATTCTGGCACGTAGTAAACATTTTTAATACTACAATCATAATATCTCTTACCGACATAACACCTCACCAGCATGTTTCCTACTCCGACTGCCATCAAATTTACTCCATTCTTTGCCGCTGCTATGGGCTTTGGTTCGCTCAACTCTAAATATTCTGTAAAAAAGTTTTTATTATTTATTAAATGGTCAGACGCTCCAGAGTCTACACACCAATCTATAGTTTCACTGTTTCCGATAAACGCCACATCTTCCTCATTAAAACTTTCAGTATTATTTTCTGCAACATAGGCATTGTCATTTGGTGGAAAATCTGCCGCATAAGAGTGATGTCCATTAAAATGTCCTCGAAAACTTTGCCCCCTTCTAGGGTATCCTCTCCCTGCTCCGGCGGGCTTTCCTCTATATCCATATCCTTGTCTCATTTCTTGTGATGGCCCTTGGGGAGGTCCGCTCTGGTGGCTCTGCCATCTTCCTTGGAAAACTCGACCTCGTGCCCGGCATTGGAACCTTTTGTGTCCTTCTTTACCACAAGAGAAGCATACAGTCGCAAACGCGTTCTTTTGATCTGTGTCAGTGTTTTGACACTTATTCCTTTTTTCTTCTTCGCCCAACAATCTGTCCTTGACTATGTCTACCGTTAAATCTGGTAGTGATTCAATCGTTGTTACTATTACCTCATATGTCTTTGGCATAGATAGAAGTATTACATTAATTTTTTCTTCTTCTGTCAGGGAACTACCTGCATCTTTCAGCATGTTAAAAATTTTAGAAATTTCTTGAAAGTGTTGTGCCAAAGAACCTTTTTCGTTGTATTTAATATCATTTAACTGTCGTCGCAAAAATAATTTACTTCTAGTTCCTCTCACCATGAACTGCTTCTCCAATTTCGACATCATGCTAAAAGCCGTTTTTTCTTCTTGAATATAATCAATATGGCTGTCCGCTATCGCGCTAATAAGAATGCTCTGCGCACGTGCTTCAAGCTTTTTGTTTTCCGGACTGGTACTGAATTCTTCCTTTTTGATGGCATCTAAACACTCATTCTCCCTTAAAATGCTGCTTACACGAAACTTCCAAATGGAAAAGTCGTCCCCCGCAAACTGTTTCAATTTTAAATCCGCCATTGCCATTTTGATTTTTCCTTCTTAATAATCGGTTGAAAATATTACTCAAAATTATTTCTTCTTTTCCCAAACCACGCTCTGCTACCACTGTTGAGGCATGGACTCTTACGATTAATAAAATAACTCCTGATTACATTAAACCATTTTATTTAAACTACTACATCTTTTAACCGACACACCAGAGGGAGAACCAAGTTACTTTTTTTCACATAGATACAAAACAAAACTCTTTGGATGGTAGAACATTGGCTTTCAACAAAAACCGGCTAAGAGCGTGTCGGACACGCCCTTGATTGTTGTGTAGTCATTGTACATGTACGTAGAAAATTCTTAAAAATGACCTACTTAAGTTTTTCAAAAGTTAATCGGATTGTTGTACGCCCTTTTTAGGGTTCAATAGTCAACAAAGAACACTTATTAAATTTTTTTTTTAAATCCGCTCCTTTTGTCATAGTATTTTTAAGTAGCCTCACATCCGTTTCCTAACAGTGATAATATCTCGAGGATTCCGACTTCCGAGTCACTGTCACTGCATTTAATTTAAATAATTGAAAGGGAAATCGTTTGGGAGATTTGAAGAGAAAATAAAAGGGGAGAAATTGTATCCCCTGGTTAATAAAAATAAATAAGAATTACTTGTTATTTTATTTTAGAGCTATTCTAAGCTTAATTTCAAGTTATTGTAATACTTAAGGATATATTACTGTTGGCGCGCTCCATACAAACGAAGTCTGGTGACATTTTCAATACTAACCAATTAAACTCAATGAATTTTTGCAGAAACAATCTAGAAACAAATGTCTATGCTTGTCCGATTTTCGTTAAAATATACAGTTTAAATACTACGATTAATTTAAGATTTGTAAGGAAATCTTTGAGGCACTGTAACTTTAAAACTATACATAATAAGGAAAATCTGACAAAATACAAGCATAGAGATTTGTTTCTAGATTGTTTCTGCAAAATCTCATTGACTTTAATTGATTAATATTAAAAATATCATGAGACTTCGTTTGTATGGAGCGCGCCAACAGTAATATACCCTTAATGCTTCAGACCATCAAATTGAACAACTTTCACTATGGCGCCAACATCGAGAAAAAATCTCATACAAAGCCGTGGTCCAATGGCGAGTAACCTTGCCTGCCGTGCAGGAGGCGATGGTTCGATCCCGCCCAGGAGTTTATTGAAAAACATAATTCGATACAAATTAATAGAGTGCCCTTCGCGAGGTTCAAATCTAGACTGCGCGTGCAAATTAATTTAGAAATATCGAAAACAGATGTAATGCAATAAAACCCCGTTGCACACTAGGTCAGCAGTCTGTACCGCATACAAGCGTAGTATATAGAATATTAATAACAGTAAAATACATGCCTCGAAATTGAAGCATGCAGGTTTCCTCAACATGTTTTCCTTCACCGAAAAGCCAAGAAATTGTGATTCGGTGTCGTGTTAAAGGACAAAAAACAATTTTTTAATTATTATGTTGTGTGTTGGTGTGGAACCCTCTTTTACTATTTATATGTGGACTGGTTACGCGTGTAATTCTACTAACAAACATTTCTGCCACTTATTGCGGGGGGCGAGGTAACATGAAATCCGCAACTTTGGATTTTATTCCTCATAACTTTAGATTCTAATTTTGAATGTTAAAAATCATGAAAAGTAGTCTCGTGTGAACCCCAAACGTTCTAAGTTCGAAGTTGTTATTACGCAATTATAGGCTGTCTCGTTTAGTGATAAGGTGTAAAATTGAATGTAAATGCACAAGATCAATTGTGCTTATACCGTGGCAGAGGGGAAATGCTACCGCAAGGCTAGTCCTTATAATAATTAGTCAAAGGGAACCCTCGGTGCGCGAGTAGCCCGACTCGCACTTGACCGGTTTTATTATCATGTTTATGGCTATTCGTCTTGTGCCATGTAATCCATTTTGCAGCGAGCATCGTAAACTGTATCTATTCTTAGATAATCCTATTTATTTATTGGGTTACCTATATCTTACTTTAAGTACATGGAGATCTCAATAATACCTACTTATACATGGTGTAATGTTACAGTAGCACGAGTAACAGCACGAGATGAGTAGAGATAGCTTATACAGGGTGTTAGGGTTAACAGTTGCATTACTTTAAGAGGTTATTGTATCCATCGTACTGAAAAACTTTCCCTAAGAAACCTATAGGAAATTAGCAAATATTTTTGTCGGCTTTTCATACCAACGTTCGATCAGCTGATTGCATTTAGTAAGGAAAGACAAAATTTTTTATTCGAATTTCTTATAGGTTTCTTTGGGAAAGTTGTTCGGTATCATGGGTACAATCACCCCTTAAAGTAATGCAACTGTTTACCCCAACTTCCTGTACAGTGATGACATATGGAAGAGAGACGTGGTCGCTCACTCAAGGCCTCATAAAAAGACTGAAAGTCACTCAAAGGGCAATGGAGAGCTATGCTCGGAGTTTCCCTGCGAGATCGAATCAGAAATGAAGAGATCCGCAGAAGAACCAGAGTAGCTGACATAGCCCAAAGAATTGCTAAACTAAAGTGGCCGAAAGGTTCTCGAGTGGTGACCGCGTACCGGAAAGCGCATCGTGGGTAGACCCCCCCCCCCCCCCTCTCCCCCACAAGGTAGATCGTCGACCTGGTGAAGGAATAGAAATAGTTTATTTGCCAAATTACTTTGTTAAAAGGGTGTTACAAAATTGTTCAGTAGCTGTATTTAGCCTGCTTGCAGGTAGTGACCTCAGACCCAAGCATTTTGATCATATAAGTCCGGGGGTAGTCAGAGATATTCTGAAACCTCAGAACATCCACGTTTCACGAGTACCGAAACTCTGTGACGGGGAGCGAGTCCGTCGCCAGTTATAATGGACAGTGGGTACATACATTCCTCAAAATTAAAGCATGCAGTTTTCCTCACGATATTTGTGTAGTTATTTCTATGTGATAAATAATTTAAAAAATTTAAAAAATGATTCGGTTTCCTGTATGTTTTACTTCTTAACTCTCTTTAAGATATTTTAGGTCAATTAATGCGTAGGGGACCGCTATGAAATGATCATTGATTTTTTACAATTCCTTGCGGTCCCGACACAATAAGGGGATATAATTCGGAGCGCGCTCCATACAAACGTACTATGGTGATATTTTCAATACTAACCAATTAAACTCAATGAAATTTTGCTGAAACAATCTTGAAACAAATATCTATGCTTGTATGGAGTCCGATTTTCGTTAAAATATACAGTTTCAATGCTAGGATTAATTTGAGATTTGTATGGAAATCTTTGAGGCACTATAACTTTAAAACTATTCCTTTCTACGAAAATCTGACTCTATAGAAGTATAGAAATTTATTTTTAGATTGATTCTGAAAAATGTCATTGAGTTTAATTGGTTAGTATTGAAAATATAACCATTAACCGTACGTTTGTATGGAGCGCGCTCCGAATTATATCCTCTTCATTGACCTAAAATATCTTAAAGAGAGTTAAGAAGTAAAACAAACAATTGCTTACATCCCCTATCTAAAAAGTATAAAATAATTCGGTCACCAACCGAATTATTTTATACTTTTTAGGTGTTAGTTTTTAGCGTTGGAGGTTTTTTAAATTTGTAATTTAAAAAAAAATCATAATTTTTTAAGTTACATGTAAACTACTGAACCGATTTTCATGAAAAAAAGCTAAGAACACTCTCGCAAAAATTAGCTTTCTATTTTAAAAAAACGCTTTGTAATCGTGCATTCGTTTGGGAGCTACGATGCCACAGACAGACAGATAGACACACAGACATTGGCTCTAACTTATTACCCCCCTCTTTTTGCGTCGGGGGTTAAAAAAACATATAATAGGATATACAACGTGTTAATGAATAAGCGCAAAACCTCATACACCCCAACTGATTTATAAGTAACTAATTATATTAAAACAATAATTTCATTATTTTGATGGTTAAAATTTAAAGTTATTCGCATTTTAAGTTTTGAGGCAAAAATGATTTGTTATCATTTCGGCAATGAATGAAAGCGCTAGCGTGCTCATGTATACATTTTAAGAATCTTGTTTTGGTAGTAAGTAGGGTGAGTGTGCCCGTGCGGTGGGTTGAGATCGAGTTCAGAAAATTTTAAATTTTACAAACAAATTATTTAATATTTTGAAAAAAATTACCTATGTTGAAAACATGATAATTCGATTCTGCTCTCGATTCTAAACAAACTACTTTCTAGTTTTGCGTTAATTCATTAACACGTTGTATACTAGTCTAGATAGTCGAACTAACGTAAATGTATCAATTTACACTATTTTCATTTTACAAAGTCTTGTAAAACGCCGACCTCAAATAATGGGAGATGTGTAAGAGAATAGGTCTTTGAAAACGACTCAATAAACAAATTATAAATCAATTAACGACATAATAAACAATTAAACACAATCATCATCGCCATTAATCAAATCCCTAATGACAAAAAAAGTTAAAAAAACCTTTTTTTTTCGACCACCTCGACGCACATCTATTTCACTCAACACAAGATGTCTCCTGAAAGAACCATAATAATTTAGGTTTAAGTGTCAAAATGGTTTAACTGAAAGGATTTTGTATGGTGACAACCACGTCTTAGACGGATTTATAGCAAGGTCATTGATCCCACACGTGGTTTGTTTGGGCATGCGCAGTGTGACACTCCTTAAGATTTAGGACTCAAGGTGTGAAAAAAAAGTGGTTTTTAACCCCCGACGCAAAAAGAGGGGTGTTATAACTTTGATAACAATGTCTGTGTCTGTCTGTCTGTGGCATTGTAGCTCTCGAATCGAATTATCATGGTTCCAACATAGGTCGTTTTTTTCTAAATATTAAATAATTTGTTTGTATCATTTAAAATTTACTGAACTCGATCTCAACCCACCGCTCGGGCACTCTCACCCTACTTACCAAAACAAGATTCTTAAAAGTATCCATGACCACGTTAGCGGTTTTATTCATTGCTGAAATGATAACAATTCATTTTTGCCTCAAAACTTAAAATGCAAATATCTTAAAATTTTAACTATCCAACTAATGAAATGATTGTTTCAATCTAATTATTTTGTTATAAATCAGTTGGGGTGTATGAGGTTTTGCGCTTATTCATTAACACGTTATATATGGGACAGCTGATTACTTTTTTCGCGATTTCGATATTGGTCCCATAGAAAAAGTTGTTTAGTTAGCATGACAGCATATAAAGAAGGACCCTGCATTTATATAGAGCGTATATCTCTATTGTAATAGAGCGTACACACCTACCTACTTATTGAAACAATTCTAAATACAAACATTATGTGCACTGCAGTCGTACCTTATAGTAACTCTTTATTCTAGATTCTAGTATTTAGATCCAGCAAAAATCTAGGTCACCTAACAATAAGGTCGTAGAACACTGCAATGTTATTATACGGTTCGAGGCTTCTGGAGCGAAGAACTTGGCATTTTTTTACAATTAACGTAATCTGCTGTGCTTTGTTCCATCAGATACATGAGGGTAAGGACGATAGAAGTATAAGCATAAGCATATGCTCACGACTATATTCCTAAAGGGGGTAGTCAGAGATATTCTGAAACCTCAGAACATCCACGTTTCACTAGTAGTAACAAAACTCTGTCCAGTGTGACGGGGAGTGAGCCCGTCGCCACTTATAATGGACAGTGGGTACAATACATGCCTCGAAATTGAAGCATGCAAGTTTCCACACGATGTTTTCCTTCACCGAAAAGCCAGTGGTGTTACAAATCGTACATAAATTCCGAAAAACTCATTGGTACTAGTCGGCCTGGACGGGGATCGAACCATCGCCTCCTGCACGGCACGCAAGGTTACTCACCACTGGACCACCACGGCTTTTCGTCATGGACGATAGAAGATAGGTAAATGTCTTGGACATTGTCACATTATCTAGTCCCATTCTTCTTATCGTGTTGGCAACCTGGTGTCCGAGTTTTTTCAGACCGCCTTACGGCCTCTGATGTGGTTTTTATGTAACGACTACTACCACCAGAGATAGTAGCTGGGACCAACGGTTTAACGTGCCAACGGAAGCACGGAATCTTTCTTTCATACAATCAGGTCTCCACCAACACGCACTGGGCCCGCGTGGTGGAGTATGGCCCACTCCCTCTCACCCTTATTCGTGAGAGGAAGCCTTTGCAGTGGGATTCTACAGGCTGTAACTTACTTACTTACTAATAAATTGTCTAAATCGAGGAATCCATCACCATCATGAGAGCTTCCACAAAACATAACGCTAACGAAATAAAGAGGGTGAGCAGCAAAGCGACCGGAACACGACGGAATCAAATTAACCAATAGATATTACGGAAGGGGAAACGACTCGTCTATCAAAATTGTTAGAGTAAATTTTTATTTCCGGCTTTGTTTGGGAATCATAGCATATGCTCACGACTATATTCCCCGAGGGGGTAGTCAGATATATCCTGAAGCCACATAACATCCACATTTCACTAGTATCGAAACTCTGTCCAGTGTGACAGGGAGTAAGCCCATCGCCACTTATAATGGACAGTGGAAACAACACCTTGGCTGCCGTGCAGGAGGAGATGGTTCGATCCCCGTCCAGACCGACTCGTACCAATGAGTTACTCGGAATTTATGTTCGATTAGTAGCTCCACTGGCTTTTCGGTGAAGGAAAACATCGTGAGGAAACCTGCATGCTTCAATTTCGAAGCATGTATTGTACCCACTGTCCATTACAAGTGGCGACGAACTCGCCCCCCGTCATACTGGACAGAGTTTCGGTACTACTGGTGAAACGTGGATGTTTTGAGGTTTCAGAATATCTCTGACTACCCCCTTTAGGAATATAGTCGTGAGCATATGCTTATCATTTACTTAGAAAAAATTGACTTATAAAATAATTTGGCTTTGAACATAAGTAACCAAGGCTAATTCAGTATTCATAGGGAATTAAGATCTCTTTGATGGGGATGGACCAGGTCTGCCCGCATAAATCCAGTCGGTTTAGGACTCAGAGGAAGGATCAACATAGAGTCCGCATAAATTTACGATTGTAGTTAGTCTCTTTTGTCTTATGATGCACCTTTAATAGTAGAAGGAGATGGAACTATAGATATTTGTTTATGCGGCTGTCCACTTTTTTTGAGCTAGTGTGTGTGAAAAGTGACCGTAAACATAAGGCCATATGTCACTTGGTGCCTTTTGTCCATACTACTTGACACCACACACTCAAACCTAAACGTCAAAAAAGTGGACACTGTACAATTGGTATTGCTTACTTTATTAGGTATAATCTCTTTGGTTTAGGGGGTACAGTCGTTCAACTCTCAACCTCATACTGAGGACATAACAAAGTACCTCCAAATAGATCCGGGGCGCACGATGTCTTGTGAATACTATTGACATCTCGCTTCATCTAATGGACGTTTATCATAAGTGTGAATAGATCTAGTCTAACCTAAATAGCCTAAACGTCTATAATTAAGCTTATAAAGGATTCGAGGTATAATTTAGGTCGTCTAGGGCCAGATTTGGCCTACATATGGTTTCCATGACAACGGCAGCCATGTTCCCGTCGCCATGGTTACAGCGCATGCGCCCTGCTATATGTCAGATTGATAAAGGCGTGGTGATAAAAAAACATTTGTAAGAATGGATTTAGAATTGGACTTTATACAACGTGTTAATGAATTAACGCAAAACTAGAAAGTAGTTTGTTTAGATTCGAGAGCAGAATCTAATCATCATGGTTTCAACATAGAATGTTTTTTTCAAAATATTAAATAATTTGTTTGTAAATCTTAAAATTTATTGAACTCGATCTCAAACCACCGCTCGGGCACTCTCAGCCTACTTACTACCAAAACATGAATCTTAAAATATATCCATAAGCACGTTAGCGCTTTCATTCATTGCTGAAATGATAACAAAAAATTTTTGCCTCAAAACTTAAAATGCGAAATACTTAAAATTTTTACTATCAAAATAATGAAATTATTGTTTTAATCTAATTATTTTGTTGTCAATCAGTTGGGGTGTATGAGGTTTTGCGCTTATTCATTAACACGTTGTATATACTGTTACTATATTACTGTTGGCGCGCTCCATACAAATGAAGTCTGGTGATATTTTCAATACTAACCAATTAAACTGAATGAAATTTTGCAGAAACAATCTAGAAACAAATCTCTATGATTATATCGTGTCAGATTTTCCTTAAAATGTACAGCTTTAAAGTTACAGTGCCTCAAAGATTTCCATACAAATCTTAAATTGATCCTAGCATTGAAACTGTATATTTTAACGAAAATCGGACACGATACAAGCATAGACATATTTTGTTCTTAGATTGTTTTTGCAAAATTTTACTGAGTTTAATTGATTAGTATTTAAAATATCACCAGACTTCGTTTGTATGCAGCGCGCATTTACGCATTCGGAATAAGCTTCTCTTGAGGGAATATAATAGGGGAGTTGACATAAAATATATTTTAGTTTTAACTGCTCAGTAAATAAACCGTTTGAAAATAACGCTAAACTCGCATTTTCAGTAATGCTGTTGCTTGAATACTATTTTTAATAACTGGATAAACTATAAAAAGTATCAAAACGACGACGAAAAACAATGACGTCACTATTAAATTTTTAGTACAATATTTCATACAAAGCACGCGTTTTGACGTTTGATTAAGAGTTAATTTGACTAGTTGGAAACTCGCGGATTCGGAGCGCGCTCCATACAAACAAAGCCTGGTGATATTTTCAATACCAACTAATTATAGTCAATGAAATTTTTCTAAAACAATCTAGAACCTAATCTCTATGCTTGTATGAAGTCAGATTTTCGTTAAAATGTATAGTTTTAAAGTTACAGTGCCTCAAAGATTTCCATACAAATCTAAAATTAATCCTAGCATGGAAACTGTATATTTTAATGAAAATCGGACAACATACAAGCGTAGAGATGTGTTTCTAGATTGTTTCTACAAAATTTCATTGAGTTTAATTAATCGGTTACTATTGAAAATATCACCAGACTTCGTTTCTATGGAGCGCACCAACAGTAATACACCCTTAATTCATTAACACGTTGTAGTACATATTATAACTCACCACTGTAGTAGGTCATGTTGGTAACTAAATGTTCGTTGATCATTTTGTTCAGATTTTGTTCACTTTAATCACAATAACATAACAGAATCACTGTAAAAACACTTTTATACACTTCTGTCTTTAGAAATATGGAAATCAAGGCTTTAAGACCGACTTATAAAAAGTTTTGTCTATTTATATGTGGACTGGTTACGCGTGTAATTCTACTAACAAACATTTCTGCCACTTTTTGCGGGGGGCGAGGTAACATGAAATCCGCAACTTTGGATTTTATTCCCCATAACTTTAGATTCTAATTTTGAATGTTAAAAATCATGAAAAGTAGTCTCGTGTGAACCCCAAACGTTCTAAGTTCGAAGTTATTATTTCGCAATTATAGGCTGTCTCGTTTAGTGATAAGGTGTAAAATTGAATGTAAATGCACAAGATCAATTGTGCTTATATCGTGGCAGAGGGGAAATGCTACCGCAAGGCTAGTCCTTATAATAATTAGTCAAAGATAAAAAGTTATTGTCGACCGACTTATTAAAAAGGAGGTTTTCAATTCGTCTGTTTTATTGCGTCTTTTTTGCTACAAACTAACAACGAAATCGTAAAAACAAATCAACTTGTTGCATAAAAAACTGCAAATCTATTCGACCCAAATGAATAGGACAGCAGATTTTTAATCCCCGACGCAAAAAGAGGGGTGTTATAAATTTGATGCCTATGTCAGTCTATCTATCTGTTTGTCTGTCTGTGGCATCGTAGCTCCCAAACGAGAAACCAATTTCGATGAGGTTTATTTTAAAATAGAAAGCTAATTTTTGCAAGAGTGTTCTTAGCTTTGTTTCATGAAAATCGGTTCAGTAGATTTCATGTAACTTTAAAAATTATGAATTAAGATTAATTACAAATTTAAAAAAAAACTTTTAAAAAATATAAAATAATTCGGTCACCTATTTGGGGATGTAAGAAACAGGTAAATTAATGCGTATGGGACCGCTATGAAATGACCATTGATTTTTTTACAATCACTAGCAGTCCCCTACGCATTAATTGACCTAAAATATCTTAAAGAGAGTTAAGAAGTAAAACATACATTTGCTTACATCCCCAAATAGGACACCGAATTATTTATTACTTTTTTAAATGTTTCTTTTTATACTTTTTTACTAAAAGTGATATATGCATCCTATAGCGGTGTTTGGTAGTTGCAACAACGTTTCTGGCCACCGCGAAAGAGAATAAGGTCGTATAGTAAGTAAGTAAATTAATTTATTTCGTTAATGTTTAGGTATGTTTAGGCATGTCAAATATAATACACGCACATATTTGATTCACAGAAAACCTTAGTATTTAACGTAAAGGCATGACTCTACGTGTGATAAAAACGTAAATTGTCACGTATATATCTTTGAATAAAGTTGATGTGTCGATAACGTTATAATTATTAATCAATCCCATCTAACACGTTATTATAATATGATACCAGAGAATATTCTTAACTTGACGGACAAAAAGTTTAAGTCCCATGTTAAACAAGTCCTCTGTAAAAAAGGTTACTATAAACTCCAATATTATTTGAATGACCAAAATGTCTGGTCTTGACAATGTTACACTATGTAATTTAATATTGAATTTATGTAATTGTACTTTGTGTATTTTGTTTTGTTTAAAAGAAGTGTGTTGTAGAGTTTCTGGCATCTTCTCTACAACGGAACACCTTCCTACGCGGTGGTAGATTCAAAAACATGACGTCAAAAAGATATCTATGTGATATTATTTTGAATAAACAATTTGGACTTGTTTTTTTGACTTTCGACTTTTGATTGGAAACTAAGAGTTCCTCTCTTCGACAAAACATCTTTCATGGGGCACTGTATACGCTATTATAATAAGATATTAGATGGCAGCGAATGTTGGGTTTGGCAGAAGAGGAATGAATCTAGGATAAATGCTGTCGAAATGCGTTCTTTGCGCAGTATGTGTGGTTTGATAAAGATAAAAGATAAAGATAATTTATTTGTCAGAACATGAGTTTAAAATAATACAGGTGGTATGTTACAAGCGGTAGTCCTTCATCTCTTGCCTTGCGGCATACAAATTTACACGTCAATGAAAACGTTAACACAATGAGATGAATTAGTTTGAAATTTATACAACATGCACAAAATTATTAATTCAATGTCAACAAAATTATAATCGGTATAAAATAAGAATAAAAGAGAAAAAAGGGAACAAATAATGTAGATTAACAAATGAAATGTATATGCTCACGACTATATTCCCCAAGGGGGTAGTCAGAGATGTTCTGAAATCTCAGAGCATCCACGTTTCACCAGTAGTACCGAAACTCTGTCCAGTGAAATGAAAATGGAAAATGAATGATTAATTTTAATTCTTTATCTGTATTCAAATGTATGTTCTGTTTTGGTGTGCAATAAAGTATAATTGAATTGAATTGAATTGAAATGTCACAAAAATATTTATAATTAAATATACAGTTCTCATATTTAGGTGAGGTCAAATTATAACATTAATGTCTACAATACATAATTATAATTTCTCATCATTTAAAAATTCACCAATGGTATAATAACAATTTTCTGCCAATAGCTTATTCAACTTTTGCTTGAATATATTAATGTTGGAATCTCTTATTTGTTTATACGAATTATTTTATTCAAATTCAAAAGAATATAACAAAAATAATCTAATCCGCAACGCAGGCTTCGTCAAATCTTAATCACATACATCTATATCCGCTACAAGCTTCGTCAATGGCAGCACACAAGATAAAATCCGCATGCAAGCTTCGTCAGACTATCACTAACTAATGTAAAGGCACTGCCCTTCGCAACCCCGGCTCAAAGGTCCCAAAGATACTGGCCGCATTGCCCCTCTGGATGGCCAAAGCAATTCTCTGTACCAGAGAGGCTCCCGAGCGTGGGTCCCCCCCTTAGTCCTTATTTGTTTTGGTATTTATTATATATCTTTGGAGCGATTCCATATATAACCCTTTCCTGAACAAAGCTGTTTTTGCTCACTGTTGAATGATAGACTAAGAAACAGTGTAATTAGAGAAAAATGTGGACTGAAAGAGGATATAGTGACAAGGATTGAAAAGGGAATGTTGAGATGGTTTGGTCATGTGGAAAGGATGAGTGATAGTAGACTGACGTATGAAATATATTAAGCGAGAGTGAATGGAACAGTCGAAAGGGGTCGCCCTAGACGTAAGTATGCAGACCAAATCTATAGCTTACTTAAAAAGGGTCAGATCAAATGTACCCGAAACCGACGAGCGTGTATGAAACGACTTATGACTGTGGAAGAGGCAAAAGAGGTATGTCAGGATCGTAGCAGATGGCGATCAATTGTCTCTGCCTACCCCAATGGGACACAGGGATTTGGAAGATCCTGCCCTTAAGGGTATATTACTGTTGGCGCGCTCCATACAAACGAAGTCTGGTGATATTTTTAATACTAACCAATTAAACACAATGAAATTTTGCACAAACATTCTAGAAACGAATCTCTATGCTTGTATCGTGTCAGATTTTCCTTAAAATGTATAGTTTTAAAGTTACAGTGCCTCAAAAATTTCCATACAAATCTTAAATTAATACTAGCATTGAAACTGTATATTTTAACGAAAATCGGACACGATACCAGCATAGAGATTTATTCCTAGATTGTTTCTGCAAAATTTAATTGAGTTTAATTGGTTAGTATTGAAAATATCACCAGACTTCGTTTGTATGCAGCGCGCATTTACGCATTCGGAATAAACATCTCTTAATTCCAGATTACATTAGACTGTTTCATTAATTTAAAAGGGTAAATTGTAAAAATGTATTCAATTCAATTTTTTTTTTAGTGGCATCCGATGTGTTATCACAATTCAGCCAATGTCTCGTTATGTGGAGAGTATACGAAGGAAAATGATCAGTAGTATTTATTAAGTCTAGCGTGGCAGTTTTGCCAATGTAAGTAGGTTATAATCTCAAGTGATTGTTTTAAGGTTAAAACACAAAAGAGTTCACAAAATGGTGGAGCCACGTGCAAAACCAACGCGCCGATACGCACGCGTCCGTACTCCGCCAGAATTGCAGCGCGACTCCTTGTGTAAAAATGTAACATAAAATTACAGATGAATTAAACGTGGTAACTAGGTACATGTCATATGAAACACAATGATAGATAGTTACACGACAATCAGTTTGTGTAAATTATACAATGGAAGAAGACGAAACGATGGCGGGTCGTAGTTAGTGATGTGACTTGGTTTTGTCGCCATCGAGATAAAAAAATCAAGTAACAGAACCGGCCAAGTGCGAGTCCGACTCGCGCATTGAGGGTTCTGTATCAGCACACAATAATAATACACCACTATTTAAATTCTTCGGATACTGAAACTTTTCCTAAGGAACAGCATAAGCATATGCTCACGACTATATTCCCCGAGGAAGTAGTCAGAGATATTCTGAAACCTCAGAACATCACGTTTCACTAGTAGCACCGAAACTCTATCCAGTGTGACGGGGAGTGAGCCCATCGCCACTTATAATGGACAGTGGGTACAATACATGCCTCGAAATTGAAGCATGCAGGTTTCCTCACGATGTTTTCCTTCACCGAAAAGCCAGTGGTGTAATCGTACATAAATTCTGACAAACTTATTGGTACGAGTCGGCCTGGACGGGGATCGAACCATCGCCTCCTGCACGGCAGGCAAAGTTACTCGCCACTGGACCACCACGGCCTCGGCAAGGAACATGGGTCGAAAAATGATAAATTTTCTTGGACCTCCCATAGAAAATCGATCGACCTATCAACAATTTTGTATGGAAGATCGAATTAGTACTGTAGCCCCAGGACTTTTTAAAATTACCAAAAAGATTACCGATTGCCGTTTAGATAGTGTTGTAAGGTACGAAATTACTAAAATAAAAACATAAGTCTAACAGATAACAAACCGCGATAAGAAAAAAAAAAACTTTTTTTTTAAATGTTCTTCACCTTAGTTCAATACTCATACGTAATAGCAAGACTGTCTTAAGTTGCCATACAAAGCTATAAGACTAGATGAAAAAGTCAATTTTGTCTTATAACTTTGTATGGTAACTTTAAACACAGAATAGACATTTTAAGTTTGTAGATTTCGTGTTGTGGATTTGCGTAAATAAAATTTCATACGATTTGCTGTCAACTTTTGAGGAGTTCCGAATTATCAGATCTTCGACAAACTAAAATATGACTAATTCCCCCCGATATGTTCCTACCTCCTTCAGAATAATAGAACATTATTTCGTATAGGTTTGACAAGCACACGATTTATAAATCATCCCCCCCGAATTGTTACAAAACTCCCCCATTCGCGTTACATAAACCCCCCAAAGAGATTAATGTCTCGGGCTATAAAGTTTTGGGTTGACCCGGTTACGAGACGAGCATTCGACTCGGATCTGTGACAAGAATCGCTTCTTTATTAAGGGAATATAATTCGGCGCGCGCTCCATACAAACGAAGGCTGGTGATATTTTCAATACTAACCAATTAAAATCAATGAAAATTTTCAGAAACAATCTAGAAATTAATCTCTATGCTTATATAAAGTCAGATTTTCGCTAAAATATACAGTTTTAGTGCTAGGATTAATTTAAGATTTGTATGGAAATCTTTGAGGCACTTTAAAACGAAAATCTGGCTTCATACAAGCAGAGATTAGTTTCTAGATTGTTTCTGAAATGTCATTTTAATTGGTTAGTAATTAAAATATCACCAGACTTCGTTTGTATGGAGCGCGCTCCGAATTATATTTCCTTAAGACTGTGACTGCAAAATCTAGTAAGTACTACAGTTGATCAGCGTACGTACACCTAGGCCGTCCCCATCTAGACCATTCAGTGTCAACAAATAATAGACGCCTTGAACAATAATAAACCGATGCTCTATCTCATCGCGATGCGCTACAAAGATCGATGTCACCGGTTAAATTTTACCTTGGCGTCACTGTCGCGACGTGAATTGATCGTAGAGTTCCGTTGGCTGATGGTACTGAACGGAATGAACACTTTTAGGGTTCCGTACCCAAAGGGTCCCTAAGAGACCTTATTACCTACGTCCAGACGTGCTTACTTGTCCGTCCGCCTGTCTGTCTGTACTACCTTTTAAGAGACTATGTGAAAAAAATAGGATGCTTCTAAGCATTATATCTCATGAAGCACTAACAGTAGGAGTATGATTTGCGGATATGTGTAAATTGATGTTCAATTTCCGCAAATCATAATTGAAGTTTTGATTAGAGCCAAAACACGATTAAGACACATTTTCTCGATAGAAAAACAAGCCAAAGTAGCCTCCGTCTTTATCGATAAACGCTTGGAAGTGCTAAACGGCGAATATTAGAAACAAGAGGCTTGATTTAAAAAAAAGAGATATATTTTTTATAAATTTTGATTAGAGCAGAATTAAACTTACATAAATAGTACAATTACAATTAAATAAAGTTAGTTTTATGCTTGCGTCGTTTCAGGCGCGCGCGCCGCCCCATCTCTTTCTCTCGCATCAGGCAGCAATATAAGCTATCACACGCCCATTTCGCTTCAATTATTTTTCGACATAGGCCCTTAAGAGAAGTTTAGTCCGAAAATGGTAATGCGCGCTGCATATTGATTTGAATTAGGTTATATTTTCAATACTAACCGATTAAAGGCAATGAAATTTTGCAGCAACAATCTCGAAAGTAATCTCTATGGTTATATGTTGTCCGTTTTTCGTTAAAAAGTTACAATGCCTCATAGATTTCCATACAAATCTTAAATTAATCCTAGCACTAAAACTGTATATTTTAACGAAAATCTTACTTCATACAAACATAGAGAATGCAATAATGAAGAGAATGTTTCTAAAAATGTAACTGACTTTAATTGGTTAGTATTGAAAATATCACCAGACTTCGTTTGTATGCAGCGCGCATTTAGCAATTCGGAATAAACTTCTCTTAAGGGAACAATATTTTGAAAGTTCCTAATAGACAGTCCTGTGGTGCCATCTAGCGAACCTCAGGAAAATTGACAACATAAAATTTCTTTAACCACCTGTTTTTAATAAAAAAAAAAAATAAGAGATACGTATTTTTCCGATTTTATTTTTGTACGATATTTCTATTTTTATTTTACTTTTGAATTTTCTGCAAAACGTAGTATTTATGGCTAAGATACCTTGGCCGCAATAACATTAAAAATAAAAACTGTCAAATACAATAGAAAAGCCAAGCAGGCAAAGGAATAAAATCTCATTCAACCTCTATTATATTTTTCAGTATTTTTCAAATAACTCGAGAAATAATGGATAGAAAAATCGGATAATTTTGGTATAAGCTTTGAATCACATAATCTTAAAATGGTTTTCTTATTATGGTACCTTTCTTAAAATAAAATGTTGTCAATTACTCGAAAAACACCAATTCATTACAGACTCATTATACCCTAATTGCAGTGTACAAAAATTATGTACGGAACACCACTTCCAATTTATCTAATTAGCATGCTAATATCGATGTATCGACATCCACTATTAGCACATCACTATTATTTCGTAACCATTGTAAAGCGCATCTCTCAAGGTTAGTAGTTCTACGAACGAAGTCACTTTAAACAGGCAATTTTCACACCTATTTCCTTCTTCATAAAAATTAGTCATGGGACTTTAGACGGACATCGAATTTTGTCACGCTACGGTAAGTTTGCGGTTAATGTAGTCGCTATTGTGTAGGACGTAAGTGTCAGTTTCCTTTGTTTTTATGTAAATAGGTTTTTTGTGCACCTGTATCGTTTTTTATTTACGATCTGTGATGTGTTTATTTAGAAATTAAGACGCATTTTGCTTTGAATTACAGTTTTGTATGAAAAAGGTATTCAATTAGTGCGTCCTACTTCTTAATATGCTGAAACCTTTTTAGGGGGATGATCAGACCATCAAACTGAACAACTTTTTCTATGGGACCAACATCGAAATCGCGAAAAAAATATTACTCGAGCCAAATGTGTTGGATATTTTTTTCGCGATCTCGATGTTGGTCCCATAGAAAAAGTTGTTCAGTTTGACGGTCTGATCATCCCCATAAAAAAGTATCAGCATATTAAGAAGGACCCTATAGGTATTGAGCAAAATTTTTTTTGAGTTTGAATTTTATGTAGCGCAATCGGGCGCTCTGCGAGGACTATCTTCTTAAGCAACTTTATTCCATTATTCTTTTTACCTGACTGCGCGACGTAAAGGAAGGTAATCAAAATTCTATATGGCGATAGCTTTGACTATTTATTATATGGACTGGTTACGCGTGTAATTCTACTAACAAACATTTCTGCCACTTTTTGCGGGGGGCGAGGTAACATGAAATCCGCAACTTTGGATTTTATTCCCCATAACTTTAGATTCTAATTTTGAATGTTAAAAATCATGAAAAGTAGTCTCGTGTGAATCCCAAACGTTCTAAGTTCGAAGTTATTATTTCGCAATTATAGGCTGTCTCGTTTAGTGATAAGGTGTAAAATTGAATGTAAATGCACAAGATCAATTGTGCTTATACCGTGGCAGAGGGGAAATGCTACCGCAAGGCTAGTCCTTATAATAATTAGTCAAAGGGCGATAGTAATCAAAATACATGACAGTAATCAAAATTCTATATGGCGACTCCCAGACGACGAAGTATGAAAAATAAAAGTTGACGAACTATGTTGAGTGGGGTATCATTGAATAGGTATTTGAAAATTATCTTTAGGTTTCATTTATCATTTTTAATTTCGAATGACCATTTAGGATCTATAACGATTTAAAGTTGAAAAAAACTAAAAAGTGTAAAATAATAAAGTCCATTTAAAAATTATAAAACCCGTCAGCGTAAAAAATCTACTTTAAATAAAAATTGCATGCATAGCATATGCTCACGACTATATTCCCCGAAGGGGTAGTCAGAGATATTCTGAAACCTCAGAACATCCACGTTTCACCAGTAGTACCAAAACTGACCAGTGTGACGAGGAGCGAGCCCGTCGCCACTTATAATGGACAATACATGCCTCGAAATTGAAGCACGCAGGTTTCCTCACGATGTTTTCCTTCACCGAAAAGCCGGTGGTGTTACAAATCGTACATAAATTCCGAAAAACTCATTGGTACGAGTCGGCCTGGACGGGGATAGACCTTTGACTAATTACTATAAGGACTTGCCTTGCGGAAGCATTTCCCCTCTGCCACGGTATAAGCACAATTGATCTTGTGCATTTACATTCAATTTTACACCTTATCACTAAACGAGACAGCATATAATTGCGAAATAATAACTTCGAACTTAGAACGTTTGGGGTTCACACGAGACTACTTTTCATGATTTTTAACATTCAAAATTAGAATCTAAAGTTATGGGGAATAAAATCCAAAGGTGTGGATTTCATGTTACCTCGCCCCCCGCAAAAAGTGGCAGAAATGTTTGTTAGTAGAATTACACGCGTAACCAGTCCACATATAAATAGCCAAAGGGATAGAACCATCGCCTCCTGCACGGCAGGCAAGGTTACTCGCCACTACGGCTCTCGGGTCGGGTAAAAAGCATGTCATCTAATTGTTTGAACAATCGTCACCTTGTCTATTATGTCAAGGTATCAGTTCAATAAAACATTTTGTCATTGCCCAACCGTACCTCATTGTTATGTACTAATTGAACAGTGTTGTCAACGGAAAAAATTCACAAAAAAATGGGTAAAAAACTGTTTACCCATTATACTGTATTCTTGTACACGAATTTGTTTTTATACGTTATGATTTATGATCGCATTGATTCTTTTTAATCGTGTTTTTTAGGGTTTCCGTACCCAAAGGGTGAATACGGGACCCCACCAACCCTGTGACTATTTATATGTGGACTGGCTACGCGTGTAATTCTACTAACAAACATTTCTGCCACTTTTTGCGGGGGGCGAGGTAACATGAAATCCGCAACTTTGGATTTTATTCCCCATAACTTTAGATTCTAATTTTGAATGTTAAAAATCGTGAAAAGTAGTCTCGTGTGAACCCCAAACGTTCTAAGTTCGAAGTTATTATTTCGCAATTATAGGCTGTCTCGTTTAGTGATAAGGTGTAAAATTTAATGTAAATGCACAAGATCAATTGTGCTTATACCGTGGCAGAGGGGAAATGATACCGCAAGGCTAGTCCTTGTAATAATTAGTCAAAGCCAACACCATAAGTGTAGAAATCTTGAAAATGCGTCTAATGACTGTATGACCGATTTGTTTGTTGGGTATGTTAATGTATCCCGTATAAATACCTATACTTAGTTTAAATATTAGTTAATCTGTTTATTTGTCCAAATTTAGGGTTCCGTACCCAAAGGGTGAAGACGGGACACCATTCATAAGCCTACTTTGTCCGTCCGTCCTAGCTATTTAGGGCTGTAACTTCGGAACCGTATTAGCTAGACAGTTGAAATTTTCACAAAATATGCTTTATTACTGCGGATTTGTTAACAAATAATAAAAAAGAAAAAATAAAGAATAATTTAAAGGGGTCCTTATACAAGAAACTAGTTTCTAGATTAGAACTGAAATTGACAACATTTCATTTTAAGATAGGTACCAAAATAAGAAAACCATATGGAGATTATGTGATTCAAAGCTTATATCAAAATTATCAGATTTTTCTATCCATTATTTCTAGAGTTATTTGAAAAATACTGAAAAATATAATAGAGGTTGAATGAGACTTTATTCATTTGCCTGCTTGGCTTTTCTATTGTATTTGACAGTTTTAATTTTTAATGTTATTGCGGCCAAGGTATCTTAGCCATAAATCCTACGTTTTTCAGAAAATTCAAAAGTAAATTAAAAATAGAAATATCGGTCAAAAATAAAATCGGAAAAATACGTATCTCTTATTTTTTTATCTTATTTTTATATTTTTTATTAAAAACAGGTGGTTAAAAAAATGTTATGTTGTCAATTGGATAAGAATAGAACTTTGATGTTTTAATGAACATGTTCTTTAACAGAATCATAATTTTAAATGAAGGAGGTACTTTAAAGTACCTAGAGTTTTGTTTTTACAGATGGTCGCATTGTTATATTATTCAGAAAGTGAGATAACTCTACAATTTTAATTAAGTTTAAAATGAATACTTATTTTAATAATAAAATTTTGACGCAGGGTGTCGCAGATTACGAGAAGGTATGCGAAGACGGGGTGGTTTGCTAGTGAAAAACAAACATTTGAAAAGTAAAAAATAATTCCGTCGCCTATTTCGGGATGTAAGTAAATGTATGTTTTACTTCTTAACTCTCTTTAAGATATTTTAGATCGATTAATAAGCCGGGGACTGCAACTGATTATAAAAATCAATGGTCATTTCATAGCGGACCCCTACGCATTAATTGACCTAAAATATCTTAAGGGGATATAATTCGGAGCGCGCTCCATACAAACGTACTATGGTGATATTTTCAATACTAACCTATGAAAGTCAATGAAATTTTGCTGAAACTATCTTGAAACAAATATCTATGCTTGTGTGGAGTCAGATTTTCGTCAAAATATACAGTTTCAATGCTAGGATTAATTTAAGATTTGTATGGAAATCTTTGAGGCACTGTAACTTTAAAACAATACATTTTAAGAAAAATCTGACTCTATGCAAGCATCGAAATTTGTTTTTAGATTGATTCTTTTAAATTACATACATTTGCTTACATCCCCAAATAGGTGACCGAATTATTTTTTATTTATGAAATGTTTTTGGCGTTGGGGTTTTTTTTAAATTTGTAATTTAATATTATTTCATAATTTTTAAAGTTACATGAAAACTGCTGAATAGATTTTTATCAAATATAGTTAAGAAGTACCGCAAGGAAACTTGCTTTCACGTAAAAAAATGTATCAAAATCAGTTCATCCGTTCGAGAGCTACGATGCCACAGAGAGACAGACACTGGCGTCAAACTTATCTTATAACACCCCTCTTTTTGCGTCGGGGGTTAATAAGATAGACTACCTAACAAATGTGACGAATTAATAACCTCACATGTATAAAGTCGGTTAAAACAGATAAAAGCAAAATGATTTCCAGATCTCAATAAAATAAAAACACAAATTACAATGACACTTTTTTTTACGTAACAGGTCACTGCACTCCAAAAAACACCGTAATATTTTTTTTATTTAAAAATAGTCGCACGGCGCGAGTCGTTTGTCTAATTTTGACTTATTTAAAAAAAACACGCGAACGCAGAACGCATGCGCTACGAGTGCGCGCGTTTTTCAACTGACTAGACTCTATGAAGATTTCATCGATTCAACCGACCAATTTCAAAAGTCTCTCAACTCTACCGGTTTACAAACAAATTTAAACCAATCCAATTCCGCCGTTTAACTTTTCACGTATAATCCTATGCAAATTAAAAGTGATTTAGTCAAATGAGCTCAGAGCTAAATGAGTGCATTTTTACTTTGGGAGTGTAAAATGGAAATTGTGTAAATTTAGTCACGAGGTAATAGTCTATGAGTTCGGTTATTTTTAACTGCGTTTCGAATGGGCGAGCCAAGATGAAAATGTCAGGAGCGGTGTTGTCTTTTTGCATTTGTATGTTTTGGTTAGTTTAATTTTGTTTGTTGTTGACATAAATATTCACGTTACTTATAGCCTGCAAGTTCGTGCGCGTGGATTTCGGATAAATAGTAATACGATTTTTCATACAAACGTTTAACACCCCAATTGAAAACATAAAAATTTTTTAACCACCTGTTTTTAATAAAAAATATAAAAATAGGTTAAAAAATAAGAGATACGTATATTACCGTTTTTTTTTTGGACCGATATTTCTATTTTAATCAAAGAGATAGGAAGTACTACATACTAAACAGAACAGAGTTTCGGTACTACTGGTGAAACTGGTTCTGAGGTTTCAGAATATCTCTGACTACCCCCTCGGGGAATATAGTCGTGAGCATATGCTTACGTTGTGCTTATGCTTATATTTTTAGTTTAGTTATTATAAAGTTTCGACCTCTCAAGCGGTTTTAAAAAGTAAAATAAAATCTCTAAAACCACCTGTCAAAATCACGGAGCTATTTTGGACACATTATGCAGGGCCTTTGACTATTTATATGTGGACTGGTTACGCGTGTAATTCTACTAACAAACATTTCTGCCACTTTTTGCGGGGGGCGAGGTAACATGAAATCCGCAACTTTGGATTTTATTCCCCATAACTTTAGATTCTAATTTTGAATGTTAAAAATCATGAAAAGTAGTCTCGTGTGAACCCCAAACGTTCTAAGTTCGAAGTTATTATTTCGCAATTATAGGCTGTCTCGTTTAGTGATAAGGTGTAAAATTGAATGTAAATGCACAAGATCAATTGTCCTTATACCGTGGCAGAGGGGAAATGCTACCGCAAGGCTAGTCCTTATAATAATTAGTCAAAGTACAGGGCGTAACAAAAGACTCTAGTAATACTTCAGACCATTAAACTGATAAGAGCCAACATCAAAATAGCGAAAAAAAAAAACGCTTTTTCATAAAAAAAACTGCAGTAGGAACTGTCGTTTTTTATTTTTTCTCGATGTTGGCTTCATAGTGAAAGTTGTTCAGTTTGATGGTCTAACCGCAACCTTAAGTATTTCTTGGGTACCCTGTAGAACAAAATATTATGTAAATAAGTTGCAAACATGCTTCTATCCTCCTCCAACGAAAGTTCTGTTTTAGAATCGTATGTAAGGTATGGTAGAGTCAAAAAATTACGTCAGAAAGCTATCTGTGGGATACTATTTAACACGTTGCCTGCCGGTACGAGTATACGCGTATTATATCTTTTCTACCTTATTTGCCACCCATACAAAATGTAACTTACCATACATCGTTTTTTATTTTGACTGTATCTTTGAAAATTTGTATTAAACCTATAAAAGTAAAAATTGTTTTATTTCCAATGCCAAAGAATCAATCCCGGCTCTGCTTTCACTGTCAGCATTGAAAACCCCTCCCTTTTTTTGAAACTCCCCTTGAACATCTACGAATATACTCGTAGCTGGCACTAAGTACGAAACCTGCTGCTACGAGTAAACTCATATTTGGCAGGCAACGAGTTAAAAAAATATATATATTTTGAAGGGGTGAACCTAAAGGAAATAAGAAAAAACATTTTTGGACTTTCCATACTAGAGCATCAGCTGATCGAACGTTTTATGAAACGTTGAAATTATTTTTTGCCGATTTCCTTTATGTTCGTTTGGCAATGTTGTTCAGACCTTGACTCTTTCAGAGCCGTCTATTTTTGACTGGCTTGTCCTTCATTATGTCACTGTGGGGCCAACTGTGGTCCAACGAAATCAAATTCGAAAATAATAAGAATTCGCTCCAAATTTAAAAATTAACTAAACTATTTTAAAGGGATGATCAGACCATCAAACAGAACAACTTCGAACATCGAAATCGCGAAAAAAAATCTGCTGTCCCATACAAAACTGCAAACACAACTCGACTCAACTGTATGGAACATCCGATTTTTTTTCGCGATTTCGATGTTGGTGCCTTAAAGAAAGTTGTTCAGTTTGATGGTCTGATCATCCCCTTAAAATAGTTTCAGCTAATTTTGTTATTCAAATTAGTGTTTTAAACTAAAAATTGATAACTCTCTCGAGCCCTGGATGCTGCCAATGATATACAGGGTCCTTCTTAATATGCTGACACTTTTTTAAGGGGATGATCAGACCATCCATCTGAACCACTTTCTCTATGGAACAAAATCAGCTGTCCCATATATTTGCCTCAAGTTGCAGTTTTGTTTTCGCGATTTCGATGTTGTTGCCATAGAGAAAATTGTTCAGTTTGATGGTCTGATCATCCCCTTAAAAAGTGTCAGCATATTAAGAAGGACCCTATATGTATCAAACTAACCAACAAGCAACTACCTACTCTACCAGTAATGATAAAAACTTAGTATAGCATTGTTTAGTTTAATATGACAGAACGTGAGCAAGGTCGACTGACAATGGACGTATTGCGTCACGCACACAGACGTAGTGACTAGTAGCCGATCTAGAAGAGACTGTTGAGCGTGGTTAGTGACGTTCGTTGAGCGCACGTATCGTGAATGAGGCGTTTTGAAATGGTGGAAGTCAAAGTCAAAGTCAATATAATTTATCCTTTTTTAAAGCTACCACCGCATCGGAAAGTGTTGTCGCTGTAGAGAAGATGCGGCCAGAAACTCTACAACATAACACGACTTAATAACTATTACAATATAAATTCTTAATTAGTTATGTATACAATAATACATAGTCTATTTAATAAAATAATTGATACTATACAGTAAAGTAAATAAACTATAAGCTAGTGACCTCAGACCCGAGCATTTTGATCATTTAAATAATCATCCAGTTTATTATATGCTTTTTTACAGAGAATATTAAAATTCAGCAGATGCAGATGGTGTTAGTAAATAACAAAAAAACTGTTTGTAATTTTTTTAAAAAGTGGCCGTCTCAGGACGCTCCGCAGATGTAAAACAACGAAATACCGCACTCTGCGTCAATACTCAATACAAAAAACGAGTGGTATCCAGAGCCGTTAAAGTTATTATAATAAACCTACAGACAGTATTAGCACTGTCCCGATTTTGCACGCTTTTTTCGAAAATTTTGAACATGGAATCTGCTATCATATAAACACGCTATCATGTGTCATACTAATTTTGTGACGGCAACGAGTCGGTTTTACTGCCTGATTGATGTTTTACATCAAAAGGTTGGCTGTCTATGGTTTGTTTATTGACTGAAATTTAAATTGTCTAGTGTTACCAGTGGATTAACTGCTCATTACCAATAAATACGCAATAACATAGAAAATGTTGGTCTGTTGAAACTTAAAAAAAACTGTTAACTATTGCTGAAAGAATCTGTAAAAACGCTGTGTAATACCGATCATGATTTAAAGAGATATTAGCAATTATATAATAGAACGTGAGCAAGATCGACTCACAATGAACGTTTTGCGTCAAGCACACAGACGCAGTGACGAGTGGCCAAGCTGGAAGTAACTTTTGAGCGTGGTTTGTGACAAAAACTGAGTAAAACATTGTTTAATATGACATAACGTGAGCTAGGTCGACTCACAATGGACGTATTGCGTTACGCACACATGCGTAGTGACGAGAGGTCGAGCTGAAAGCGACTTTTGAGCGTGGTTTGTGACGAAAACTGAATAAAACATTGTTTAATATGACATAACGTGAGCTAGGTCGACTCACAATGGACGTATTGCGTTACGCACACATGCGTAGTGACGAGAGGTCGAGCTGAAAGCGACTTTTGAGCGTGGTTTGTGACGAAAACTGAATAAAACATTGTTTAATATGACATAACGTGAGCTAGGTCGACTCACAATGGACGTATTGCGTTACGCACACATGCGTAGTGACGAGAGGTCGAGCTGAAAGCGACTTTTGAGCGTGGTTTGTGACGAAAACTGAATAAAACATTGTTTAATATGACAGAACATAAGCAAGGTCGACTCACAATGGACGTATTGCGTTACGCACATATGCGTAGTGACGAGAGGTCGAGCTGGAAGCGACTTTTGAGCGTGGTTTGTGACGAAAACTGAATAAAACATTGTTTAATATGACAGAACATGAGCAAGGTCGACTCACAATGGACGTATTGCGTTACGCACACATGCGTAGTGACGAGAGGTCGAGCTGGAAGCGACTTTTGAGCGTGGTTTGTGACGAAAACTGAATAAAACATTGTTTAATATGACAGAACATGAGCAAGGTCGACTCACAATCATCATAATACAAGTCCAGGCTAGATTCTGGTACTTTAAATGTGACTAGATAATGTATGTGACAATGTCCAAGATATTTATTTATAAAACATTCATGACTCGGGTATAAATATTCATATTCATCAAATATTAGCATTTATAATAAAGATGCCACATCCAGCACAACTAATTCCTTAAACATTTTGTGACGACAATGTTTTGTGATGTAACGTCAACAAAACAGATCTACATATACAATCTACATTTTCATAGAAAAATTTACTCAACAATTTATTTTAACAAAAAAGTTTTTGCAAAAAAATTTTGTTGATACGTTTTTTGTTGACCATACAGGGTCCCGCTAAAAAGGAAGTCACGTTCGTCTAGATTAGCGTTGTTCAGTGCATATTACATAATCATTCGCTTCGTATGTACAAAAGGTACCTGCTTGCGATGACCTTGGCCCCGTTTTCTAATAGAGAAGAACGAAGCACTTTTTTTGTTTACCTAGCAAAGAGGTATTTTTGTAATTATGTTCTACAAGGTAACATATGAATGGAATACATGAAACTAGGTCTAAATTTCAATTCAATTCAATTCAATTTTTGTTCAGTGGCATCCGATGTGTTATCACAATTCAGCCAATGTCTCGTTATGTGGAGAGTATACGAAGGAAAATGATCAGTAGTATTTATTAAGTCTAGCGTGGCAGTTTTGCCAATGTAAGTAGTTTAATCTCAAGTGATTGTTTTAAGGTTAAAACACAAAAGAGTTCACAAAATGGCGGAGCCACGTGCAAGCCCAACGCGCCGATACGCACGCGTCCGTACTCCGCCAGACTTGCAGCGCGACTCCAGGTCTAAATTTGATCTAAAGTCGGACCAATTTAAAAGGTCACATTTGACATCTGTCAGTTTTAGCTTCGTAGTGAGGTGATCTGCTTTTAAACATCGATTAAAGTGAATGAATCGATACGGATTTCAAACATACGTGAATCGAATTATACAGGGTCCAACTGAATATACTGACAGTTTTTTAGGAGGATGATCAGACCATCAAACTGGACAATTTTCTCTATGGGACCAACATCAAATCGCGAAAAAAAAATCTGCTGTTCATTTGGCTCGAGCAAGATTTCAGTTTAGTATGGAACAGCTGATTTTCATAAGCATATAAGCATATGCTCACGATTATATTCCCCGAGGGGGTAGTCAGAGATATTCTGAAACCTCAGAACATCCACGTTTCACCAGTAGTACCGAAACTCTGTCCAGTGTGACGGGGGGTGAGCTCGTCGCCACTTATAATGGACTGTGGGTATAATACATGCCTCGAAATTGAAGCATGCAGGTTTCCTCACGATGTTTTCCTTCACCGAAAAGCCAGTGGTTTTATTTTCGCGATTTCGACATTGGTCCCATAGAGAAGGTTGTTCAGTTTGATGGTCTGATCATCCTCTTAAAAAAGTGTCAGCATATTAAGAAGGACTCTATATGTGAATATCGCGGTTAGTTGGAACTACGTTTTACTTCGATTTTTTTGTGTTACATCCCTAGTGTTAAAAAAGAAAAAGGGTTCACCGACGCAACATTGTAACGACGTTCAGTTCTTTAGAACAGAAATTGTTTATTATGTTTAGAATGGTTTATTAGTGAAAGTAAATCGTAAAATTACCTTCATTAGTCATTATTACAATAAATATGTAATCGTAATTAAAAAGAGTAAAGCAATTGTGCAGTTCTAACTTCGAAAAAATTAATATTATTCTTCGCCGTTACAAGGTTACGTTTGATAAAGCATCAATAATGTCAAATGTGACCTATTAAATTGGCCCGACTTTAAAAGACACCTAATTTTTAGGGTTCCGTACCTCAAATGGAAAAACCGGCCAAGAGCGTGTCGGTCTCGCAATAATAATAACAATGTCGATTCTCTTACCTATAAGTAAATTTGGAACCTAACGATAGCGCGATTTAATTTCCTGCAACGCCATCTAGTTTGTATTAGAAAATATAGGGTCCTACTTTAGGGAACGTGGCCTACCGGTGATTTATTCGGCTCCGCTGGAGAGGTTTTAGTGGACTGTACTTTTTCTGGTGGCAGGAGTGGTTCCATGTAAAGGAAAGTCTTGTTTGCAGCACTGGAGGTTTATTTTAGTGATTTTTACACCAGAGTTAGTTACACGCACAAGCACCGTACCAATATGGAAGGCGGAAACGGAAATACAACTTTTTTAATTATTACATTTTATGTTGGTGTTGCCAAAAGCTACTTAATATACTGACAATTATTAAGGGGATGATCAGACCGTCAAACTGAACAACTTTCTCTATGGCACCAATGTCGAAATCGCGAAAATAAAATCAGCTGTTCTGTAAACTGAAATCTTACTCGACCCAATTGTATGAGATTATTATAGAGAATTAATTATAGAAAAAGTTGTTCAGTTTGAGGGTCTGATCATCCCCTTAAAAAAGTGTCAGCAAATTAAGATGGACCCTTTATATTAAAGTTACAGGTTTTTTCAAATTAAAACTTGTTGGGCTTCCGTTTTAATTTTGATTGAAAGTACTAACCGAATTTTATATTTCATTTCATTTTCAGATTTGTTACTCCAGTATTTTAGAAGTTAGAGGGGGGGGGGGTCTCTTAAACGCCGCATAACGCTCAAATAATATTCTTTATTTACCGTTCGACCTTCCGGCAATAATTTCGAGTGCACAACAACGCGATAGTCAAAGGAAACAGTCAACCATCCATTCCCAATACTTTCTTGAATGAATCTATGTTAGTAAATACCTTTCATGTGATCGGATGTGTCTGCTCTCATGATGTCTGTCAGGTAATGCTCCAGGGACCGCATGTTATCCAACCCGCTTCGTTCCTATAACAAACAGAACAAGTTTTAGTTTCTCCCCTTCAACATACATCCAACTTGATGATCAGACCGTCAAACTGAACAACTTACTTTACAGGAACAACATCAAAATCGTGAAAAAAAGTCCCATACATTTGGCACGACTAGGTTTGTAGTTTTGTATAGAAAGGCAGATTTTTTTTAGCGATTTCGATGTTGGTGCCATATAGAAAGTAGTTCAGTTTGACGGTCTGGTCTTCCTCTTAAAAAAGTGTCAGCATATTAAGAAGAACCCTATATAAACCCTAGAGGTTTCTGTTTGATATGGACTATGCTTAATACTCCATGTAATTTCTACTTAATGTTTTGTACAATAAATAAAATAAAATAAATTTTTTTTTAGTGTTTAAACCATTATCTGTCTGTAATGGGACGGAGGTCATGGGTTCAATTCCCACGGGGGACACCTAGTGTTATGTCACTTTGTGCGTTTTTCCCCAGTTGGTTAGGACATTGCAGGCCGAATCACCTGATTGTCTGAAAAGAAAGATGATTCCGTGCTTCGGATGGCACGTTAAGCCGTTGGTCGCGGCTACTATCTCTCGTGGTAGTAGTATTTACATAAAAACCACGTCAGAGGCCGTAAGGCGGTCTGAAAAAACTCTGACACCAAGGCTGCCCACACGAATAAGAAGAACGGGTAATTTTTCAAAAAGGAGCAGGTTATTTAATTATATGGTTTTTAGGGTTCCGTAGTCAAACTAGGAACCCTTATACTTTCGTCCATTCGGTCTGTCTATATGCCCCGCCTCAATAACTCGCTCATTTTTGCACTTATTGAATCAAAATTGGACATGACGGAGAACAGTAGGTAACCCAAAAACAGAAATGATACATCATTCCAAATAAGGACGACAAGATTTTTCAATTCCTATTTAGCTTTCTGGCCAATTCTGATTACCAAATGTAATTAATTTATTGGATACATATACTATCCGACATATCTTGGACGCTACTAAAGCTGTTCTAAGAATAAGTGAGAGGAAGTGTTTCAAATCTCTGTTTCAGTTATGAAATAACAAAAAACTCCAATAACTAACTAACGGTCAGTTGCACGTACGTTCATTAAAGTTAATCCTCCATTAAATCTCTTGCTAGCTTTTACTATGTCAACAAGACAAAAAGTGACTGCAACAGATTTAATGGAGGATTAACTTTAATAACTAAAGCCGTGGTGGTCCAGTGGCGAGTAACCTTGCCTGCCGTGCAGGAGGCGATGGTTCGATCCCCGTCCAGGCAGACTCGTACCAATGAGTTTTTCGGAATTTATGTACGATTTTTAACACCACTGCACTGGCTTTTCGGTGAAGGAAAACATCGTGAGGAAACCTGCATGTTTCAATTTCGAGGCATGTATTGTACCTACTGTCCATTACAAGTGACCTATATTGTACCCACTGTCCATTACAAGTAGCGACGGGATCACTCCCCGTCACACTGGACAGTTTCGGTACTACTAGTGAAACGTGGATTTTCTGAGGTTTCAGAATATCTCTAACTACCCCCTCGGGGAAAATAGTCGTGAGCATATGCTTATTAACTTTAATGAACGTACGTGCTTACGTGCTTGCGTGCATGCGTGAAGAGGATAAACGAAATTATAAGGCTTTATTTGGCTACGGAACCCTAAAAATTTCTAAGAGGCTGACATGTATGCAGAGCGAGTAACAGTAGCTTCACCCTCAAAAACGGTAAAAATCGTATCCCTTAGTCGCCTTATACGACACCCACGGAAAGAATTGTCCTCTATTCCAATCCCAAAAACCACACGGCAAACCTCGAAGAAAATCCCAAATCGTGATCCCACAACAAACATTAAACAAACAATCAATTTCAAGCTCTATTTCGAAAGAAACAAGACCTATTTTACCGTGTTATTACGCCATAGCGCATTGCCGATGTGACGTCATACTGCGTAAGCGAAAATAGGTCACTAGGGTGGCCACGCGTCCCGGGTCGCTGCGAAATGGGTGGCCACACGTAGCGGGGTTTGTTGCAAAATCTATAACGGATAGCTGATATCGTATCTAATCTTATTTGGGTCAGAATATAGTCCTTCTTAAGGGTACATTACTGTTGGCGCGCTCCATACAAACGAAGTCTGGTGATATTTTCAATACTAACCGATTAAACTCAATGACATTTTGCAGAAACAATCTAGAAGCAAATCTCTATTGCTTGTATCTTGCCAGATTTTCCTTAAAATGTACAGTTTTAAAGTTACAGAGCCTCAAAGATTTCCATACAAATCTTAAATTAATCCTAGCATTGAAACTGTATATTTTAACGAAAATCGGACACGATACAAGCATAGATATGTGTTCCTTGATTTCATTGAGTTTAATCAGTTAGTATTGAAAATATCACCAGACTTCGTTTGTATGACATTCGGAATAAACTTCTCTTAATATGCAGACACTTATCATCAGACGGTCAAACTGAACAACTTTCTCTAGTATACACACATCGAAATCGCGAAATAAATGCTGTGCCATACAAAACTGCAAAGCTACTTGAGCCAAATGTATGAGACAGTTGTTTTTTCGCGATTTCGATGTTGGTCCCATAGTGAAAGTTGTTCTGGTTGTGTTGATGGTCTGATCATCTCTTTGACTAATTATTATAAGGCTTGCGGTATCATTTCCCCTCTGTCGCGGTATAAGCACAATTGATCTTGTGCATTTACATTCAATTTTACACCGTATCACTAAACGAGGCAGCCTATAATTGCGAAATAATAACTTCGAACTTAGAACGTTTGGGGTTCACACGAGACTACTTTTCATGATTTTTAACATTCAAAATTAGAATCTAAAGTTATGGGGAATAAAATCCAAAGTTGCGGATTTCATGTTACCTCGCCCCCCGCAAAAAGTGGCAGAAATGTTTGTTAGTAGAATTACACGCGTAACCAGTCCACATATAAATAGTCAAAAGATGATCCCTTTAACTAAGTTGTTCAGTTTGATAATGTAGTTTGTTTAAAATGATGGAAACGACTTCTATTTTCCCCTGTAGAGACTATACAGGGTGGAAACTGGAAAATATGGGACCAACTGTGAAATAGGAAAACTCAGCTGTTTCATACATTTTCGCCGAGGTAAGCTATTGACATTTTTATGGAACAACAGATTTGTTTTTCGTGATTTCTATTTTGGCTCTATAGAAGAAGTTGTTCAGTTTGATGGTCTGAAGCACCCTGTTCGATATTGTAACCCATTCAATTTTACACCCTGTATACAGTAATTTTTACTATCTTCTTATCGTGTGGGCAAGCCCTGGTGTCAGAGTTTTAACAGACCGCCTCACGGCCTCTGACGTGGTTTTAATGTAACGACTACTACCACCAAAGATAGCAGCCGGGACCAACGGCTTACCGTGCCATCCGAAGCACGTAATCATCTTTCTTTTCAGACAATCAGGTGATTTAGCCTGCAATGTCCTATCCAACTGGGGAAAAACGCACAAAGTGACATATCACTAGGTTTCCCCCGTGGGAATCGAACCCACGACCTCCGTGTCAAGAGCCCGATGCTCTCACCATTAGACCACGGAGACAGATTTGTCAGAACAAAAAAATTCTGTCTCATACATTTGAGTCGTGTAATTGTAGTCAAAGTCAAAGTCAAAGTCAAAATTGTTTATTCAAAATAATATCACATAGATAACTTTTTGACTTCATGTTTTTGAATCTACCACCGCGTTGGAAGGTGTTCCGTTGTAGAGAAGATGCGGCCAGAAACTCTACAACACACTTCTTTTAAACAAAACAAAATATACAAAGTACAATTACATAAATTCAATATTAAATAACATAGTGTAACATTGTCAAGACCAGACATTTTGATCATTCAAATAATCATCGAGTTTATAGTAACCTTTTTACAGAGGACTTGTTTAACATGGGACTTAAACTTTTTATCCGTCAAGTTTAGAATATTCTCTGGTATCTTATTATAATAACGTATACAGTGCCCCATGAAAGATGTGTTGACCTTACTAAGTCGAAAATGTGGGAATACTAATTTATTTTTATTTCTTGTATTGTAATTATGAACGTCACTGTTTTTGGGGAAGAGAGACAAATTTTTGCGAACGTATAAAATATTTTCGTAAATATATTGACTGTAGAAAGTCAGAATATTGATATCTTTGAAAAGATCTCGTAGTGAATCTAGTGTAGTATAGAACAGCAATTTTTTTTGCTCTGACAGGTTTACTCCCATAGTAAAATATGTTCAGTTTAATGGGTAGAGTATGTGGTTTAAAGGTTAACGATACTTTTCCTTACACCCTGTATACCTAGACGAAGATTCTATTTTATCAGGTACCTACAAATAATAAATCAAACATGTGCTCATCTAATTTTATCATCACTAAAATATAGGAAGCCAGTAAATGTCAAAGATCTATTTCTAACTAAAACATATTGCTGGATAACTGGTAGCAACTGTCAGAGGAAATTGAACCTTAGGCGCGGTTTATACAGAAGAGACGTGTGGAGATAGTCAAAGTAACACAATTATAAACCTTATAAAGTCCGGCCGCTGAAAGATTGCGTTTGACAGTTACCATAAAATTGTAAAAAACTGAATGAAAACTATAAATGCCGATCATTATTTAGTAGCTTTTTGAACTTAAAAGGGCAGCTAGTGCCCTTTGTACTAGAGTGAGCACAGGTAAACAATATTTTCATTCAGTTTTTTACAATTTTATGGTAACTGTCAAACGCAATCTTTCAGCGGCCTAGGTTTAGTACGTAGCATAGCGTCGTTTGGAGAATTACGCCCGCGCCTCCAGGCGACGTCACCGCCGAGATAATTGTCTCAATGATATTTTCTATGTCTGAGATTTTAAAATGGAATGATTACAGATATTTTTAATCAAATAACGTCGTTTTCGATCCAGTGAGTGACGTCACTCGCTAGACCTGCAAAATCCTTGGTAAACTTAAAATCAACATAAAATAACTGACCAGTAAGATAAAAAATACATTCACAATGTCAGAATTTGACATTTGATGTTGCCGTTTCTGTTTCCAGCATAGAGTTAGAAAGAGAAGGCAGGCGATTTGTTTTTGTTGTTGAAAAAGCAGTAGTTTTTCTCTATGGAGTTCGAATTATTCTCTCTCTTTGACTATTTATATGTGGACTGGTTACGCGTGTAATTCTACTAACAAACATTTCTGCCACTTTTTGCGGGGGGCGAGGTAACATGAAATCCGCAACTTTGGATTTTATTCCCCATAACTTTAGATTCTAATTTTGAATGTTAAAAATTATGAAAAGTAGTCTCGTGTGAACCCCAAACGTTCTAATTTCGAAGTTATTATTTCGCAATTATAGGCTGTCTCGTTTAGTGATAAGGTAAAATTGTGCAATCTCAATAAATCAATTGTGCTTACACCGTGGCAGAGGGGAAATGCTACCGCAAGGCTAATCCTTATAATAATTAGTCAAAGAGAGTGGCCTATGAACCAATAGAGATAGGAGTGTGGTATATTTGTTGGGAGACCTTTCTTCATTACTCACTGAAAGGCGCATCAAAATCGGCCCCGAGGATTTGGAGAAAATCATGGTCACTTGCGCCCAGTCTCTTTTGCACGCCATCCTGTGTGGCAGATTATTTATTAGTTAAGGGAATATAATTCGGAGCGCGCTCCATACAAACGTACTATGGTGATATTTTCAATGCTAACCAATTAAACTCTCTGAAATTTTTCCAGAATCAATCTAAAAACAAATTTCTACGCTTGTATAGAGTCAGATTTTCGTTAAAATGTATAGTTTTATAGTTACAGTGCCTCAAAGATTTCCATACAAATATTAAATTAATCCTAGCATTGAAACTGTAAATTTTAACGAAAATCGGACTCCATAGAAGCATAGATATTTGTTTCAAGATTATTTCAGCAAAATTTCATTGACTTTAATTGGTTAGTATTGAAAATATCACCATAGTACGCTTGTATGGAGCGCGCTCCGAATTATATCCTCTTAAGACCTTATTGTACCATATTCTTGCAAATAAATGAGTTCTATTCTATTCTATTCTAATTGACTCCTAATTTTGTCACAATGAAAAAATATACGTAGTAAAAAGTAAAAGCCTTTTTTGTCTTTTAATTTACATGAGATTCAACCACCCAAGTCCCAACTTAAGTTCCGGCTTTTTATGATGGACCTAAAAACGAATAGATCCGGGGGGGAAGGATGCGGTACCTAAATAGGTACTTTGCGAACCACGGATCGTTAACGCGGAGTTAATCTGGGGGCTCGGCAGTGCCACAGCCAAGACGAGCTAATCGAGCCCACTACCTTTAATTAATTGGCGTATTTTTAATGTTCATTACTTCGGTCTGGATAGTATCTGCGAGCTCGAGCCGGAGCCGGTCTGGATAGTCACGTTGATGACATATATTGTAGCAAACTTGGATGATTTTATCACTCGTTTCACTCACTGTTGATCATCAAAAAAGGGAAAGTATGCACAACAGCACATAATGCGAAACGGCAAGCCTTAGCATCAACGTCCCCGCCGGCGGGGACAGCCGTGACCTCTGCCCACTCTACAGACGCTACAGGCACATCCCAGGCCGCTTCTCACCGATCCCAGCTACCCAATCTGCCGCGTAGCCCCAGCAACATCCTATGCCGAGGTCCGTACCCCTCTGGGTGCCCCTAGGTCGGTTGCTTAAGTTCATTCATTAGGCTCGGTAGACCCTTCGTGGTCCCTCCAATAGTCCGCAGTAAAAAGCAGTAACTGCTCCCTAAACAACACTGTATTAGACATTTGCAAAAAAAAAAACGAGCACGCATAACTGTTTTCTCGTTTTGTCGCTTTTTTGTGCATGGTGTGCTAGACCTACTTGACACTTCGCTGTCACTTCACACAAATGGGCTCGCACTGACAAGACGAGATAAGCACGTTCGATACTAAGTGAGTGCAAATGAGAGGACTAAAGCATCGCCTGCTGTCGTGTTCCTAACGTTTTCCATGAAGGTTTAAGATAAAAATGTATAGGGGGCAAGGAGTGTCCTTACTTTATGTGATACCACCAGACTTTTTCTAATACTTTTCCTTACGATTACTCTTGTAATTAATGACCAAAATGTCTGTTCCTGATAATGTCAGGCTATGTAAGTCAATATTGAAGTGTCGGACGCTTGGCGGAGTAAAAACTCTGTTTTGAACTTTGACTATTTATATGTGGACTGGTTACGCGTGTAATTCTACTAACAAACATTTCTGCCACTTTTTGCGGGGGGCGAGGTAACATGAAATCCGCAACTTTGGATTTTATTCCCCATAACTTTAGATTCTAATTTTGAATGTTAAAAATAATGAAAAGTAGTCTCGTGTGAACCCCAAACGTTCTAAGTTCGAAGTTATTATTTCGCAATTATAGGCTGTCTCGTTTAGTGATAAGGTGTAAAATTGAATGTAAATGCACAAGATCAATTGTGCTTATACGGTGGCAGAGGGGAAATACTACCGCAAGGCTAGTCCTTTTAATAATTAGTCAAAGGTTTCGAACGTTCGTCGGTCTAACTCCAGGGAGCATCCTTGATGGAGCGAAACACGTGTAGAGTAGAAATTATGTGGTGGGCAGGTTGTATTGCATAACGTAATACAACTATGTCTACTAGGTATTTAGAAGCGGAGGTCTCGACACAATCGTGTCACCTACTGTGATATTTTGTTTTGTTTAAAGATGTGTGTTGTAGAGTTTCTGACCGCATCTTCTATACAACGGAACTCCTTCCGACGCGGTGGTAGAATCAAAAAAAGACGTCATAAATCTAAATACGAGGTAATTATTATGTGGAACCAAAAAATTAAGTTTGAGTTTGATATACCTACAAGTTGTTACAAAAGTAAAAATAAACATTTGAAACTTTTAAGTGGCTTGTTTAGACCATCAAAATGAACTACTTTCACTATGGGTCAAACATCGAAATCGCGAACAAAAAATCTACTGTCCCATATATTTAGCTAGAGTAGATTAATTTGTAGTTTAGTATGGACATCAGATTTTTTTTCGCTTTTTCGCTATTGGTCCCATAGTGAAAGTTGTTCAGTTTTATGGTCTAATCTAAACTATACTTTTTCTAAATGTTTATTTGTATTTTTGTAACACCTTGAAAAATTATTTGACCAAGCTGAAGACTTACTCAAGACTTGGCTCTACATGAAATCTCATAACTTTTTAAGAGTAAAATTTTTGCGAGTCTTGGCTACATTTTTTACATAAAATGTTTTTGATGGGATAAAATCAACTTAGAGCATTTTATGAGATGTTATGGTAATATTGTATGTTAAATTAATGTATGTATTTATCATGTTTATTACTTTTTGTAGGGATTTTGAGTGTGATCTGTGTACGGGGGATGTTAGGGACAGAAAGGTGTGGACTTTGTCGTCATATTCTAAAAGAAGTTTATTCCGAATGCGTTAGTGCGCGCTGCATACAAACGAATTCTGGTGATATTGTCAATACTAACCAATTAAAGTCAATGAAATTTTTCTGAAACAATCTAGAAACTAATGTCTATGTTTGTATGAAATCAGATTTTCGTTAAAATTAATAGTTTTAAAGTTAAAGTGCCTCAAAGATTTCCAGACAAATCTCAAGTTAAAATTTAAGGGGGTGTGCTCATACAAGAAACTATTTTTTATCTTTTCTTCTCGCTCTATCGTAAAAACGGCAATACATACAAGCGTCAAACTTGGTGTGATTATAGAGCAAAATCTACAGTATAACAACAATTAATAAAAACCGGCCAAGTGTGAGTCGGTCTCGCGCTAAAGAGATAAAAGTTTTTTTTGTAAGTTAATGTGTTGTGTGGTGGTGTGGTACGGAACCGTCGGTGCGCCGGAACCCGACTCGCACTTGACCGGTTTTATTTTGTAAATATCTTCTATACAACGTGTTAATGAATAAGCGCAAAACCTCATACACCCCAAATTATTTATAACAAAATTATTCTATTGAAACAATAATGTCATTATTTCTATAGTTAAAATTTAAAGTTTTAAACCTTTTAAGTTTTGAGGCAAAAATGATTTGTTATCATTTCAGCAATGAATGAAAGCGCTATCGTGCTCATGGATACATTTTAAGAATCTTGTTTTGGTAGTAAGTAGGGTGAGAGTGCCCGAGCGGTGGGTTGAGATCATATTCAGTAAATTTTAAATTTTTTAAACAAATTATTCACAATTATGAAAAAAAAATACCTATGTTGAAACCATGATAATTAGATTCTGCTCTCGATTCTAAACAAACTACTTTCTAGTTTTGCGTTAATTCATTAACACGTTGTATACAGACACAGTTCTATTACAGTATAATTTACGGTACAGTCACAATCAAGTGACACATCTGTCACAAACATATTCTATGTGTATGTCATATTGTTACTCGTATCATCGGAAACGCGATCTTATCACCAGCTGTCATCTGTCGCAACGCGATGTAGAGCGCCTTACCCGACTGCGGGATAGGAAGGTTATTTGGGGCAGGGCTGGAAGCTGTAATAACGCGACCATTTATGTACTGGAGTGCGGTTTTTAGGGTTCCGTATTTTCTTTATTGATTTCCCAACAGTTGTTACACTAATACAAATACAACAATATACAACGTGTTAATGAATAAGCGCAAAACCTCATACACCCCAACTGATTTATTACAAAATAATTAGATTGAAACCGTAATTTCATTATTTTGATAGTTAAAATTTAAAGTTATTCGCATTTTATGTTTTGAGGCGAAAATGATTTGATATCATTTCAGCAATGAAAGAAAGCGCTAACGTGCTCGAGAATACATTTTAAGAATCTTGTTTAGGTAGTAAGTAGGGTGAGTGTGCCCGTGCGGTGGGTTGAGATCGAGTTTAGTCGATTTTACATTTTATATTTTGAAAAAAAAATACTTGTGTTGAAACCATGATAATTCGATTCTGCTCTCGATTCTAAACAAACTACTTTCTAGTTTTGCGTTAATTCATTAACACGTTGTATAGGGTCCTTCTTAATATGCTGAAACTTTTTAAGGGGATGATCAGACCGTCAAACTGAACAACTTTCTCTATGGCACCAACATCGAAATCACGAAAAAAAATCAGCTCTTCCATACAAAACAGCGAAACAAACTCGAGCCAAATGTATGAGACAGCGGTTTTTTTTTCGCGATTTCGATGTTGGTGCCATAGAGAAAGTTGTTCAGTTTGACGGTCTGATCATCCCCTTAAAAAGTGTCAGCATATTAAGAAGGACCCTATATACTTTATCTAAGTTCTAAAGATAGGTATATTCGGATTTAGGGGGGATAAATACGACCTATCAACCTCCCTTGATTGTTTTTGCCCAGAGAAGAAAAGCTCCGGCCCGGAAGTTGCATGTTACGGAAGTGCCACTGATATGGGTTGGCCTACGCATCTTTTCATTTATTTCGTTCAGAAAGAGGTCATAAAGTGACTAAAACCATTTTTCCCATAGTCAAAGTCAAAGTCAAAATTGTTTATTCAAAATAATATCACATAGATAACTTTCTAACGTCATGTTTTTGAATCTACCACCGCGTCGGAAGGTGTTCCGTTGTAGAGAAGATGCGGCCAGAAACTCTACAACACACTTCTTTTAAACAAAACAAAATATACAAAGTACAATTACATAAATCCAATATTAAATTACATAGTGTAACATTGTCAAGACCAGACATTTTGGTCATTCAAATAATCATCGAGTTTATAATAACCTTTTTTACAGAGGACTTGCTTAACATGGGACTTAAACTTTTTGTCTGTCAAGTTTAGAATATTCTCTGGTATCTTATTATAATATCGTATACAGTGCCCCATGAAAGATGTGTTGACCTTACTAAGTTGAAAATGTGGGATTACGCATTGGTAAAATGTTAACTTAAATGCATAAAATACTTTATGGAGGTGCTGCAGACCAACAAACTGAACAACTTTTATTTAGGGACTGATATTGAAGTCATAGTGTTAGTCATAGTGAAGTGATAGTCGAGCAGTGGCGAGTAACCTTGCCTGCCGTGCAGGAGGCGATGGTTCGATCCCCGACCAGACCGACTCGTACCAATGAGTTTTTCGGAATCTATGTACGATTTGTAACACCACTGGCTTTTCGGTGAAGGAAAACATCGTGAGGAAACCTGCATGCTTTAATTTCGAGGCATGTATTGTACCCACTGCCCATATTACAAGTGGCGACGGGCTCACTCCCAGTCACACTGGACAGAGTTTCGATACTAATAGTGAAACGTGGATGTTCTGAGGTTTCAAAATATCTCTGACTACCGCTTGGGGAATATAGTCGTGAGCATATGCATGCATGCTGATGCTCAAATAGCAAAAAAAAATTGATGATTGTTTCGTAGATAAAAATGTAAATGGTTACTCGACCCTAATGTATGGAAATGCTGACTTTTTCAAGATTTCTATGTTCGTCCCTTACTAAAAGTTGTTTAGTTTCATGGTCTGAATCACCTCTTCCACCACCCTATCACGGAATATAGTCGTGATCATATGCCATCAATTTCTTTTAAAATTCGAACGTAACTTTATGCGGAAGCTGACATCGGAATATGGCGCGTTCTATTTTCAAACTCTAACCTAATTTCCGGTTCGAACGATACAATCGCTGCATTTTGCTATTTTTAACCAACTTCAAAAGCGTGGTGTTCACACTTCATTTTGTTTGCTTTTTTAAAGATCGTAACTACCTAGTAGGTGGGATTTTACAGTAGCATATTAGATCCTGGAGTGCGATTTTTGAAACTCATTCGTAGAACTCAGCAGTTGGAAATGTCAAAATTACTATGGATTTTCAAAAATCGCAATCTTGAAGTATGATTTTTGAAAGTCAAATCAGCAGTAGAAAGATGCCAACATACTCTACCCATCAAACTGAACAACTTTTACTATGGGAGCAAACCTGTCGGCGCAAAAAAATATCAGCTGTTCCATACTAAACTGCAATGTCTACTCGACTAAAATGTATGAGACAGCTGATTTTTAGGGTTCCAAAGTCAACAAGGAACCCTTATAGTTTCGCCATGTCCGTCCGTCTGTCCGTCTGTCCGCAGCTTAGCTCAGAGACGCTTAGTACTAGAAAACTTTAATTTGACATGGGTATACATATTTATGACGCCGACAAACTGGTAGAATAAAATCTAAGTAGGCTTTACAAGTTAAGAGGATATGTGAAAAACATTGGATTCTTCAAAACATCATATATCATGAAGTACTAACAGTAGGAGTATGATTTGCGGATATGTGTAAATTGAATATATGATTGAAGTTTTGATTACAGCCAAAACACGATTAAGGGACATTTTCTCGACAGAAAAATAAGCCAAAGTAGCCTTCGTCTTTATCGATAAACGCTTGGAACTGCTAAACGGTGAATAATAGAAACACGAGACTTGATTTAAAAAAAAGAGTTTGATATTTTATAAAGTTTGATTAGAGCAGAAATGAACTTACATAAATAGTACAATCACAATTAAATAAATTTTGTTTTACGCTTGCGTCGTTTCAGGCGTGCGCCGCCCCATCTCTTTCTCTCGCATCGGGCAGTAATATAAGCTATCACACGCCCATTTCGCTTCAATTATTTTTCGTCATAGGCCCTTAACGAGTAATAGTCGACCAACTTGTAAAATGTACTTTTTAGACTTTATTAGCTAAACCGTAGTATAAAACAAAAAGCCTTCTAAGTCCGTATATTTTGACGGGCAACTACAGAACCCTACCCTGCGCGTGGCCCGACACGCACTTGGCCAGTTTTTGTTGAAAGTCAAATCAGCAGTAGAAAGATGCATATCTCCATAGTAATTTTGACACTTTCAACTGCAGAGTTCCACGAATAGATTTCAAAAATCTCACTTTATTTAATTATGACTGACATAATACAGTTTGCTCAGGGAGCATTTACTGCTTTTTACAGCGGGCTTTTGGGGGTGGCCATACCAGTGACGGCGAAGCGCCCTGGTAGGTCACCGAACCAGTGATTTAAGCAACCTGCCCAAGGGGCACCCCAGGGGGGTACGGACCTCGGCAATGGGCGTTGCTGGGATTACGCGACGGGTTGGGAAGCGGGGATCGGTGAGAAAGCGGGGATCGGTGAGATTCAAAAATCTCACTCCAGGATCTAATATGTAAGAGACAGTAGATTCTTTTTTGTTCTGACTGGTTTGCTCCGATAGGAAAGTTGTACAGGCCTACCCTCAGAGAGTGTGTATGGGCGTTAGTCCACCACGCGTATTACTCTATACTTTTTCAATTCTATGTCACACACCGGTTACGCAGATAAAAAAGCATGTCAAAGACCTGTCAGACGAATCAAAATGTCGATAAGATAAGAAATTTTTTATCTACGTTACAAGTATTAGGTACACAAAAATAATATGATACAATATAATTCGATAGGTAATAAAAAGAAAGCTCTCCCTAATAATTAAATAACCTAAAATACTACTAAAAAGCCGTGGTGGTCCAGTGGCGAGTAACCTTGCCTGCCGTGCAGGAGGCGATGGTTCGATCCCCGTCCAGGCCGACTCGTACCAATGAGTTTATCGGAATTTATGTACGATTTGTAACACCACTGGCTTTTCGGTGAAGGAAAACTTGCATGCTTCAATTTCGAGGCGTGTATTGTACCCACTGTACATTATAAGTGGCGACGGGCTCACCCTCCGTCACACTGGACAGAGTTTCGGTACTGGTGAAACGTGGATGTTCTTTGGGTTCAGAATATCTCTGACTACCCCCTCGGGGAATATAGCCGTGAGCATATGCGTAAAATACTACTAAAAATAAAAAAAATAATACACACACTGTAGAGTGTCACCGCAATACATGGTGCCCAACAGACTGGCAGCATTCCCCCTCTAGATGGTGAGGCTGATTCTTTGAGCCAGGAAGCTGCCAGCTCTGCGGTCACCAGAGGTCTCATTGAGGCGCCCCGATTATTAGGTGTAAATTGTGATTTTATTTTAAAACTCTTTTGCTTCCTTCATAATAACACTAGCCCCAGCTTCGCTCGGGTACGGTCTATAATACAGATCATATTATACAGTATACAAATAAACCTTCCAGAAGAAAATATCTAACCTTAACCTTAACCTCACGACTATATTCCCCGAGGGGGTAGTCAGAGACACTCTGAAACTATAAAAATTTTTTTTTTCTTCGGAATGATAAATAATTTGTTTGTAAAATTTAAAATTTACTGAACTCGATCTCAACCCACCGCTCGGGCACTCTTACCCTACTTACTACCAAAACAAGATTCTTAAGCACGTTAGCGCTTTAATTCATTGCTGAAATGATAACAAATCATTCTTCAAACAAGTCTTTGACCGTTAAAAAGTCAACACTGTTATTAAAGTCACTCCGCCAAATAATAATTTATCTCGTGCTAAAATCGCGATATTCTCAAAAAAATTAGTTCCAGTGCATTATTAAACGTGTTTAAACTAATGTGTATAAATATTCTCAGTCAAATATCATTAATAAGTTATTATACAACGATAACAAATTTCTTTGTTCGTTCCTACCGTCGAATGTACAACCGGCATCGAGTGAGAGTGCGCAAGCGATTCGCACCGTTATACAGTCCGCTTTACCGTGAAAGCCGCGTAAAGTTCATACCTGCGACCCGAGAGGTGACGTTTTGTGCGCCGCTTCCAAAGAGTAAGCACCTACAGACTCGACATTTGAGTTGCCTCTGAGAGTCAATAAGAAACAAATAGTAAAAGTAATTCGCAATAATTATGGCTTCCTGCGGTTGCTGTCAGAAACCAGTACTAAAAAGCGAAGCTATCGCTTGCTTGCAATGCAAAGCTATCTACCATCGCGAATGTTTAGGTCAACGCACTAGACTACCTCGAGAATGGTTATGCCATGTTTGCGCAGCGAAAACATCAAAAAACGATAACACCCCGCTGAAGATACTAAACGATCAACGCGTCGAGAATGAAAACAAAGATGATAATATTCATACTCAAAAACCTGATGATTTTCTGAAGGCCATTCGTCTGGAAGTTCAGAGCTCAATAGCCACACAAGTTAAGCTCTCCGTTAATGCTGCCATTGGAGATAAACTAACTTCCATAAAACAGGATTTGTCACTACTCCATGATCTGAAACAGTCGGTATCTTTCATAAGTGAAGAATTTGAAAGTCTAAAGGCGGAACTAAGGGTATCTATTGAATCTAACAGAGCGCTTCAGGCTGAAAATGGAAGGCTGAAGGAGACCGTGATTGATTTAACGACGAGGTTGACTATACTAGAACAATACACACGTCAAGATAATGTGGAAGTTAACGGAGTTCCCGAGCACAAGTCAGAAAATCTTATCGCTACAACAGTCCAAATTGGGAGAGCCATATCCAGTACCCTGACTGAAAACGACGTACTTTCAGCAGTACGAATCAGGAAGATGGAGTCTGCTAGTGACCGGCCGCGCTCCATTGTAATACGCCTAACTAACACAAAAGCTCGGGACGAGTTTTTGGCTTCCGTTGTGAAATTTAATAAAGCGAATACCGAAGACAAACTTAACTCACGTCATCTAGGTTACGGTGGATCCAAAAGTGCCGTTTTCGTTTCGGAACATCTGTCTCCCACAAATAAAGCAATCCATGCTGCAACTAGGAAAGCTGCTAAAGAAAAAAACTACAAGTATGTCTGGATCCGCGATGGGCGCATACTGATTCGCAAAGATGATGGTTCTCCAGCAAAACAAATTAAAAGTTTGGAAGCAGTAAAGCTCCTTTAGAGAACGTCGTTTCATCAGAACTTAAATCGAAAACCTTCAATGTCTTACTCCAAATTCAAGATATATTACCAAAATTTCAGAGGCATGCGAACAAAACTACGTAAGATTTGTATTGCGTCTTGGGTTAACAATTACGACGTCATCGTGGCAACAGAAACGTGGCTTAACGATTGCATTTTCGACGCGGAAATCTTGGACTCTCGCTACAATATATATCGAAGGGACAGAAACTCCACAGCTTTAGCAGGCAAAGACGGGGGAGGTGCATTGATTGCAGTCTCCAAGTCGATCGACTCATGCCGAGCTAACTATTGGGAAAGCGACATGGAGGACCTTTGGGTGAGTCTCAAGATCCCTGATGGTGCCACATTCAAACGTGTTAATCTGTGTGCCGTATACCTGCAGTCACCTATTTCACAACTGGCTTTGGATTCGTTTCTAGAGAGTGCTTCCACAGTGATAGATAACACACCCAGTGAAACTATAATTCTCGGGGACTTCAACCTGGGCTTTATTAATTGGGAGATAGATGACCAAACAAATAATGTGTCTGCTTCAAACTACAATAATAACCTGGGCTATTCTCTAATTGACTTCATGTCGCTAAACCACTTAGACCAGTTAAACTATGTTAAAAATCATCTGGATAGAACATTAGATTTAGTATTATGTAATTTTAAAGGTGGAAGAGTCGAAAAAGCTTTGACTCCACTTTCCAAAGTGGACATCCATCATCCTCCTATCGACATAACCTTAAACTTTAAGAATCGAGCAGTACTGAAAAGTAAACTATTCACTAGGCTTAACTTTAAAAGGGCAGACTATGAATTTGTTAATCGCAAACTAAGTAACACTCAGTGGGATCATGTCTTTATGCACTGTTCTGATGTTAATGCTATGGTTGCTGCTTTTTACAACAATATTCGCGCAGTTATTGAGGAAACTGTACCGAAATGTAAGCCTCGTAATTTAAATTACCCCGTTTGGTTCCCCAATCATCTAATAAAATTATTGAATGAGAAGGAAAAGTTAAGGAAGCGCTTCAAAACCTACAAAAATCCGCGCGATGAAATAGAATACAAGTTGTTGAGCGACAGGGCCCGTGTGGTAATTGATAAATGTTACTCATCATATACAAAAACTATTGAATTAGCCATTCCACATAACCCCAAGAAGTTCTGGTCCTTTGTAAATGCAAAAAAAAAAAGTTGTGCCTCGATACCATCTGAGATGAAAATGGACAATACGGTTGCATCTTCCGGAGAAGATATAGCAAGTCTTTTTGCCTCCCAATTCTCATCTACTTACACACCAGCGGACAACCGACCAAATACCCCAGAACCTGATTATGCATGCCTATTCCCGCAACATACATTAGGAGTAGTTCAATTCAGAGAACGTGAAGTATTAACGGCTCTAAAAAAACTGGACCCGAATAAAGGGGCCGGACCGGATGGTTTACCGCCATTTTTCATCAAGAAGTGTGCACACAACCTTGCGTACCCGTTAAGTCTCATCTTTAACAAATCAGTTTCAACAGCAGTATTTCCAACTCAATGGAAGATTGCTAATGTTGTACCAATCTACAAAAAAGGCGACCAAACCGACACAAAGAACTACCGACCTATCTCAATTTTATCTATATTTTCTAAAGTTTTAGAGTCCCTTGTTTGTCCCATTCTAACATCTCACATAAAGCTCCTGTTGAAACCTCAACAACATGGTTTCTGTACCAACAAATCCACAGTTAGCAACCTTATATCGTATGTTAATACTATAAGCAAACAGATGGATCGCCGAGTACAGACTGACGCCATTTACACCGACTTTAGCAGTGCATTTGACAAAGTAGACCACACTATCTTGCTACGGAAACTGTCGACTTACGGAGTTCATGGATTGATGCTTCGGTGGTTCCAGTCATATTTATTGGATAGGCAACAGAAAGTTGTAGTCAAAGGGTTTACATCGTCGCTGTACCAGGCATCATCAGGTGTGCCTCAGGGATCACACTTGGGTCCAATTCTGTTCCTCGTCTTTGTCAACGATATAGTCGATGTCATTTTGGCAAGTGAGTGTTCACTCTTTGCTGACGATCTGAAGCTTTATCGATCAATCTTTAGCCCTGAAGATGTCATGTTGTTGCAGCGTGATTTGGATGCTGTACAGGAGTGGTGCATTAATAATAAAATGATGCTCAATGTCAGTAAATGTTATCACATAACTTTCACCAAAAACAAAAATGTGATCCCCTCCATTTATTACCTTAACGGAACACAGCTTCAAAGTGTTAACACCATACGTGACCTAGGTATTCTACTGGATAGCAAGCTGTCGTTCATACCGCATGTTGATAGCATCGTCGCCAAAGCTTCGAAAATGCTAGGATTTATAAAAAGGACCTGTCTGGATTTTAAGGGAATCCTCCCTCTAAAAATTCTATACAATTCATTTGTCCGTGGCACACTTGAATATGCATCCCCTGCCTGGAACCCTTCATACAAGTCACATATCAGCCGTATCGAACGAGTTCAGCGCAATTTCACAAAACATCTAGTCTTTAGACAGAGATGTTGCCCCTATGATTCCAGTTACCAACGGAGGTTGAACCACTTACGATTGGAGACCCTAGAACACCGTAGAATTGTCATAGACCTGGTAACACTTCAAAAGATCATCGGGGGTAAGCTTCTTATTCCAGAGGTACTCAGCGAACTAAATATAGCCGTTCCCCGCCGATGTTGTGTTAGAAAAGCCAGGAATCGTGTAATTTTCTGTACACCTACGTTCCGAACTAACATGAGACTCACAGCTCCACTTAGTCGAATGATGATCTCCTACAATAATCTGCATAATCTCAACCATGGCATTGACATATTTTTTAATTCGCAAGATCAATTTAAAAAAAAGATCGTGGCTACCAATTCACAGTTATCACTAACGTAAAAACTCTCATATTTTTAACACACACTTCTGATATTTTAATAGATATGTATAATGTCCTCTTTCATTGGAATAATTTAATTTAATTTAATTTAGTTCAAATTTTAAAATTTAAGTGTCTAAGATTTAATAAATTTATCTTTAATATTTACCTACATTTTAAACTAATATAATGTTACAATGTGATACATTTTATTTTATTTTAATATTATAACTAATATATTTTTACCAGTATTTTAAATTGAAATTGATTTGAGTTTATTGTATTGAATTGTTATCTGGCTAATTTATATCACATTAATTTTGTTATGAATGTTTAAATATTATCTATTTTGTGAAATAAAATTGATAAAGTGATGTTCAAATAATTTAATCTAATAGTGTAACATATTTTAATCCTTTACTTTATCACATTTGCCTGACTGTTGATGCATACGAAAGCTGTGTATACCTTTAAGTGATGTATTCATAAGACCTAATGCTCATGTATTTTTAAACCTTTAATCAAATTTGTGAATGTGTCGTTGGTGTACCTAATAAACTATTAAACTATTAAACTATCATTATTGGCTCAAAACTTAAAATTTGATTAACTTGAAATTTTAAGTATCAAAATAATGAAATTATTGTTTCTATCGAATTACTTAACGTAAGCATAAGCATATGCTCACGACTATATTCCCCGAGGGGGTAGTCACAGATGCTCTGAAACCTCAGAACATCCACGTTTCACCAGTAGTACCGAAACTCTGTGTCCAGTGTGACGGGGGGTGAGCCCGTCGCCACTTATAATGGACAGTTGGTACAATACATGCCTCGAAATTGAAGCATGCAGGTTTCCTCACGATGTTTTCCTTCACCGAAAAGCCAGTGGTGTTACAAATCGTACATAAATTCCGAAAAACTCATTGGTACGAGTCGGCCTGGACGGGGATCGAACCATCGCCTCCTGCACGGCAGACAAGGTTACTCGCCACTGGACCACCACGGTACTAATTATATTGTTATAAATTATTTGGGGTGTATGAGGTTTTGCGCTTATTCATTAACACGTTGTAGAGTACTAGATATTTTTTTCTTATACTGTGGCTTTACCAACGAGTAATGTATAGGCATTATAGGAAACATAATCATGTTTACAATTCCATTATCAGTTTTTTCTGCGTTATCATTTTTATCTAAAATATTTCTTATCTGTGGTTCTTGTCGAGATCATCGCTCATGTTAGTATCTCGTGGTTAAAATGGAACCGCACCTTGTAAATTAGGTACATTATTAAGGTTAGAATCTTTGAAAATCTAATTTTTAACCTTTTCAGTAATCAATAATTTTCAACACACTTGCTCATAAAATCGCTCTAATTTCACCGCAATTAGGCACATAGTGACATCTGTAATCAAACTGTGACTTTTTCATTACTATTATTCACTAGTGAGTTATAGGTTTTTTTTTATTGGTTAAGTTGTTTTGTTCTTAAAAAAGATTCGATACAAAAAAGATCGTGTTCAATAGTACAAAATAAACTTTTTATCTAATAAATAAAATTATTTATAGTATTATTTTCTTCACAAGTGTGTTGAAAAATGTTGTATGATACACGTGTGTATTGATGATTACCGGCCTCGGCTCTCTTAAGACCCTCACCTGACGGCTCGGATCTCAATGGCGCCTCAGCGGTAATCACCAACATTACACACTTATACCATAATGTACTATTGTACCACAGAAGAGAGAACCCTGCTTCGGTAATCAATAATTTGTACCACAGAAGAGAGAACCCGGCTTCGCCTTAATAGAATTAGCATGCAGGTACAGCCTGCGTGCTTTACACCACAAGTTTTTAATTACTAACAAAATAAGGGTGTATTCATATGGAAACTAAACAACTTTCCCTAAGGAAGAAAATGTTTTGGACCTCCTATTATATGGTCCTTCTTAATATGCTGACACTTTTTCAAGGATATGATCAGCTCTGAATATCTCTGACTACCCTCTCGGGGAATATAGTCGTGAGCATATGCTTATGCTATGATCACGTCGTCCTTACAATACTGCATCATAAGCATAAGCATATGCTCACGACTATATTCCTCGAGGGGGTAGTCAGAGATATTCTGAATCCTCAGAACATCCACGTTTCACCAGTAGTACCGAAACTCTGTCCAGTGTGACGGGGGGTGAGCCCGTCGCCACTTATAGTGGACAGTGGGTACAATACATGCCTCGAAATTGAAGCATGCCGGTTTCCTCACAATGTTTTCCTTCACCGAAAAGCCAGTGGTGTTACAATTTACAAATCGTACATAGATTCCGAAAAACTCATTGGTACGAGTCGTTCTGGACGGGGATCGAACCATCGCCTCCTGCACGGCAGGCAAGTTTACTCGCCACTGGATCACCACGGCTACCACTAAACTGCAATTATTCATTAACACTAACACGTTGTATAAAAAGTGCGAATCAGCCGATCGATTTTCTATTGTAGGGCCAAACAAATTTTTCGAATAATAAATTTAAAATGTGTTTCTCGAAAACTACTCTCACGATTTGAATGACATTTTGTATTCAAATGACGTTTTACTTTCTAAGTTAATTTAGCTTCATTTCTGCGAAAATCCGATTTGACACCAAAAAAAAAATTATGTGTGAAAATTGTTTTTTTTCAGGGATGAAACCTATCTAGATTTATTTTGAAGACGCAAAGCAAAGCTCGGTTGCCCGGGTACAGTTTCTTAAAGAGAAGTTTATTCCAAAAGCGCTAATGCGCGCTGCATACAAACGAAGTCTGGTGATATTTTCAATACTAACCAATTAAACTAAATGAAATTTTACAGAAACAATCTAGAAACAAATCTCTATGCTTGTATCTTGTCCGATTTTCGTTAAAATATACAGTTTCAATGCTATGATTAAATTAAAATTTGTAGGGAAATCTATGAGGCGCTATAACTTTAAAACTATACATTATAACGAAAATCTGGCAACATTCAAGCATAGAGATTAGTTTCTAGATTGTTTCTGAAAAATTTCATTTACTTTAATTGATTAGTATTGAAAATATAACCAGACTTCGTTTGTATGGAGCACGCCAACAGTAATATACCCTTAACTTTGAAGACGCAAAGTAAAGTTTGGTTACCCAGCTACAGTTTCTTTAACCTTGTTAGCAATCCTAAATTAAAATAAATAAATAAAAACTCAATATAAACAAAAATAAATAAATAAATCGGCTACAAATCAATACAAAGCAATAAAATCTTATCGCGTACCTACGCGCCGATATCGTCAAATCACTACATTTTGAACACAACTAAATATTTTTGATAAGAAACTTTGTTAAAAATAATGAGATTATAGTTTCTGTACGTTTAAATAGAGTAGCCCATGCGTCATCATCATCATCCTATGCAGGGTGTAAATTTAATTGAGTCACTTACGTTAGGGCATAAGCATATGCTCACGACTATATTCCCCGAGTGGGTAGTCAGAGATATTCTGAAACCTCAGAACATCCACGTTTCACCAGTAGTACCGAAACTCTGTCCAGTGTGGGTGAGCCCGTCGCCACATAATGGACAGTGGGTACAATACATGCCTCGAAATTGAAGCATGCAAATTCCTCACGATGTTTTCCTTCACAGAAAAGCCAGTGGTGTTACAAATCGTACATAAATTCCGTTAAACTCATTGGTACGAGTCGGCCTGGACGGGGATTGAACCATCGCCTCCTGCACGGCAAGCAAGGCTACTCTCCACTGGACCACCACGGCTTTATAGGACTAATATATTGAATTAACGATAAAAAATCTACTTTTCCATTGCGACTCGACCAAAAAAAATGTATGGAACATTTCGTTATTTCAATGTCCTATAAAGTTGTTCAGTTTGATGGTCTGATCATCAACTGTTAGCAAACATTTCTTGGTCAATCATTCAATGGTCCCACCGCAGATTAATTATATTTTCCAAAAAACCTTGTATTTTCTGGGACCCTGAGTCTCCATGCAAAAAGTACTACAGTGTTATCAGTAAGGGAGGTATGCAGTTAAAACGAAGGTGATTGCGTCTTAGATTACGTAAGCAAGTGTTTGCACGTGTAATTTAATGATTTTACTGGGACTTGTACTTGGGCTGGTATACTTGGCACCTGGACACTCCATACAGACGCAATCGCACTGACAAGAAGAGCTACGACTACTGTTACAACCTTTGACTAATTATTATATGGACTGGTTACGCGTGTAATTCTACTAACAAACATTTCTGCCACTTTGTGCGGGGAGCGAGGTAACATGAAATCCGCAACTTTGGATTTTACTCCCCATAACTTTAGATTCTAATTTTGAATGTTGAAAATCATGAAAAGTAGTCTCGTGTGAACCCCAAACGTTCTAAGTTCGAAGTTATTATTTCGCAATTATAGGCTGTCTCGTTTAGTGATAAGGTGTAAAATTGAATGTAAATGCACAAGATCAATTGTGCTTATACCGTGGCAGAGGGGAAATGCTACCGCAAGGCTAGTCCTTATAATAATTAGTCAAAGGTTACAACAGTGCTTATACAGGGTGTAACAGTAAGTAGTGCACTAGTAATACTGAAGGGGGTGTTTCAGACCATCAAACTGAACAAATTTTCCTATAGAACCAACTAGGAAATCGTAAAAATTAAGGTTTAATAAAACCGGTTTAGTGCGATTCGGGCTACTCGCGCACCGAGGTTTTACAGTTTTTTTCTCTACGGGACCCATAGCGCGAGTTCGACCGATTTTGCACTATAATCACACCAAGTTTGACGCTTGTATGTATTACCGTTTTTACGATAGAGCGAGATGAAAAAACGTTGATTCAAACTAGTTTCTTGTATGATGACTATTGAGGACCCCCCTTAAATTTTAACTTTTGGACATTTTAACGTACATTCTGTGAAAATTTCAACATTCTAGCTATGAAGGATTAAAACTTACAGCCCTAAATAGGTAGGACAGACAGATCGACAGACAGACCGACGGACGGACAACGTAGGCTTAGTAATAGGATCCCGTTTTCACCCTTTGGATACGGAACCCTAAAAAGGGGTTGTAAGGTACAACCATAAAGATAATTATAATTCAATTTCAATTTTTGTTTAGTGGCATCCGATGTGTTATCACAATTCAGCCAATGTCTCGTTATGTGGAGAGTATATGAAGGAAAATGATCAGTAGTATTAATTAAGTCTAGCGTGGCAGTTTTGCCAATGTAAGTAGTTCACAAAATGGTGGATCCACGTGCAATCCCAACGCGCTGATACGCACGCGTCCGTACTCCGCCAGACTAGCAGCGGACTCCAAGATAATTATACCTTACAGGAGTAGAGGAACTGACATGATTTGTCAAATAAAACTGTTTTTGCATGTCTTCAGGAGATTATCAGCAGGGTAAATATTCGAGTTATGTGTATAATAGGGCATTTGACAACATGTAAAATATAAGATCTATTGATGGCATCCGTATTGAATATCAATTTTGTAAACCAACTATTTAGTAAGTTAAGAAAAATACTGGATATTTTAAGAGGAAATCGACAAAGAAAATATTTTTTCTGTCTGATTTAGTCACGTGATTGTAAACGACTATGATTGGCCGAATGGTTGATGACGTCAACTGCTTGTAAACAGTTGCGTGTAGAGTACGAGTGTCGTACAAAGTTTACGTCATCGTGACGTCACCTGCTTGTTGCCACGTATATTGCCAGGAAAAGCGTTTTCGCGGGATATTTAAATAACATTTTTTGTTTTCGTTTTTTCTTGCACTATATGTAATGGAACGTAAAATATACATTTTCTATAGAGTCCTTAGACATCAGTGATTAACGTAGAACAGTTTTTAAAAACATGTCAAATACCCTATTCTGAATCTAAAGTGAAATCGTGGATACGTTAATGAAATAGTGTTAGTATATTTCACAAAATTATCTACGATTTCACTTTAGATTCACAATTATTCACAGAAACCGAATTTTTACCCAGCGAAAAGATCCCCAAAAACGGTTCTTTTGCCTCGCGTCACGTATCTCTTTCTATTACACAGTGGCGCCGCTTGGTACATCTCACTCTCTCAGCTGTTAGTCACTATTAGTACCTTTATACTAAAACCGATTAGATATTTCATTCAGAGATACTCTACGACACTGTATGAAAACATTTTATATGGAAGAAAAAATTTGTCTTTATTTCCAAAAAATTGTGATGTCCATAATTACAACACTGGAAACAAAAATAAATTGATATCTCCACACTTTAGGCTTAGTAGGGTCAACACGTCTTTCATGGGTCACTGTATACGTTGTTATAATAAAATCCCCGAGACCATTTTGAATCTTTCCGAAAACATGTTTAAAACCCAAATCAAAAAAGTCCTCTGTAAAAAAGCATATTATAAACTGGATGATTATTTAAATGATCAAAATGCTTGGGTCTGAGGTCACTAGCTTATAGTTTATTTACTTTACTGTATAGTATCAATTATTTAATTAAATAGACTATGTATTATTGTATACATAACTTTAGCTTAAGAATTTATATTGTAATAGTTATTAAGTCGTGTTATGTTGTAGAGTTTCTGGCCGCATCTTCTCTACAGCGACAACACGTTCCGACGCGGTGGTAGCTTTAAAAAAGATTTGACGTTTGATAAGTGTGCTGCAAGCTCCTATATTGAATAAATTATATTGACTTTGACATTGATTTGACTTTGACAGGACCAGCGCAGTGCGGATTTGTGACGGCAACTGTAGTTAGTTTGAATCTAATTTCAAAAAGCCTAAAATAAAGGCACTAAGCTAAAAAGGAAATATTTTGTGACGTAGCTATATTTATGGAGCGTGTCACAACACAACACGCTGCTTATCGGACAACGAACTGATAAAATTGCAAATGAGACCGTTTTTAGTTTGAAGTTATTTTTATTTTACTACTTTTTAAACTTGTTGGCTTAACCTGAGGGCTACTTGGTACTTTTTAGGGTATGTGAGCATATCCTTACCTAAATGTAGTATGCATATGCATATGCTCACGACTATATTCCCCGAGGGGGTAGTCAGAGATATTCTGAAACCTCAGAACATCCACGTTTCACCAGGTACCGAAACTCTGTCTAGTGTGACGGGGGGTGAGCCCGTCGCCACGTAATGGGCAATAGGTACAATACATGCCTCGAAATTGAAGCATGCAGGTTTCCTCACGATGTTTTCCTTCACCGAAAAGCCAGTGGTGTTACAAATCGTACATAAATTCCGAAAAACTCATTGGTACGAGTCGGCCTGGACGGGGAACGAACCATTGCCTCCTGCACGGCAGGCAAGGTTACTCGCCACTGGACCACCACGGCTGACGAAACGTAGTATTATTTAAATCATTTTGATTCTGTTAAGCATTTTTAATACTTATGCAACATTTTACTATAAATATTGGGACGCGAGAGTTCGAAGGTTACCTATGAACGCCATTCGAGCATACGCCTCAAGAGAGGAAACAGTTTATAAAGTACTGCCGTAATCGAATTCATTTAACTAAGTTATACTAATGATTGTGACAACTGTAGAGTTTCTGGCCGCATCTTCTCTACAGCTGGATTACCGAAGCGGCGGTAGAGTCAGAAAATAAATGATTTGGGTTTTTATCAAAATAAAAAACTTTGTATTTTACCTCATCACTAAAGATAATGGGTAAGCTAATAGGTATATTCCCACAGAATAAACACGAAAACTACCCGTACAGAAGAATCACTTCGGTAACAGATTTAAATAAATAGCGATTTAAGGCGATCGGTTCCCTGCCGGTGAATGTAAGTATAGTATAAGAGATAGACGTACTTTTTGCTATCGTCAGCTGCAAGGCTGATTCAGTATTCATAGGGTGTAGAGTATTTCCGTGATGGGGATGGACCAGGTCTGCCTGCATAACTCCAGTCGGTTTTGGAGATACAGCCGTTCAAAGGTCGGACGTTTGTCGGATACTGTTCAAAAAGCTACAGTGCATATTACAATAATACCCTATGATCAGCCTTGCAGCTGATCATTTATTTTTTACTGAACTTTGAACGGCTGTTACTTCTAAACCAACTGGAGTTACGCAGGCAGATCTTGTCCATCCCCATCACAGAGATGTTGGTGCCATAAAGAAAGTTGTTCAGTATGATGGTCTGATCATCCTTTTAAAAAAGTGTCAGTGTATTAAAAAGGACCCTGTAAACGAAAAAATAGTCTATGTTTCAAATGTCATACTAGAGGTCGGATTTTTTAATAATTGGCTTCGATGAAGCCATAGGATTTAATAATAAATATAAAAATAGGTTAAAAATTAAGAGATACGTATTTTTCCGATTTTATTTTTGACCGATATTTCTATTTTTAATTTACTTTTGAATTTTCTGAAAAACGTAGGATTTATGGCTTAGATACCTTGGCCGCAATAACATTAAAAATAAAAACTGTCAAATACAATAGAAAAGCCAAGCAGGCAAAGGAATAAAATCTCATTCAACCTCTATTAGAATTTTTCAGTATTTTTAAAATAACTCGAGAAATAATGGATATAAAAATCTGATTATTTTGATATAAGCTTTGAATCACATAATCTCCAAATGGTTTTCTTATTTTGGTACCTTTCTTAAAATGAAATATTGTCAATTATTAAACATTTCTCAATCACTAAAATGTCATTTTTTTTGGTTAATTATACGTGTTAATGAATAAACGCAAAACTAGAGAGTAGTTTGTTTAGAATCGAGAGCAGAATCGAATTATCATGGTTTCAATTTAGGATTTTTTTTCAAAATATTAAATAATTTCGTCGTAAAATTTAAAATTTACTGAACTCGATCTCAGCCCGCCACTCGGGCACTCTCACCCTACTTACTACCAAAACAAGATTCTTAAAATGTATCCATGAGCAGGTTAGCGCTTTCATTCATTGCTGAAATGATAACAAATCATGTTTGCCTCAAAACTTAAAGTGCGAATAACTTTAAATTATAACTATCAAAATAATGAAATTATTGTTTCAATCCAATTATTTTGTTCTAAATCAGTTGGGGTGTATGAGGTTTTGCGCTTATTCATTAACACGTTGTACAACACCCTGTATATTATGGTTAAGATCAAATAAAAGCCTCAAAATGAGGTTATCATGGCACCTGGTGCGTAAACCAAACATTATTATCAGTCCTACGCACACAGGTGTTTGTTAGTACCTACGCCTACGGTAGTGTGTCGTTGTGTATCCCGAGAGATTCTCAGAATACAAATTCGTTAGTTACTACAGTTTGGCACTAGGGAGAGGTTGATTGTCGTAACGCCATGACATGAATTAGTCTACCTATATCGGATCCTTCTTAATATGCTGACACTTTTGGGATGATCAGACCGTCAACCTGAACAACTTTCTCTATGGGACCAACATCGAAAACTGCAATCCTACTCGAGTCGAATGTACGGGACAGCAAATTGTTTTTCCCGATTTCGATGTTGGTCCCATAGAGAAAGTTGTTCAGTTTGATGGTCTGATCATCCTCTTAAAAAGTGTCAGCATATTAAGCAGGACCCTGTATACTCCTCGATATTTTTCTGCGTGTTGGGTCTCGTTTGCAACCTTTGGATGCGGAACCCTAAAAACGAATGATTCTTCTAAACCTGCCACACAAAAAGTCAGGTCTTCTGTAAAAAAGATTAGGTACTAAAAACTAGATGATTAACACTCAGTTGCAGAAACGCTCATTAGGGTTAATCCACCATTAAATCTCTTGCTATATTTTACTACGTCAACAAGACAAAAAGTGACGGCAAGAGATTTAATCGAGGATTAATTTTAATGAGCTTTTCTGCAACTGAGTGTAAATGAATGACCAAAATGTCTGGTCTTGACAATGTTTCACTTATGCAATTCAATGTTGTATTTGTGACGAAATAACGAATATTTTAACGAAAATCTGACTTCATACAAACACAGAGATTAGTTTCTGGACTGTTTTTGAAAAATGTCATTGACTTTTATTAGTTAGTATCGAAAATATCACCAAACTTCGTTTGTATGCAGCGCGCATTTACGCATTCGGAATAAACTTCTCTTATTCCTAAAAAGCCAATAAAAAACCAAAAACTGACATTATAAAAAGTGTTAGAAAATCCTAAAGCAGCCCGTTCTAGCCAATCAGGGCGCCGCAGTGCGGGCCGCTTCGAAGGAAACTAGGTCATGAGCCTGCGGGCCGCCGTCTGCGTCGCCTTGAGAATTAAAAAATATATATCTAGGTTGAATGCGGCAGTTGTCTTTGCCTGAATCTCGTTCTAGGTCAAATATGGTTGAAACAGGCATAGCATATGCTCACGACTATATTCCCCGAGGGGGTAGTCAGAGATATTCTGAAACCTCAGAACATCCACGTTTCACCAGTAGTACCGAAACTCTGTCCAGTGTGGGTGAGCCCGTCGCCGTTTCATTTGATACCCATATTATAATTTTTAGCAAAAAAAATTTTTATTCCCTCTCTTTTTTTTGATTCGTAGATGCCATCTTGAAATAATATACCCTATGTCATTTTTACGAATCCAATGACACCTCATACGTTAAAATCCATCAAGGCGTTTGGGCTGTAGGCCGTGCCAAAGAAATAGACATACAAACATACATACATACATACATGCTTACATACATACATACGCTCGAAAAACATTACCCTCCTTCGGGCGCAGTCGGGTAACAACCAACATATGTATAGGGTTCTTAATAAGCTGACACTTTTTTAAGGGCATGATCAGACCGCCAAACAGTACAACTTTCTCTATGGCACCAACATCGAAATCACGAAAACAAAATCTGCTCTTCCAGACAAAACTGCAAACTTACTCGAGCCAAATGTATGGGACAGCTGATTTTTTTTCGCTATTTCGATGTTGGTCCAATAGAGAAAGTTGTTCAGTTTGATGGTCTGATTATCGCCTTAAAAAAGTGTCAGCATATTAAGAAGGACCCTGTATTTTACCAAGACAAGATGTGCGCTTTGACTATTTATATGTGGACTGGTTACGCGTGTAATTCTACTAACAAACATTTCTGCCACTTTTTGCGTGGGGCGAGGTAACATGAAATCCGCAACTTTGGATTTTATTCCCCATAACTTTAGATTCTAATTTTGAATGTTAAAAATCATGAAAAGTAGTTCGAAGTTATTATTTCGCAATTATAGGCTGTCTCGTTTAGTGATAAGGTGTAAAATTGAATGTAAATGTACAAGATCAATTGTGCTTATACCGTGGCAGAGGGGAAATGCTACCGCAAGGCTAGTCCTTATAATAATTAGTCAAAGGATGTGCGCCAACTGCTATTACGCGACACTCCGTTTAGATGAGGTATAGCTAATATTACCACTATAATCTAAAGATTAATATGATAAACAAATCGACATATTTCCATAACTATACGCTAACATTTTTTGGTGGTATTTCCCGTAGCTGGAGGAATTGACTCCTTTAGAATTATTTTTAAAATCGTTATAAGATATGATCACCACTGGCTTTTCGGTGAAGGAAAACATCGTGAGGAAACCTGCATGCTTCAATTTCGAGGCATGTATTGTACCCACTGTCCATTTAAAGTGGCGACTGACTCACTCCCCGTCACACTGGACAGAGATTCGGTACCACTACCCCTCGGGGAATGAAGTCGTGAGCATATGCTTATAACGTATGAATTTCCAGGATCAGTCACCATCCCAATTCTAGCCCTCATTGAACGCAGTTTTCATTAGAACAAAGTTTTTTTAGGTCAAAAGCATTAATGACATAAGAGTAGGGGTAAATTTTAGGTCATTAAGGTCAACTTTGGTGTAACGATATTTTTAGAAGCAGGGGTGTCAGGTCAAAGGGTAGTTTGCCCTTGTGTATTAATTAAAAATACATTTGGTTGAATGCGGTTGTTGCCTTTACCCGAATTTTGTTCAAAATTCGAATAATAAACTCACGACATACATTATTGCTGTAAAAAGCCGTGGTGGTGCAGTAGCGACTAACCTAGCCTGCCGTGCAGGAGGTGATGGTTCGATCCCCGTCCAGGCCGACTCGTACCAATGAGTTTTTCGGAATTTATGTACGATTTGTAACCACTGGTTTTTCGGTGAAGGAAAACATCGTGAGGAAACCTGCATGCTTCAATTTCGAGGCGTTTATTGTACTCACTGTTCATTACAAGTGGCGACGGGCTCACTCCCCGTCACACTGGACAAAGTTTCGGTACTAGTGAAACGTGGATGTTCTGAGGAACGAGTCAAATGTATGGGACAGCAGATTTTTTTACGCGATTTCGTTGTTGGTCCCATTGAGAAAGTTTTTCAATTTGATGGTCTGATCATCCCCTTAAAAAAGTGTCAGCATATTAAGAAGGACCCTGTATACATGAACAAGAAGGGTACAAAAGGCGGCCTTATCACTAAAAGCGATTTCTTCCAACAACCAGTGGATGGAAGAAGTCTAACAATGGTACAATGCTAAGGATCACAGAGATTTTTTCTTGTGGTAATTGTGGTGATACGGAACTCTCAGTACACCAGCGCGACTCGCACTTATCCGGTTTTTCTAAAAATAACAGACTTTACCACAGAATAAATACTAGTACCTACCGGTACAGAAGGATTACTTCGAAAGCAGATTTCGAGTGCAAAGTTATTCGTATCCATCCTATCATAAAATTCGTGAATAACCTACCAACCGTCACAACGGCGCCAATGCAAACAAAAATGAACCGAGTCATTAAACATGAAAGCTTCCTCTTGATAGTCTTTCATTCTTTCACGTGCTGGCAGCGTGACATCGCTAGGGTTTTCAAGTCTCGCATTGACTACTCACAAAATGGCGGCAAATCTAATGAGATTTGACCAAGAAGTTTACACGGTATACCTATTGCCATTCACCCCTCGGTGGGGATCGCCGTCAAGCGTACCTGAGCAGGAGTGAGACAGGCCTGACTTTACCAAGAAATCTTTTTAAAGATATCAGTATATTGACTTTCTACAGTCAATATATTTACGAAAATATTTTATACGTTCGCAAAAATGTGTCTCTCTTTCCCAAAAACAGTGACGTTCATAATTACAATACAAGAAATAAAAATAAATTAGTATTCCCTCATTTTCGACTCAGTAAAGTCAGCACATCTTTCATGGGGCACTGTATACGTTATTATAGTAAGATACCAGAGAATATTCGAAACTTGCCAGACAAAAAGTTTAAGTCCCATGTTAAGCCAGTTCTCTGTAAAAAAGGCTACTATAAACTCGATGATTATATGAATGACCAAAATGTCTGGTCTTGACAATGATACACTATGTAATTCATTATTGTACTTTGTAAGTGTACTTTGTTTATTTTGTTTTTTTTTAAAAGATGTGTGTTGTAGAGTTTCTGGCCGCATCTTCTCTACAACGGAACACCTTCCGATGCGGTGGTAGAGTCCAAATTGACGTCAAAAAGCTATCCATGTACGAGTTTTGAGTTTAGAAATCTTACAAAACGTTTTACATAACACATTTCATGTTTCCATTTGGTTTATTTTGAAAAAGAACGCCCGTACGTAATGCCTATTGTTCAAATTGCTGTTGTTCTTTGTAAACCGGCGGAGGTTGAAACCAAAACATACCATGCAAAAATGTGTCCGAGATTCGATTACTGGCCAAGTTTATAACAAACAAACAAGTTGATCTCTTACGGAAACAACATACAGATAAGGAGACCGATTGCGCTAATAAAACATCGAAGTTCTATTCTTATCCAATTCCAGTTCTAATCACATTGCAAAAGTCAGTAGATGGCAATATGAAAAGTTCAGAAAAATCCTCAGAGGAAGGATCTCCATAGAGTCCGCATAAATTTACGATTGTAGTTAGTCTCTTTTGTCTTATGACGTACCTTTAATAGTAGAAGGAGATGGAACTATAGATATTTATTTATGCGGCTGTCCACTTTTTTTTTAGCTAGTGTGTGTGAAAAGTGACCGTAAACATAAGGCCATATGTCATTTGGTGCCTTTTGTCCATACTAATTGACACCATACACTCAAACCTAAAAGTCAAAAAAAGTGGACACTTTACAATTGGTATGGCTCACTCTATTAGGTATAATCTCTTTGGAAAAATCGGTCATGCTATTTCTCTATGGTTTATAGTGGTAGTGTTGAAAATGGATAATTTTTCGCTACCAATAAATACGCAATATCATCGAAAATTTTCGTTTGTTGTACATAAACGAACATTTACTGCACAAAGAGTTAATCAATTTGAGGTATCAAAACGTATCTCATATTAAAACCATAATAATCTTGTTAATAAATCAAAAAAATTCTCCCTAAAATTAGGGAATCAAGAAAATCACGTCACACTTTGAATCTGACAGCCGAATTGGCACGATTATAACGCCATCCTTCCAGTGTCTTTAACAATTTTTTTTTATTAAAACTTCTTATTACTATTCAACTGTGATGAATTCCGCATCACGCTAAACTCTATGTAACTGACAGCCTTTAACGTCTGAGCGATCTGTCAAAACGGCTCTAACGGCTGTCAAGAGCAGTACCGCGATAAACTCAATACCAAATGTGTCAAAAGTTATGGTTCGTACGTAGTCCAGTCACGGTTCAATCACCGAATATTTACCGCGATTGCAGCCCTGATACCGGTAACATTAGGCTCTTGACACGGAGGTCGTGGGTTCGATTCCCACGGGGGACACCTAGTGATATGTCACTTTGTACGTTTTTCCCCAGTTGGTTAGGACAATGCAGGCTGAATCACATGATTGTCTGAAAAGGAAGATGATTCCGTGCTTCGGATAGCACGTTAAGCCGTTGGTCCCGGCTATTATCTCTGGTGGTAGTAGTCGTTACATAAAAACCACGTCAGAGGCCGTAAGGCGGTCTGAAAAAACTCTGACACCAGGGCTTGCTGCCCACACGATAAGAAGAAGATCAAATGTTTTAACGCATTCGATACGTTAACAATACGATACAACACTCTTTTTATAAACGTATCATCAGTGGATGTAGGTAGCTATAGCTTAACCATCACTGACCCAGTTTCATGGCTCGTGTATAGGAAAATCAATAAAAAAACGCTTAGACGTCATTATATGGGACACCACGACCACAGAATAAATACTAGTACTACCCGTACAGAAGAATCACTCGGGTGAGTCGGTCCCGCGACTCTCTCTGCACGGAAATAAGATGCAAAGTTATTCGCACCCGTCCTATCGTACAATTCACGGATAACCTACCGCGCGCGTGCAAACAAAAATGAACCGAGTCATTAGACATGAAAGCTTCCTTTACATAGTATCCATCTTTCATTCTTTCACGTGCTGGCAGCGTGACATCGCTTTTTTTTTGACATCGCGGTTTTCAAGTCTCGCATTGACTACTCACAAAATGGCGGCACGTCCAATGAGATTTGACCAAGAAGTTTACACGATTTACCTAACCTATTTCCATTCACCCCTCGGTGGGGATGGGCCGTCAAGCGTACCTGAGAGTGAGACAGGTCCCAGAAGTGACAAAAAGTTAATCCTTATTATTTAATACATAGAAGATGCCGTGGTAGTCCAGTGGCGAGGAACCTTGCCTGCCGTGCAGGAGGCGATAGTTCGATCCCCGTCCAGGCTGACTCGTACCAATGAGTTATTCGGTATTTATGTACGATTTGTAACACCATTGGCTTTTCGGTGAAGGAAAACATCGTGAGGAAACCTGCATGCTTCAATTTCGAGGCATGTATTGTACCCACTGTCCATTACAAGTGGCGAGGGGCTCACTCCCCCTCACACTGGACAGAGTTTCGGTACTGCTGGTGAAATGTGGATGTTCTGAGGTTTCAGAATATCTCTGACTACCCCCTCGGAGAATATAGTCGTAAGCATATGGTAATACATAGAAGATCCATGAGAGTGTGAGGTAAAAACCGGCTAAGAGCGTGTCGGACACGCCCTTGATAGGGTTGTGTAGTCATTGTACTCGTTCGTAGGAAAATTCTTAAAAACGTCATATTTCTTACTTAAGTTTTTCAAAAGTTAATCGGAGTGTTGTATGCCCTTTTTAGGGTTCCGTAGTCAACAAGGAACCCTTATAGTTTCGCCATGTCCGTCCGTCTGTCCGCGGCTTAGCTCAGAGACGCTTAGTACTAGTAAGCTGTAATTTGACTTGGGTATATACAACGAGTTAATGAATAAGCGCAAAACCTCATACACCCCAACTGATTGATAACAAAATAATTAGATTGAAACTATAATTTCATTATGTTGATAGTTAACATTTAAAGTTATTCGCATTTTAAGTTTTGTGGAAAAAATTATTTGTTATCATTTCAGCAATGAATGAAAGTGCTAACGTGCTCATGGATACATTTTAAGAATCTTGTTTTGGTAGTAAGTAGGGTGAGTGTGCCCTTGCGGTGGGTTGAGATCCAGTTCAGTAAATTTTAAATTTTACAAACAAATTATTTAATATTTCGAAAAAATTATCTATGTTGAAACCATGATAATTCGATTCTGCTCTCGATTCTAAACAAACTACTTTCTAGTTTTGCGTTAATTCATTAACACGTTGTATATCACGCCGACGAAGTGGAAAAACAAAATCTTGGACAGCATTATGCAAATTTTTGTTGCAGTCAAGTGCCCTTTTTTGGTACGGGACCCTAAAAACTATATTAAAATCCCTCCGTAGAGTTTAACTAAAGTGAATGACTTAAAAACACGCAATTAGTTACATTTTGTTTCCAATTAACATAATTATCAATACAAAAAAAACCTATTTTTAAATACAAAATTTGCTTTTAAGTAATTTGCTACCGTTTTAAAGTAAAAATATAGAATAACTGCTTCCGTAAACTCACGACCATAAGCTTACGGGGTGGACAGAAACGTTGCTACAACTTTTTTGAAAATAAAATATGGATTTGCTCTTCTACCTTCTTGACCTCAATCTAGTCCTCAGGACAAAGATGGGGTCGAAGATGTAGCGAGCTCACCCAGAAGAAGCCTATTCACTCGTACTTTAAGAGGATATGTGAAAAAAATAGGATTCTTCAAAGCATCATATATCATGAAGTACTAACAGTAGGAGTATGATTTGCGGATATGTGTAAATTGAACATATAATTGAAGTTTTGATTAGAGCCAAAACACGATTAAGAGACATTTTCTCGATAGAAAAATAAGCCAAAGTAGCCTCCGTCTTTATCGATAAACGCTTGGAACTGCTAAACGGTGAATAATAGAAACACGAATCTTGATTTAAAAAAAAGAGATTGATATTATATAAAATTTGATTAGAGCAGAAATGAACTTACATAAATAGTACAATCACAATTAAATAAAGTTAGTTTTACGCTTGCGTCGTTTCAGGCGCGCGCTGCCTCATCTCTTTCTCTCGCGCCAGGCAGTAATATAAGCTATCACACGCCCATTTCGCTTCAATTATTTTTCGACATAGGCCCTTAAAGTAATTCGGGTTATAACTGTTCGGAAATACTGACGCAGGCAGGGCATTCCACTCCTTGGCTATGTGCATTATAAAAGATTCTGAATAGCACTTAGAGCGGATATTTGGGATGTCAACCAAGTAGGGGTGATGTCCAATGATAGAAAGGGGAAGGCGCAATGAGCTCGTGTAGCTCCTGGTCACCGAAGTACACTCTGTAGGCTACTCTGCGGCGGTGGGCTAAGCTATGAAGCTTGGTAAATTGGTCTTTATATTGTAATAGTTATTAAGTCGTGTTATGTTGTAGAGTTTCTGGCCGCATCTTCTCTACAGCGACAGCACGTTCCGACGCGGTGGTAGCTTTAAAAAGTGCAGCAAGCTCCTATATTGAATAAATTATATTGACTTTGACTTTGACTTTGGTCACCACCAGCTTACTGTCGCCAATGAGCCTCACTCTGCGTTCAATCGAGTCTAAGTGGAGTGGAGTGGTGTTGTAGTGGAGTTTTTTTCAGACCGCCTTACGGTGTCTGACGTGGTTTTTATGTAACGACTACTACCACCAGAGATAGCAGCCGGGACCAACGGCTTAACGTGCCATCCGAAGTATGGAACCATCTTTCTTTTCAGATAATCAGGTGATTCGGCCTGCAATGTGATAACCAACTGGGGAAAAACGCACAAAGTGACATATCACTAGGTGTCCCTTTAAACTGAACAACTTTCACTATGGAGCCCAAAATGTTGTTATCAAATACGTGTAAGTAACAGCCCTCTGCAAACTGAAACGGTGAAATCAGACCACCAAGCTGAACAATTTTCACTATGGAGCCTACCTCCGGAAAAGCGAAAAAAATCTGCTGTCCCATACAAAACTGCTGTACCTACTCTATTCAAATGTATGGGACAGCAGATTTTTTTTCGCGTTTTTGGAGGTAAGCTCCATAGTGAAAGTTGTTCAGTTTGATGGTCTGAGTTCACCGTTTCAGTTTGCGAAGGGCTGTTCCTTAACACCCTATGTTTGACAACAAAATTTTTACAGAAAAATTTAAACCGATTTCAAAACTTCAACTTTTTAGTTTTGAAAGCGGTTATAGGTATTTTTTTCAAAAGTTAAAATATTTTATCTCATAACAATTGTTCAAACAGAAATTGAAAAATACAGGGTCCTTCTTAAATGCTGACACTTTTTTAAGGAGATGATCAGACCATCAAACTGAACAACTTTCTCTAAGGAAGCAAAATCGAAATCGCGAAAAAAAAACAGATATCCCATATACAAGGTGTTACAAAAGTGAAAATAAATATTTAAAACTTTTAAGGGGTTTGTTAAGACCATCAACCTGAACAACTTTCACTATGGGACCAACATTGAAATAGCGAAAAAAAAAATCTACTGTCCCATACATTTAGCTCGAGTAGATTTGTAGTTTAGTATGGTATAATTATTTTTTTTCGCGATTTTGAGTATGCTCCCATAGTGAAAGTTGTTCAGTTTGATGGTCTACACCAGCCCCTTAAATGTTTATTTGTATTTTTGTAACACCTTGTATATGGCTCAAGTAGGTTTGCAGTTTTGTATGGTAGAGGTGATTTTTTTTCGTGATTCCGATGTTGGAGCCATAGAGAAAGTTGTTCAGTTTGACGGTCTGATCATCTCCTTAAAAAAGTATCAGCATATTAAGAAGAACCCTGTATACAAGGTGTTAAAAAAATACAAATAAACATTTAAGGGGTGGTTAAGACCATCAAACTGAACAACATTCACTATGGAACCAACAACGAAATCGCGAAAAAAAAATCTGATGTTCCATACTAAACTACAAATCTACTCGAGCTAAATGTATGGGACAGTTGATTTTTTTTTTCGCGATTTCGATGTCAGTCCCATAGTGAAAGTTGTTCAGTTTGATGGTCTAATCAACCACCTTAAAAGTTTTAAATGTTTATTTTTACGTATGTAACACCAAGTATTTGTTTACCGTAGCATGATTTCTGACTACCCCAAAAATGATTACAATCGTGAATTTATGTCCATCACGCCACAAAGTTCACAAACTGTGTTTTTTTTCGCTCATAAAAATTTAGTGGCATATAACAATAATTTGTAATCGTTGTATGTCTCTCTCTCTCTTTTATTACCAAAAGGCTATAGGTGTGAGCGAGAGGAAGAAGCTGCTGTTCAAAAATGTTTTTCATGTTCTGAAATTGGCTTACAAGACAACCGACACAACGGTGTGGAATAATTAAAAAAAAACGACCAAGTGCGCGTCGGATTCCGAGGGTTCCGTACCACCAAACAATCCGTGGTCTAATGGTGGTGGCATTGTGTTGTTGATACGGAGGTCGTGGGTTCGATTCCCACGGGGGACACCTAGTGATATGTCATTGTGGTGTGACTTTGTGCGTTTTTCCCCAGTTGGTTAGGACATTGCAGGCCGAATAACCTGATTGTCCGAAAGAAAGATGATTCCGTGCTTCGGATGGCACGTTTTCGACTTAGTCAGGTCAACACATCTTTCATGGGGCACTGTATACGTTATTATAATAAGATACCAGAGAATATTCTTAACTTGACGGACAAAAAGTTTAAGTCCCTTGTTAAACAAGCCCTATGTAAAAAAGGTTACTATAAACTCGATGATTATTTGAATGACCAAAATGTCTGGTCTTGACAATGTTACACTATGTAATTTAATATTGAATTTATGTAATTGTACTTTGTATATTTTGTTTTGTTTAAAAGAAGTGTGTTGTAGAGTTTCTGGCCGCATCTTCTCTACAACGGAACACCTTCCGACGCGGTGGTAGATTCAAAAACATGACGTCAAAAAGTTATCTATGTGATATTATTTTGAATAAACAATTTTGACTTTGACGTTGACTTCGACACGTTAAGCCGTTGGTCCCGGCTACTATCTCTTGTGGTAGTAATCGTTACATAAAAACCACGTCAGATGCCGTAAGGCGGTCTGAAAAAACTCTGACACCAGGGTTTGCCCACACGATAAGATGACCAAACAATATTTTGTATTTACCAAAAACTATTGTTTCCTTCATTCAGTTCGGGATCTTTTGAAAGAGCCCGACACACACTTGGCTGGCTTTTATTGTTTTAGAGTTTGCACTATAATCACACCAAGTTTTACGCTTATACTGGCTGTTATAAAGGTAAAAATAAACATTTAAAACTGTTAAGGGGGTTGTCTAGACCATCAAACTGAACAACTTTCACTATGGGACCAACATCGAAATCGCGGAAAAAAAAATTTCTATCCCATACATTTAGCTCGAGTAGATTTGTAGTTTAGTATTTTTTTGCTATTTCGTTGTTGGTGCCATAGTGAAAGTTGTTCAGTTTGATGGTCTAAACAGCCCCCTTAAAAGTTTTAAATGTTTATTTTTACAGTATGTTTTACAACTTCTACAATCGAGCAACTAACAATCTACGATTCTTTATTGTACACACGGCGACAGATCATCCTACCCATAGTTGAACTCTATGTTCATGGACATAAGGTCCAACTATGGGTAGGTTGATCTGTCGCCGTGCGTACACAAAAATAACATAATCATGAAAATTTACATAGCATAGCATATGCTCACGACTATATTCCCCGTTTCAACAGTTGTTTGTTTGCATGTTTGTAACAGCATCACGCAAAAACTACTGAACCGATTTTGATGAAACTTTTTTTGTTTGATAGCTTATGATCTGACTTAAAATCTGGAATATAATTTGTGCGGACAAAAACGAGGGTAAACTCTAGTCATTTAATAAAATGTCAAAATAATTAAATACAATTTATTGTACTTAATTTTCATCATTTGAAGTCGTGGTGGTCCAGTGGCGAGTAATCTTGCCTGCCGTGCAGGAGGCGATGGTTCGATCCCCGTCCAGGCCGAATCGTACCAATGAGTTTTTCGGAATTTATGTACGATTTGTAACACCACTGGCTTTTCGGTGAAGGAAAACATCGTGAGGAAACCTGCATACTTCAATTTCGAGGCATGTATTGTACCCACTGTCTATTATGTGGCGAAGGGCTCACTCCGTCACACTGGACAGATTTTTGGTACTAGTGAAACGTGGATGTTCTGAGGTTTCAGAATATGTCTGACCACCCCGACTCATACTACTAATATAGTCGTGAGCATATGCTTATGCTATGAAGCCATAAAGTTTTATTTGCATTAAATAAAATTTTCCGAACATGAAAAGAAATAAGCCACCCAAAAACCAATCTTAAGCCCCAGATCATTAACTGAAAAATCCATAGCTACACTTTGATTTTCTGACCGGCCTAGAAGCTAATGGGGTTAGAGGGAGACGGGGAGAGAGAGAGGTCCGACCGAAAATAGGTCAGGTCAAACCAGGCGACGTCAACAATATGACGATTTTCGTCGGGAAAGGTAAATTTTTCACGTCTCTACAATACACGAAATTTATCCAAAAAGTACAAGGAAGTTTAAAACACTGTTATAATAAAAACTACATTACAATTTTACGAGGTATTACTAAACATTTTTTGCGCAGTTTTTTTTAATAGCATATCAAAACTCAATCTCTCTACCAAATCGTTTTTCTCCACAATTTTCCAATCAAAAACATTGCTCTTACATCTAAAAATTATACCTGAAATTACGTATTTCAAAAGAAAAATTTCCCCGGAAAAAATTTCTCAGGACACTTGGATCTTAAAAGGATAAAACATACCTGATATGGCTCATCAGGCTTTCCAGGATACGAAGCACTTCGCCTATAATCTGGGGGCCTCGGCGGTGCGGGAGCCCGGCGCCATGGTGCGAAAGCCGAAGGCTGTGGTCCCTGTGGAGCTGGCCATCTATATTGCGGAGCCCGACGAAACGGGGCCCTATATTGCCTATCGTCGTCCACTGGTGCACCAGAATATTGCAACTCACCCATACCACGTCTGCCTCGCGGCGAAGGCTAAACGCGACTGGAGATAACAGATATCGGGTCGATTAGGGCTGCGCGCGCCGATTCACGTTCCGTTCTATGCTAAAATGTTGGATGTACAGCGCAGTGCGTACTGCGGTACGACTTTGGTGGCGCAGTTTGTTTGATGCAATTTTTTTTCTGTGACGTTCTGTTTTTAGGGTGAAATCGGGACCCTATTTATAAGCCAACGCTGTCTTTCCGTCTGTCCTACCTATTTAGGGCTGTAAATTAATTTTCACAGAATGTGCGTTATTATGGTGGATTTGCTGACAAATAATTAAAATATCAAAGTCATTCTAAGGGTCCTCATACAAGAAACTACTTTAAGAGACGTTTATTCCGAATGCGTAAATGCGCGCTGCATACAAACGAAGTCTGGTGATATTTTCAATACGAATAAATTAAATTCAATGAAATTTTGCAGAAAAAATCTAGTTTCAATGCTAGGATTAATTTAAGATTTGTATGGAAATCTTTGAGGCACTGTAACTTTAAAACTATACATTTTAACGAAAATCTGACTCTAAAGAAGCATAGAAATTTGTTTTTAGATTGATTCTGAAAAATTTCATTGAGTTTAATTGGTTAGTATTGAAAATATCACCATAGTACGTTTGTATGGAGCGCGCTCCGAATTATATCCTCTTAATTCTTTTTTGAAGCTACCACCGCGTCGGAACGTGTCGTCGCTGTAGAGAAGATGCGGCCAGAAACTCTACAACATAAGACGACTTAATAACTATTACAATATAAATTCTTAAGCTAAGGTTATGTAAACAATAATACATAGTCTATTTAATTAAATAATTGATACTATACTCATGAACATAATGTCTCTCCCAACGGTCTACAGAACTGTACTCAGTCGGTCTCTAGTCTACCTGCGCCAAAAGTTGTAGCTAAATTTATTTGCTACGCTAAAATGTAGCGCCGTAGCATTGCGCTACGAAGCGTAGCTTTATTGCGACAACATTAATTTTTTTTTAAATCCTGTATTGTATTTTAATTGGTGGTTAATTTGAGATTACCTGTTTTTCAGATTTACTTCTTACTAGAGTTAACCCGCGACTTCATCCGCACAAATTAAATACCAGATTTATGTTAGATCATAATCGTAAGATATCAAACAAAGAAAGTTTATTAAAATCGGTTCAGTAGTTTTTGCGTGATGCTCGAACAAACAAACAAACACACAAATAGACAGACAAACATTCTAAAAAGGTTTATTTGGAGTCACCTTTACCTAATTATTATAAGGACTAGCCTTGCGGTAGCATTTCCCCTCTGCCACGGTATAAGCACAATTGATCTTGTGCATTTACATTCAATTTTACACCTTATCACTAAACGAGACAGCCTATAATTGCGAAATAATAACTTCGAACTTAGAACGTTTGGGGTTCACACGAGACTACTTTTCATGATTTTTGACATTCAAAATTAGAATCTAAAGTTATGGGGAATAAAATCCAAAGTTGCGGATTTCATGTTACCTCGCCCCCCGCAAAAAGTGGCAGAAATGTTTGTTAGTAGTTTATAAGACACATATTCATTTATTTCATAAAGATAATTATAAATTATTTATACAGGGTGTTAGGGTAAACAGTTGCATTACTAACTGACTAAAAATATAGTTGAATTGAATTGAATTGACTATATTTTATGTTTGTAGTTATTTACAGTGACGGCCTGATAGCACAGTCGGTAGTGAACTTGCCTGCTGTGCCGAGGGTCGCGGGTTCGAATCCCGTAAGGGACAAATATTTGTATGATGAATATGAATATTTGTACCCGAGTCATGGATGTTTGTATCTATATTATGTATTGTATATCGTTGTCTAGTCATCATAACACAAGTCCAGGCTAGATTCTGGTACTTTAAATGTGACTACATAATTTGTGTGACAATTTCCAAGATATTTATTTTGTTTATTATTTATTAAGGGATGATACTGAACAACTTTCCCTAAGAAACCTATAGGAAATAAGCATAAAAAATTTTGGACTTTCCATACTAAATGCAATCAGCTAGAATAGAATAGAATAGAAATCATTTGTTTGCATGAATACAGTTTTCTTACAATAAACGCTAATCGAACGTTTGTAGAAAAGTCAAAAAAATTCTCCAATTTCCTATAGGTTTCTTAGGGGAAGATGTTCAGTATCATGGGTAGAATCACCCCTTACAGTAATTGAACTGTTTAACCTAACATCCTGTATTACAATCCGGTTACATAGGTTAAGAGGCTATGTGAAAAAATATGATTCTTCAAAGCATTATATCTCATGAAGTACTAACAGTAGGAGTATGATTTGCGGATATGTGTAAATTGAACATATAATTGAAGTTTTGATTAGAAACAAAACACGATTAAGATACATTTTCTCGATAGAAAAACAAGCCAAAGTAGCCTCCGTCTTTATTGATAAACGCTTGGAAGTGCTAAACAGTGAATATTAGAAACAAGAGGCTTGATTTAAAAAAAAAAGAGATTGCATTTTTATAAATTTTGATTAGAGCAGAATTGAACTTACATAAATAGTATAATTACAATTCAATAAAGTTTGTTTTATGCTTGCGTCGTTTCAGGCGCGCGCGCCACCCTGTCTCTTTCTCTCGCATCAGGCAGTAATATAAGCTATCACACGCCCATTTCGCTTCAATTATTTTTAAATAATCCCGAATTTTGGTACCATTCATAAAATATTGTCTACCCTTGGGTCCCGATGACGTTAGATGGCGCTGATTTCGTGCACTCAGCGAATATTTCTAAGCCACACATGTCCACTTGTGCATAACCAAGAGGAAGTTAGTTAATGAAATTGTTGATAGATGGCGTTACTGTATGTAGCGAGAAATAGTGGGCCACTTAGAACTTTTTCACATCACAAATATTTGCAGTTTGGAGTGAGATTTTTGAAACTCATACTTTGAAGTCGGCAGTTGATTTTACTTTGAAAAATCACACTCATGAAGTATGATTTTTGATAGTTCAAAGTATGAGTTTCTTAGGGAAAGTAGAGGGAAAAGATGATCAAAAAAATGCCAATGCATTATTTTAGTTTCTTTCAGAGGAATCTCACTGATATGACTTTTCGAAGGTCATTATTCTAACATAGGTAACTTAATGTATATTTTAATACGGATGTCTACAAATATAATACCATAACTAGTAAAGTTTACAATAATATTGATAATGATAAGCGATTGTATAATAATAAATAATTAACTATAGCACTGTAGAGTAGTGTAGATACAGTTATAAATAGACAGACCACATAGTTAAATGCCGATTACTTTATGCCTTTACATTGTAGAAAGAAACACAATAAAACCGGTCAAGTGCGAGTCGGGCTACTCGCGCACCGAGGGTTCCATACTACACCACCACACAATACAACATATTAACTTACAAAAAAAACTTTTTTCTTAGGGACCTTCAGCGCGAGACCGACTCACACTTGGCCGGTTTTTATTATTTGTTGTTATACTGTAGAGTTTGCTCTATAATCACACCAAGTTTAACGCTTTTATGTATTACCGTTTTAACGATAGAGCGAGAAGAAAAAACGTTGATAAAAACTAGTTTCTTGTACGAGGACCCCCCTAAAATTTTAAGTTTTTGTCATTTTTATTATTTGTTAACAAATCCGCCGTAATAACTCATATTCTGTGAAAATTTCATCTGTCTAGCTATTACGGTTCAAAAGTTACAGCCCTACATAGGTTGGACGGACGGACGGACGGAAGGACGGACAACGTGCGCTTAGTAATAGGGTCCCGTTTTCACCCTTTGGGTACGGAACCCAGGAAACCTAAAAATTAGGGGCGTATGTAGTCGTAGTCCTCCTTGTATAAAGTCGTGAGCATTTTATGCTATGCTAAACGAAGACATGTCGCTTCTATAACAATAATCTTTGTCATCGCTCCATATTGCTCCTTATCTAACAGTAATCCAGCAGGTTATGATAGTGTTGCCATGATAGCGAATTTCGCGACAAATCAAGCGCTTTTTTAGAGATTTCGCGTTGTCTGGAGTTAAAGCTTTGCATGGAAGTGCAGTTGTGAAGAGTGTCGGTGACGAATAAATATGCGTTAAGTATTTTAGGGAATGCTTCTGGGCTGCAATCGCGGTAATTATTCGGTGATTGAACTGTGACTGGACTACGTACGAACCTTAACTTTTGACACATTTGGTTTTGTGCTAATTGCGGTATAGCTAATGACAGCCGTTAGAGCCGTTTTGACAGATCTCTCAAACGTTAAAGGCTGTCAGTTACATAGAGTTAAGCGCGATGCGTAATTCAGCACAGTTGAATAGTAATTGGATTGCAATGTGATCGGAACTGAAATTGGATAAGAATTGCAACAAAAAAACAGTTTTTTTGTTGCCCTGGATATCATCGCAAATTTTTACGTTTTCAAGTGCCCAGATTACGAATATATTCATGAAAGTTCTCAATGTGCTCGTATTTTCATGATTTTTGCATATCTTATATTTTGAACAATTATCGGTTTGTTAAATAATGTCATGTAAAATAAAAATCAGAGCAAATCTAACAAAATCATTGATAGTTTCATGAATTGTGTGCATAAATGGACCCAAAATCATTTTCATATCTAGGGCAACAAAACCACTGTAGACCAGCATGCGTAGCATGCTACACGTGATACGGCTGTATCACGTCTTTTATCTCGTTCGTTAGCACGCAAATAGAAAGAGAACGAAGGTGTGATATCGCTGTATCACGGTATGCAGTGTTACGTTTCCTTATTACTATGTATTATTGTATAAATAACTTTAGCTTAAGAATTTATATTTTAATAGTTATTAAGTCGTGTTATGTTGTAGAGTTTCTGGCCACATCTTCTCTACAGCGACAACACGTTATATACGTTTGATAAGTGTGCTGCAAGCTCCTATATTGAATAAATTATATTGACTTTGACTTTGACTTTGACTACGTTTGCGTATTTTTCACGTTTCCGCTTTTTCCCTGATTAGAGTTGGCAACCCTATTTATGAGTTATAGTTTAGTGTTCATTCAAACGTTCCACTGTGTGCACGTATCCGTTTCTACAATGGAATTTAAACCTACTGGTAATGTTTTTAAAGTTAAATTTTAAACACATACATTTTTATCAGATTAAAACAATTGTACTATAATGGTTACTGTTAATATCTATATTGAGTCAGATTCATGTTTTATTATGCCAAGATGTTTGTTGGAAATATGCACTATTGATTGGTGGAAGTTTTATCAAAATGTGTTTAGTGGTTTTGGTTATTATCTTCTATTTTATAATCTTAAAATGTTTGGTAATTTTTTTTACAACTTAGTCTTATTTACTTATGCCCTTGAAATGTCATTCATTATTGTTATTAACTAGATACTGATCCAATAGAAACGTCTTAAAATGTAAACAAAAAACTAACCTCATAGTAACACAAAATAGGTACCTACATACTTAGATTATACATGGTCCTTCTTAATTACTAAGCCTACGCTAAGATTATTTAAATGATCAAAATGCTTGGGTCTGAGGTCACTAGCTTATAGTTTATTTACTTTACTGTATAGTATCAATTATTTGATTAAATAGACTATGTATTATTGTATACATAACTTTAGCTTAAGAATTTATATTGTAATAGTTATTAAGTCGTGTTATGTTGTAGAGTTTCTGGCCGCATCTTCTCTACAGCGACAACACGTTCCGACGCGGTGGTAGCTTTAAAAAAGATTTGACGTTTGATAAGTGTGCTGCAAGCTCCTATATTGAATAAATTATATTGACTTTTGACTTTGACTTTGAATATGCTGACACTTTTTACACGTTTTTTACAAGCCAATAGATACACGTCCACTGCTGGGCATAGGCCTCCCCCAGAGATCGCCATAACGACCGGTATTGCGCTGCCCTCATCCAACGGGTTCCCACCGCCTTCACCAGGTCGTCGGTCCACCTTGTGTGGCCTACCCACTAAAAAAACGGCTAAGCTCGCGTCGAACTCACGCATCGAGGGTTCCGTACCACCATATTTACAATAACAACAAAATATTTCTCTATGATCCTTACCGCGGAACCGACACACACTTGACCGGTTTTTATTATTCGTTGTTTTATTTTAGAGTATAATCATACCAAGTTTGACGCTTGTTATGTATTGCTGTTTTTGCGACAAACCAAAACTAAAAAATATCGTTTCTTCTATGGGGACCTTAATTTTCAACTTTTTTAAATTTATTATTTGATAGCAAATCCAAAATAATTAGGTTCTTTGAAAATTTCAACTCGATACCTATTACGGTTCAAAAGATACAGCCTTTTCTAGTTTGGACGGACGAACAGCCTGCCATGAATAAAATATTCATCCAAAACAAACATTTTATAGAACACCAGCACGTTCGCTACAATCCTCTAAAAGATGAATGGATACTGGTATCTCCGCACCGCTGCTTGAGACCCTGGAGCGGTCAAACTGAACCTGCTGCTGAGGACCAGGCCCCAGACCCTAACAACCCGCTGCTACCTGGTGCAGTCAGGTCTAATGGACAGGTAACATATGCTAAAGACAATAGATCCTGGTGTCTCCGCACTGCTGCCTCAGACCTTGGAGTGGGCAGACTGAATGATGCTGAGGACCAGGCCCCGGACCCTAACAACACGCAACTACCTGTTGCAGTCAGGTCTAATGGACAGGTAAAATATGCTAAAGACAATAGATCCTGGTGTCTCCGCACTGCTGCCTCAGACCTTGGAGCGGGCAGACTGAATGATGCTAAGGACCAGGCTTCGGTCCCTAACAACCCGCTTCTCCTGGTGCAGTCAGGTCTAATGGACAGGTAAAATATTCTAAAGACGAGTGGATACTGGTATCTCCGCAGCGCTGCCTCACACCTTGGAGCGGGCAGAATGAATGATGATGAGGTCCAGGCTCTGGACCCTAACAACCCGCTGCTATCTGGTGCAGTCAGGTCTAATGGACATTTAATATATTCTGAAGACGAATGGATACTGGTGTCTCCATACCACTGCCTCACACCTTGGAGCGGGCAGACTGAATGGTCTTGAGGACCAGGCCCTGGACCCTAACAACTCTCTGCTACCTAGTGCAGTCAGGTCTAAAGGACAGGTAAAATATTCTAATGACGAGTGGATACTGGTATCTCCGCACCGCTGCCTCAGACCTTGGAGTGGGCAGACTGAATGATGCTGAGGACCAGGCTTCGGATCCTAACAACCTGCTGCTACCTGGTGCAGTCAGGTCTAATGGACAGTTAATATATTCTGAAGACGAATGGATATTGGTGTCTCCGTACCACTGCCTCACACCTTGGAGCGGGCAGACTGAATGGTCTTGAAGACGATGCCCTGGACCCTAACAACTCTCTGCTACCTGGTGCAGTCAGGTCTAAAGGAAAGGTAAAATAATTATGCTAAAGACAATAAATCCTGGTGTCTCCGCACTGCTGCCTCAGACCTTGGAGTGGGCAGACTGAATGATGCTGAGGACCAGGCTTCGGTCCCTAAAAACCCGCTTCTACCTGGTGCAGTTAGGTCTAATGAACAGCGAAAATATTCTAAAGACAATGGATCTTGGTGTCTCAGAGTAATACTAAACCCAAAATAGGCTAAACCTAAACCCTGCCAGAACATCTTGAAAACTAAGTTTCTGACTACTCCAAAAGATAATAATGTCGTAAATCTGTGTTTTTCCAGCGCAACCCACCCTACACATCAACGTACGTGTTCCCCAACGACTTCCCGGCCCTCCTGGAGAGAGTTTCCGAGCCTCCGCCTCCGGAACACCCACTCTTCAGATCTGCACAGGCTAAGGGGACTTGCAGGTACTCATTATCAGATCATCACATCACTAATTCTTCAGTGAAAGACAGGCGAGTGCTTAGCGTCAAGACCTTTCACATTGGATAGAGTTTTGGCGTGGTTTGGACACAGGTAGTGAAATATAAGACATTCTGAATGTGGAATACTGAATCAAACTTGCAGCTGATGGTTACCAAAATTCCTCTTATCTCTTATAAATAAATTGGCTAACTGGGTGGTTTCTATTTCAGGGTCATGTGCTTCCACCCTGATTCGTCGATGACAATTCCATTGATGTCAGTTGAAGAGATTATGGCTGTTATTGAAGAGTAAGTTAATACTAAGTTGTGTTCTTGCTGATCTAGAATTTGTAGACTTTAGAGTTTTGTATATACCTATTTATTACGACATCATCATCATCTCAGTCAATAGACGTCCAGCGCTGGACATCCTCTCCGAAGGATCGCCACAACAACCGATCATGCGCTGCCCTCATCCAACGGGTTCCCGTCGCCTTCACCAGGTCCTCGGTCCACCTTGTGGGGGGCCTACCCACGCTACGCTTTCGGGTACGCGGTTGCCACTCGAGAACTCTTCGGCCCCATCGGCTATCTGTGCTGCGAGCAATGTGCTCCCATTGGCATTTGGGCTATGTCAGTTACTCTAATTCTTCTGCTTTCTTCATTTCTGATTCGATCTCACAGGAAAATTCCGAGCATAGCTCTCTCTATTGCCCTTTGGGTGACTTTCAGCCTTTTTGTGAGGCCTTGAGTGAGCGACAACATACAGAGTGTAAGGGACAGTCCTCCGCAAACTGAAACGTTGAACTCAAACCATCAAACTAAACCACTTTCACGATAGAGCCTACCAGCGGAAACGCAAAAAATCTGCAGTCCCATACATTTGAGTCGGGTAGGTACAGCAGTTTTGTATGGGACAGCTGATTTTTTTTCGCGTTTCCGCAGGTAGGCTCCATAGTGAAAGTAGTTCAGTTCTGAGGTCACCGTTTCTGTTTGCAGAGGACTGTCCCACACCCTGTATTATCAGTTCCATATGTCATCACTGGAAGTACACTCTGAGTCTGGTCAAATACTTTCGTCTTAAGATACTGCGGTAATTGGCACGAGAAGATACTAGGTACGTCGTTTCCCAAACACTGCCCAGTCGAGTTAGATTCTAGGAAGCTTACGCATAGTCAAAAGTCAAAATTGTTTATTCAAAATAATATCACATACCTAGATAACATTATGACGTCATGTTTTTAAATCTACCACCGCGTCGGAAGGTGCTCCGTTGTAGAGAAGATGCGGCCAGAAACTCTACAACACACTTCTTTTAAACAAAACATAATACACATAAATCCAATATTAAATTACATAGTGTAACATTGACAGACATTTTGGTCATTCAAATAATCATCGAGTTTAAAGTTACCATTTTTACAGAGGACTTGTTTAACATGGGACTTTAACTTTTTGTCTGTCATGTTTAGAATATTCTCTGGTATCTTATTATAATAGCGTATACAGTGCCCCATGAAAGATGTGTTGACCTTACTTAAGTCGAAAATGTGGTAATACTAACAAGTTACAAGTAGTTACAAGGATCTCTAAGTTGGATGATGAGTGAATCTATTCTTCACAGATGGATCAACCAGCTAACAGAGCTCGGTCGCCGCTACGCCTGGGTGCAGATCTTCGAGAACAAAGGCGCTGTCATGGGCTGTTCTAACCCTCACCCTCATTGCCAGATCTGGGCGTCCAGCTTCCTACCAAACGAGCCTAGGGTCAAAGACAGGTTTGTATAGTCTGGGAGGATACCCACCACATGAACCCACTTAAGACATGTGACGCAATTAAACTCTGATATACTTTTAGAATTTTTATATTTTTACTTTTACTGAATTATTATAATTATAATTTTACTAAACTATTTAAATTTAGCCGTGGTGGTCCAGTGGCGCCGTGGTGGTCCAGTGGCGCCGTGGTGGTCCAGTGGCGAGTAACCTTACCAATGTGTTTTTCGGAATTTATGTACGATTTGTAACAACACTGGCTTTTCGGTGAAGGAAAACATCGTGAGGAAACCTGCATGCTTCAATTTCGAGGCATATATTGTGTCCACGTCCATTATAAGTGGCGACGGGCTCACCCCCGTCACACTGGACAGAGTTTTGGTACTACAGGTGAAACGTGGATGTTCTGAGGTTTCAGAACGTCTCTGACTACCCTCTCGGGGAATATAGTCGTGAGCATATGCCATGTCAATTTTGACTTTGACTTTGAATACTAACCAATTAAAGTCAATGAAATTTTGCAGAAACAATCTAGAAACAAATCTCTATGCTTGTACGTTGACCGATTACTTTGTTCGTTTGGAGCGCGCCAACGGTAAGGAGGCTCTCTTCTTGCCTCCATTATCTGCTATGTTCTAATGTTATTTCTGTCTCTTTTGCAGATGTCAAAAAGAATACTACACCAAGTTTGGTAAAGCTTTACTCGTTGATTACTTGGCACAAGAATTGAAAAATAAGGTACCTATTTAAAAAGCTTACCGTACCTAAAACAAAACTCTAACGTCATCGGCTCGACGTAGGGAGACAAAAGCGATAGACTTTGACTAATTATTATAAGGACTAGCCTTGCGGTAGCATTTCCCCTCTGCCACGGTATAAGCACGATTGATCTTGTGCATTTACATTCAATTTTACACCTTATCACTAAACGAGACAGCCTATAATTGCGAAATAATAACTTCGAACTTAGAACGTTTGGGGTTCACACGAGACTACTTTTCATGATTTTTAACATTCAAAATTAGAATCTAAAGTTATGGGGAATAAAATCCAAAGTTGCGGATTTCATGTTACCTCGCGCCCCGCAAAAAGTGGCAGAAATGTTTGTTAGTAGAATAACACGCGTAACCAGTCCACATATAATTAGTCAAAAGCGATAGACGATGCAACGAGACTCGACGTACGGAGACGATCGACGTAAAGGGAATTATTCATAATTATATACTCGCGTGGTGGACTAACGTACAAACGCCTTGAGGGTAGGCCTCACCGATCCCCGCTTCCAACCCGTCGCGTAATCCCAGCAACGCTCATTGCCGAGGTCCGTACCCCCCTGGGGTGCCCCTTGGGCAGGTTGCTTAACTCACTGGTTCGGTGACCTACCAGGGCGCTTCGCCGTCACTGGTATGGCCACCCCCAAAAGCCCGCTGTAAAAAGCAGTAAATGCTCCCTGAGCAAACTGGAAATGTCAGTAAACAAAAAAAAAATGCATGTGCCCTGTAGTGGGACATATACAGGCTGATGAATGATTTCTGTATAATAATTAGTTTTTTATCGTTTATAGTTCAGTCAAGATGTGCTTGCAAAATGTCCGGTCGTTCTGAATTCTTTATAGTTGTTAGAACCTAAACGAATATTAAATAACCAGATTTGCAATTTCCAAAGTGCTGCTCGAGCGGCGGTGTACCCAAAAAACCATGAAATTTCGGACTTTTTCCAGTTTTTCGCTTATTTCTCGGAATCTGTTACTCGTATCGAATAGTTTTGTGGAAATAATTGCTGACAAAATTTCCTACAAAACAAGTGGCATGCACTTTCTTCATAGGACTTAACCTTTGAGGGTTAGAGGGACGAGAAAGTAACAGCATTTTTTAATGTATGAGGTGTCATGAAAGTTGAAAATAAAAACAGAATGGTTTCATATTCTTAATCAGCGACCCCGAAAACCCCCGGATATAAATTTTCTGTCAGTTCGGTGAACCTTTAAAAGCTGCGTTGGCGTTTGAAATTTCCATGGCAGCCATCTTGGATTTCGCAATTTTTTTTTTTTTTTCACCGCCAACCAAATCTGACCAGGGTCAACTATGACATTATTTGAGGTCCATAACCCTATCTGACATAGTTTCCGCGGACCGTTGACCTCATCCGTCAGGAGTCGACCTTCCGAGGAAGTTAAATTTTTCCCTGTATCACCAAGGCATCCATGCGATGATCCCTAAATGTCATCCTTGTACCGTAAGAGGAACCCGGAGATCAATTGGAGGTATCTGGTCGATCCCCACCACTTTCCATGGATAGTAGACAGATACCCAGATAATTGTTCACCGGGTTTCCCCCAACCAACGTATAGTAAAATTATTTTGGGGATCATCATAAGGATGCCATGGTGTTAAAAGGAATATTTCGACTGCCACAGAAGGCTGAGGTCAACGGCACGCGGAAACTATGACATATGGGGTATGGACCTTGAACAGATATCATAGTGGATCCTAGTCAGATTTGGATGGCGGTAAAAAAAATCCAAAATGGCGAAATCCAAGATGGCTGCCATGGAAATTTCGAACGCCAAAGCAGCTTTTAAAGGTTCACGGAACCGACTGAAAAATTGTATCCGGGCGTTTTCGGGGTCGCTGATTAAGAATATGGAATCATTGTGTTTTTATCTTTAACTTTCACGAGGGTCGCGATACAAATTACATAACATTTAAAATGCTGTTACTCTCTCGTCCCTCTAGCCCTCAAAGGTTAAGTCCTACGAAGAAAGTGCATTTCACTTGTTTTGTAATAAAAGGAACGACCGGACCTTTTGCAAACACGAACCTCTTTCATGTTTAACTTGACTGAACTATTATCGAGTATTACGACGTTGTTCACAGGAACGCATAGTGATACAGAACACAGAATGGTTAGCAGTGGTCCCGTATTGGGCCGCGTGGCCCTTTGAAACAATGCTGCTACCAATTAAGGGCAGACCACAGAGGATGACAGATCTCAACGACTCACAGAAGAGAGGGCTGGCAGAGATCATGAAGCTTTTGAACACGAAATATGATAACTTGTTTAACTGCAGCTTTCCTTATAGCATGGGTTTTCATGGTAAGTGGTTTCCAGCTGAAAGCTACATTTTCAACATTCTTGCTAGTAAAGTGGCTCTTATTGCACCGGTTTTAGGTACATAATGCGTAAATGCGCGCTGCATACAAACAAAGTCTGGTGATATTTACAATACTAACCGATTAAAGTCAATGAAATTTTTCAGAAAAATTCTAGAATCCAATCTCTATGCTTGTATGAAATCAGATTTTCGTTAAAATATATAGTTTTAGTGCTAGGATTCATTTAATATTTGTATGGAAATATTTGAGGCACTGTAACTTTAAAACAATACATTTTAACAAAAATCTGACTTCATACAAGCATTGAAATTAGGTTCTAGATTGTTTTAGAAAAATTTCCTTGACTATAATTAGTTGGTATTGAAAATATCACCAGACTTCGTTTTTATGGATCGCGCTCCGAATTATATTCCCTTAAGGGTATATTACTGTTGGCGCGCTCCATACAAAGTCTGGTGATATTTTCAATACTAACCGATTAAACTCGATGAAATTTTGCACTAACAATCTAGAAACGAATCTCTATGCTTGTATCGTGTCAGATTTTCCTTAAATTGTACAGTTTTAAAGTTAAAGTGCCTCAAAGATTTCCATACAAATCTTAAATTAATCCTAGCATTGAAACTGTATATATTGACGAAAATCGGACACGATACAAGCATAGATATTTGTTCCTAGATTTTATCTGCAAAATGTCATTGAGTTTAATTGGTTAGTATTGAAAATATCACCAGACTTCGTTTGTATGCAGCGTGCATTTACGCATCTGGAATAAACTTCTCTTAAAGTCCGCACTAGTAGTAATGTTTCGTTTTTACCTATTAGGTACCAAAGTGACTGAATTAGGTATATGATTAGAGATCAGTGTCTAAGGTCAGTGCAGATAAGAATCGAAGTGATAACAATAACATTCAGATACTTAGTTAGGTAAACTGGGTACCTACTTATACAACGTGTTAATTAATTAACGCAAAACTTCATTCCAAATAAGGACGACGAGATTTTCCGATTCCTATTTAGCTTTCTGGCCAATTCTGATTACCAAATGTAATTAATTTATTGGATACATATACTATCTGATATATCTTGGACGTTACTAAAGCTGTTTTAAGAACAAGTGAGAGGAAGTGTTTCAAATCTCTGTTTCTGTAATGCAAAATAGCCTTAAAAATTTCGTTGCTATTGTGAATGGAGTATAGATAGTAGTTTGTTTAGAATCGAGAGCAGAATCTAATTATCATGGTTTCATCACAGGTAATTATACAGGTATACAGGTAAAGATATGTATGTATGTATGTATTTATTATAGATTATTTTATTATTTGCAAGTATATTTATACACTCATTGCCATTTCTTTATTTTGAGCTACACCGCCTACCTATTTTTTCGATTGTTAATTCCTCTACCCTAAGGTTGTCTGGAAGAAATCGCTTTTTAGCGATAAGACCGCCTTTTTTGTACCTACTTTTAATTCTTTATCTGTATTCAAATGTATGTTCTGTTTTGGTGTGCAATAAAGTATAATTGAACTGAATTGAATTGAATAATTTTTTTAAATAAACGTTTGTAAAATTTAAAATTTACTAAACTCGATCTCAACCCATCGCTCGGGCACTCTCACCCTACTTACTACCAAAACAAGATTCTTAAAATGTATCCATGAGCACGTTAGGGCTTTCATTCATTCCCGAAATGATAACAAATCATTTTTGCCTGAAAACTTTAAATGCAAATAACTTTAAATTTTAAGTATCAAATTAATTAAATTATTGTTTCAATCTAATTATTTTGTTATAAATCAGTTTGGGTGTATGAGGTTTTGCGCTTATTCATTTACACGTTGTATATTCCCCAGGCGCTCCAACTGGCTCCAGCTCAGCACCAGGAGACTCCCCACATTGGCTTCTACACGCCATTTATCTTCCTCCATTACTTCGATCAGCATCAGTGAAGAAATTTATGGTTGGATATGAAATGCTAGCGCAAGGACAGAGAGATTTAACGCCTGAACAGGCGGCAGAACGGCTGAGGCAATGCGATCATTTAGTTCATTATAAGAATAAGAAGTGATTTTTGGGATATTTTTTTGTTATTTTTGTAAATTATGATTATTAAAAGTTTTCTTTTCTAATGTGAGTTTTATTCGAGTTTTGGTTTTATAGTACCACAGATTTATAAACTTCTGGTACCACTTCGCGTTGTTGTGTTGGTAGCACTGATGAACAGTGTTGCTATTTAATAGATAAAAAATTACCTAGAAAAACTTTTACCAAGTTCAGTCAACTATTTCACAATAATTTCACAGTAGTTTCGTCTGCGAAAATGGCGAAACCTCTCGCTCAAATAATTGTTTTGGGTGTTCAAATTGTTGGTCGTGCTTTTGTTCGGGCTTTGGAGCAGGAGATTGCATCTTCAAGGGCAGCAGCGGCAGCTAGGAGAGTGGTAGCAGGTAGCAGGCTGGAAAGTTCCCAAAAAGTTGCTTTAAATTCTGCTACTGGAATCACATTAGAAGAAGAGATGCAGATTTTAAATGTAGTCAAGCTGGAATCTGAACAAGTCAAGAAAAACTATGAGCATTTGTTTCGCATGAACGATAAAGGGAAGAACGGATCATTTTATTTATTATCCAAGATTGTGAGAGCCATGGAAAGGATAAATAGTGAAATTAAAATGAAAATCCAATGAATTGAGTTAAAAAACATAATAGAAAACGAAATAAAAATGTAGTGTGACAATTGTTATAGCCACGGTATAGTGAAATTTTGTTGCCCTATGATTAATTTATAGTAGTTATGGTACTTTGTGTAAATCAATAAAAATTTAAATATCCCTAGAGTTCACGTTTTTGTCTTCCATATGACAACACTTTCCGAACAGCAGGCTGGCCAACATGACAAAAACAACTGTCAAATGTGTTTATGTGGTACGAACATTTTAAAAATATATAAGAAAAACAAAGAAGACGCTATACTGAAGTACGTTCTTGCACCTCACTTTCAAGCTACAGTAAAACCTTTTATCAATCGCTAAAAGCTAGTTGCAAAAATGGCCGAAGAAACGAATGAAGCTTCCATTGTTTGTAAAAATATTTTTTAGATTTATCGCGATAAATTGTGCTTTTCTCGGCAAAAATGAGGGAAATTAATATCAATATCGAAGGTTATAATGTGAACGGTATTTGTGTCGGCTGTTTAAACTACAATCGAAAGATGTTTTACAATGACGAAGTGAAGGAATGTTTTAAATTTTTAGCAGATATTGATGTAAGTAGCCTATTTTATTCGCTTTATTCTTAATTTCTGAGTAATATTTATAAAACAAACTAAAATGCATGTGGTTTAAGTCATGATATGTGCGTTTTTCAAGTTGTAAATAAGAACAAAAAATCTTTGATACGCCATTGTTGCTTGGTTTTTTTTTCGGAATAGGAATTTTTTCGAAAATTGTATCAATTTCAATAATCACTGTGAATATTGAAAGTAGATTCGGGGAAGTAATTAATATGTATGAGCAAACAAACCAATGTATTAATTTTTTTCAATAATCAGTCAAAATTCTAATAAGGATCTGTTCCTGGATGGGTAAGGTGGTGGATAGAGTTTGCACTATGGGAGAGGTTTAGGAAGTCGGAGGCCGAAAGGCGGTCTGAAAAAACTCTGACACCAGGGTTTGCTGCTCAGACGATAAGAAGAAGATTCCAAACGTCAACTACAAGGCTTTTATGCTATGGAAACCATACAACAATGACACTAACATTATAATAGCAAAGTCAAAGTCAAAGTAAATATAATTTATTCAATATAGGAGCTTACAGCACACTTATCAAACGTCAAATCTTTTTTAAAGCTACCACCGCATCAGAACGTGTTGTTGCTGTAGAGAAGATGCGGCCAGAAACTCTAGCTATGACAAAAATAAGATTACAACCCACACCATATTAAATATTAAGTTTTTCATTTAATTTGTACTTATTAACTTAGGTCGTCTTGCTAATGCAGCAAGGCATATTAGCATATGCTCACGACTATATTCCCCAAGGGGGTAGTCAGAGATATTCTGAAACCACAGAATATCCACGTTTCACCAGTAGTACCGAAACGCTGTCCAGTGTGACGGGGGGTGAGCTCGTCGCCACTTATAATGGACAGTGGGTACAATACATGTCTCGAAATTTCAGCATACAGGTTTCCTCACGATGTTTTCCTTCACCGAAAAGCCAGTGGTGTTACAAATCGTACATAAATTCCGAAAAACTCATTGGTACGTGTAGGCTTGGACGGGGATCGAACCATCGCCTCCTGCACAGCAGGCAACGTTACTCGCCACTGGACCACCACGGCTTGCATGCAGCAAGGCAAGGTGACCTAAGTTAAACAACTCTTAGGTCCTGTTTCACCACTTCCGACTAAGTTCTTGTCAGCTTATCTGACAGCTCATTTGACATATTCTGCATACAAAATATGTCAAATGAGTGGTGAAACGGGCCTTATTATTTTAAATACAAATCTTGAGTCGCGCTGCAAGTCTGGCGGAGTACGGATGCGTGCGTATCGGCGCGTTGGGCTTGCACGTGGCTCCTCCATTTTGTGAACTCTTTTGTGTTTTAACCTTAAAACAATCACTTGAGATTATAAACTACTTACATTGGCAAAACTGCCACGCTAGACTTAATTAATACTAATGATCATTTTCCTTCGTATACTCCACATAACGAGACATTGGCTGAATTGTGATAACACATCGGATGCCACTAAACAAAAATTAAATTGAAATTGAAATACAAATCTTGCAGGTACCGGACGGTCTTACGATCCAAGTGTGTTGGGAATGTTTGGCGTCGGTGCGGGCGTCCAACAGATTCCAGGCCCAGATACTGCGCTCCTATGATGTTCTCATCGATTACTCACAAAAGGTTTAAAAACTATCAATTTCATATTTTTTAACATGTTCACTGTTGATGGGCAAATTAGGTCTGCAATAATCTTTGACTAATTATTATAAGGACTAGCCTTGCGGTAGCATTTCCCCTCTGCCACGGTATAAGCACAATTGATCTTCTGCATTTACATTCAATTTTACACCTTATCACTAAACGAGACAGCCTGTAATCGCGAAACAATAACTTCGAACTTAGAACGTTTGGGGTTCACACGAGACTACTTTTCATGATTTTAAACATTCAAAATTAGAATCTAAAGTTATGGGGAATAAAATCCAAAGTTGCGGATTTCATACCTCGCCCCCCGCAAAAAGTGGCAGAAATGTTTGTTAGTAGAATTACTCGCGTAACCAGCCCATATAATAATTAGTCTAAGGCAATAATTGGTCCCAACATAGGGTAATTATACAGGGCCCTTGACAAAGTGACAATCTATTGGCGTTGTGACAGAATGTATGGATTTTTTTTATTTATAATTAATGGACTTTTTGCTTGTGCGTTAGCACCGCATTTCCACCAATGTCAAGTAGTTTGTGGGAGTATCTATCCCAATCTCAGGAATTGTTTTTGATAAAGAACGAGAAGAGATTAAGGATTGCGGAGCCTCGTGGCAGGCAAAGACGCGACGCGCGAACAAAACGCGAGACAAGTTCTCGGGTCAGAACCTGCAACGTGACTTCCGGATTTGACATTAGCGATCGAAACATTTTGACGTTTGCTTTCGTCACCGTACGTCAAGTCCATACATTTTTATGTTTTCTGCTGTCGTTAACGCTAATCGAAAGATACTTTGTCTAGGGGCCTGACTGTTCGGTAGATCATTGAACATACAAAAATCGGGGGTAGTTAGGGTCATGTGCTACCTACTCAGCCCCAAAGATTTAACCTAGACCCCAAATTTTGTTTTATGTGAATTATTTTTTGAAACCTTGTAACTTCTATAACTTTTTTTTAATGGACATATTTGGATAAGAGTGCTTTAAATCAAAAAAGTAATTTTAGAACTTTTTGTTAGAAAATTTCTCTCAAAACTAAGATTAATCAGTTTGGATAATTATCATCGGATTATCGAATTATCATGATAATTTCGAACCTTTTAAAATGCTTATATTTCTCGTTGATGTCCACCCCCAGCACACCTTCCTGAACTCTCCGCTCGATCTCTCGCAATACTCAAACCAACGGCTAACCATAAACAGTGTAGACACGAACCCGCCCCTGCTGGAGAGCAAGGACGAACCCAAGGAAGAAGTCGAGGTGGAGGTGAAGTCAGAAGTTGATGACGACGACAAATTCGACGATAAGTTTGATGTTGATTTTGGTAAGTTCACTTTTTAAATTTAACACACCCTATTTTTGACTTTGAACGCAGATATCTCGAGACAAGCATTATAATTATCGATATATTTTCTGTGGGAGTTTTGTTTCATTGGACAAGACTTATCCAATGACACCTCACACGAATTTAAAAAAAAAACTATTTTTTCTAACCCCGGGTCGAAAACCAAAATCTAATTAGTAATCAAATTACTCAAAATATTGCTGCCTCCGTGGTCTAATAGTTAAGAGCATTGAGCTCTTGACACGGAGGTCGTGGGTTCGATTCCCACGGGGACATCTAGTGTTATGTCACTTTGTGCGTTTTTCACCAGTTGGTTAGGTCATTGCAGGCCGAATCAACTGATTGTCTGAAAAGAAAGATGATTCTGTTCGGATGGCACGCTAAGCCGTTGGTCCCGGCTACTATCTCTGGTGGTAGTATTCGTTACATAAAAACCACGTCAGAGGCCGTAAGGCGGTCTGAAAAAACTCTGGCACCAGGGCTTGCTGCCCACACGATTAGAAGAAGACTTAAAATATTTGTTTGTGTATTTATGTGTAAAAAAGCCGTGGTGGTCCAATGGCGAGTAACCTTGCCTGCCGTGCAGGAGGTGATGGTTCGATCCCCGTCCAGGCCGACTCGTACCAATGAGTTTTTCGGAATTTATATACGATTTGTAACACCACTGGCTTTTCGGTGAAGGAAAACATCGTAACGAAACCGGCATGCTTCAATTTGAAGGCATGTATTGTACCCACTGTCCATTACAAGTGGCATCGGGCTCACTCCCCGTCACACTGGACTGAGTTTTGGTACTACTAGTGAAACGTGGATGTTCTGTGGTTTCAGCATATCTCTGTCTACCCCCTCGGGGAATAAAGTCGTGAGCATATGCTATGCATGTATTTATGTACTTTACAGAATTAGAGGTAAAGAAAGATGACTACGCCGCTGAAACCAGTTTAGAGGCCCCAGTGCCTTTAGAATTGAAAGATGAGTCCTCAGACGAAGACATACAGCTTTCTAGGTTAAAGAGGAAGAAGAAGAAAGAGAAGAAGGGCAGAAGAGATAAGAAGAGAGACAGGGTAAGAATACTTAAGCCTGATTAATTTGCTATTACAATTTGACTTTAGTAGGTAACTTGTAACTGATCTCACGCATGTGGTTTGTACGGAAACACAATTTTTTGAAGTCAAGGCAAGTCAACATTGAATTAAAGATTGAAAAAGTCGGGCGGCGAGTGGGATTCGAACCCACGACCTTCCAAGTTTTTTTTCGCGATTTCGATGTTGGTCACATAGAAAAAGTTGTTTAGTTTGATGGTCAAATCCTCCTCTTAAAATGGTTTCAGCTAATTTTGTTGGCATTTTATTATTAACCATGCAGTACCTTATCGTATTATTTTTTATTTGTTTTTTATTATTTTAATACTTTATTGTACACACAGACAAAATAATATATAAAGTTGAGAAAACATGTACAAAGGGCGAGCTTATCTCTGAAGAGATTTCTTCCAGCAGACCCGCAAAAGAGTTACCGAGAAAGGTAGTCAATTAGTGACCTATTTCAAAGTTCTCTGTTATGTTTTTCAGTCTAAAATGAAAGAGTCGAAAGAAGATCGATCGAGAAACGAGAGGAAACTAAAGAATCTCCCACCAGATCTTGTTGAACTGTACACTATGACTGAAGAAGAAATGTGGCAGGTAAGAACATATGCACAGTCCATCGTATACCATAGAGTTAGACTTGTCTACTAGAGGCTGGGGCCGGTCGACGAGCGAGAGGAAACTGAAGAATCTCCCTCTCGTTGAACTGTACACTATGACTGAAGAAGAAATGTGACAGGTAAGAACAAATGCACAGTGGATGTTATACCATAGAGTTAGATTTGTCAGCTAGAGGCTTAGGCCGGTCGAGGAGTAAGAGGAAACTGAAGAATCTCCCTCTCGTTGAACTGTACACTATGACTGAAGAAAAAATGTGGCCGGTAAGAACATATGCACAGTCGATGTTATATCATAGAGTTAGACATGTCAACTAGCGGATGGGGCCGGGTGAGGAGCGAGAGGAAACTGAAGAATCTCCCTCGTTGAACTGTACACTATGACTGAAAAAGAAATGTGACAGGTAAGAACAAATGCACAGTCGATGTTATACCATAGAGTTAGATTTGTCAGCTAGAGGCTTAGGCCGGTCGACGAGCGAGAGGAAACTGAAGAATCTCTCTCTCGTTGAACTGTACACTATGACTGAAGAAGAAATGCGACAGGTAAGAACATATGCACAGTCGATAGCATATCATAGAGCTAGACTCAAGCTCTCTTCGCTCTCTCCAGGTTATATTTTATTGCAACGACCTCACCTAGACCTGGCCCTCCCTGGCCTTCGGCCATCGGTCCAGGAGTTCCAAACTTATTGAATTTTGAAGTTAGCTCAAAATAAAATGCCCTGCGGAGACGTGTGACGTCACAAATTCCGTTAGTACTGCGCGAGTTGTGAGGTAGTTTGGCATTAAACGAGATTGAAAGTCTCGTATCTCCACTATAGTGCGTTTCACATCGAAAATGCATATGACAAAAAATGTTCCCATGGACGAGTACTAAATGATGTGCACATATAAAGTGGGGGTCATGCCTTAAATTTTATAAAATATTTTAAGTCCTAGAACCAATGATACTTTACTACTAGAGCCTTTGACTATTTATATGTGGACTGGTTACGCGTGTAATTCTACTAACAAACATGTCTGCCACTTTTTGCGGGGGGCGAGGTAACATGAAATCCGCAACTTTGGATTTTATTCCCCATAACTTTAGATTCTAATTTTGAATGTCAAAAATCATGAAAAGTAGTCTCGTGTGAACCCCAAACGTTCTAAGTTCGAAATTATTATTTCGCAATTATAGGCTGTCTCGTTTAGTGATAAGGTGTAAAATTGAATGTAAATGCACAAGATCAATTGTGCTTATACCGTGGCAGAGGGGAAATGCTACCGCAAGGCTAGTACTTATAATAATTAGTCAAAGACTAGAGCCCATGGCGGCTCGAATTTAGGGGTAGGGAGTCCTTGGTACTCCACCTTTCCCCTTACCATGAGGTCCTTTAATTTCTCCGTCCTCTGGCGGACTTAGACGACGACTTAATGTTTACTAAACATTTTCCACAACTTTCAGGTCCGAAGCGAAGACTTAGCGAACAGAGAGTTTATAAATCTAAAATATAAGTGCACAGACTGTATCATAAAGTTTAATAGTGAGAAGTTAATGGTGGATCATATGAACGGGAAACACAAACCGGTAAGTTGTCAAAGTCAAAGTCAAAGTCAATATAATTTATTCAATATAGGAGCTTGCAGCACACTTATCAAACGTCAAATCTTTTTTAAAGCTACCACCGCGTCGGAACGTGTTGTCGCTGTAGAGAAGATGCGGCCAGAAACTCTACAACATAACACGACTTAATAACTATTACAATATAAATTCTTAAGCTAAAGTTATGTATACAATAATACATAGTCTATTTAATAAAATTATTGATACTATACAGTAAAGTAAATAAACTATAAGCTAGTGACCTCAGACCCAAGCATTTTGATCATTTAAATGGGGACAACAACAATAGGGGAGTTGACTACATAAAATATATACAACGTGTTAATGAATAAGCGCATAACCTCATACACCCCAGCTGATTTATAACAAAATAATTAGATTGAAACAATAATTTCATTATTAAAATTTAAAGTTATTCGCATTTTAAGTTTTGAGGCAAAAATGATTGGTTATAATTTCAGTAATGAATGAAAGCGCTAGTGTGCTCATGGATACATTTTTAGAATCTTGTTTTGATAGTAAGTAGGGTGAGAGTGCCCGAGCGGTGGGTTGAGATCGAGTTCAGTAAATTTTAAATTTTACAAACAAATTATTTTATATTCTGAAAAAAATTACCTATGTTGAAACCATGATAATTCGATTCTGCTCTCGATTCTAAAAAAACGGCTTTCTAGTTTTGCGTTAATTCATTAACACGTATTAGTTTTAACTGCTCAGTAAAGAAACAGTTTAAAAATAACGCTAAACTCAAATTTTCAGTTATTCTGTTGCTTGAATAATATTTTTAATAACTGGATTAACTAGAAAAAGTATCAAAACGACGACAAAAAACAATGACGTCACTATAAAATTTTTAGTAAAATTTTTCATACAAAGCACGCGTTTTGACGTTTGATAAAGAGTTGTTAATTTGACTAAAGTCCGGCCGCTGAAAGATTGCGTTTGACAGTTACCATAAAATTGTAAAAAACTGAATGAAAACTATAAATGCCGATCATTATTTAGTAGCTTTTTGAACTTAAAAGGGCAGCTAGTGCCCTGTGTACTAGAGTGAGCACAGGTAAACAATATTTTCATTCAGTTTTTTACAATTTTATGGTAACTGTCAAACGCAATCTTTCAGCGGCCGGACTTTAGTTGGAAACTTGCGGATTGTCAGTGTAAAGTGTTTCTACAGAGCACAGCCTTAATCCTAAAGGAATCAATTTCTTTTAGGCCCACAAACGGTAACATTGATTGATGGTATTACACTCTAAAAACATAATTTATTATTGTAATCGGACGAAAGATTTGATAAAAATGCAACCGGTATTATGAAATCGATATAAAAATGCAACGTTTTGACTTTTATGCTAAGATTCTTTTTTACCCGACTGCGCCGGAAGGAGGGTTATGTTTTTCGAACGTATGTATGTATGTTTGTACGTCTATTTCTTTGGCACGGCCTACAGCTTAAACGGCTTCATGGATTTTAACGTTTCAGGTGTCATTCGATTCGTAAAAATTGTGAGAGTGACATAGACTATATTATTTTAATACTTGACGGCCCGATAGCACAGTCGGTAGTGAACCTGCCTGCTGTGCCAAGGGTCGCGGGTTCGAATCCCGTAAGGGACAAATATTTGTATGATGAATATGAATATTTGTACCCGAGTCATGGTTGTTTGTATCTATATATGCATTATATATCGTTGTCTAGTCATCATAATACAAGTCCAGGCTAGATTCTGGTACTTTAAATGTGACTAGATAATTTGTGTGACAATGTCCAAGATATTTATAAAAAAAAATATGGCGTCTGCGAAATAAAAAAGAAAGGGAGAATAAACAATTTTTTTTCATTAAAATTACAATATGGGTATCAAATGAAAGCTAGTGATCTGACGATTCCAAAAATATATATATTATAGTACTTTTATGTTACCGTTTCGACACAAGACTAAAAAGTATGAAATAAACTAAATTATTAAGAAAAACAAGAAACCCGACTGCATAAAAAACCTATTAACTGAAAAGAGAAAAACAAGCTCTATAATCACTAATCAGCTATAAAAGCTTTATTTGAGCCAATATAATTTGAATGTTATTAGGTAGGTATTGCAGGCGGGGACAAACCAATAACCAACCAAAAATCGTATGTGTCCCCGTTTCCGATACCTGCCTAGTAACATTCAAATTATGTTAGCTCAAATAAAGCTTTTATAGCTGATTAGTGATTATAGAGCTTGTTTTTCTCTTTTCAGTTAATAGGTTTTTATGCAGTCAGGTTTTTTGTTTTTCTTAATAATTTAGTTTATTCCTGTTAAAACGGAACGTGTAAAACAATGCGTGTATAGGAACGTCTTAGATGTTCACACGAACATAAAAATAAAATACCAACATATTTTACCAAGACAAGTGCGCCAACTGCGATTACGCGACACTCCGTTTAGATGAAGTAAAGCTAATATAGAGATTATGAGAAAAAAAACGACATGAGTTCCATAACTATACGCCAACTAAACAGACAAAAAGTTTAAGTTCCATGTTAAATAAGTCCTCTGTAAAAAAGGTTACTATAAACTCCATTATTATTTGAATGACCAAAATGTCTCAAAGTCAAAGTCAATATAATTTATTCAATATAGGAGCTTGCAGCACACTTATCAAACGTCAAATCTTTTTTAAAGCTACCACCGCGTCGGAACGTGTTGTCGCTGTAGAGAAGATGCGGCCAGAAACTCTACAACATAACACGACTTAATAACTATTACAATATAAATTCTTAAGCTAAAGTTATGTATACAATAATACATAGTCCATTTAATAAAATAATTGATACTATACAGTAAAATAAATAAACTATAAGCTAGTGACCTCAGACCCAAGCATTTTGATCATTTAAATATTCATCCAGTTTATAATATGCTTTTTTACAGAGGACTTTTTTGATTTGAGTTTTAAACATGTTAGTCTGGTAACATTGTCAAGACCAGACATTTTGGTCATATGTAATTGAATATTGGATTTATGTAATTGTACTTTGTATATTTTGTTTTGTTTAAAAGAAGTGTGTTGTAGAGTTTCTGGCCGCATCTTCTCTACAACGGAACACCTTCCGACGCGGTGGTAGATTCAAAAACATGACGTCAAAAAGTTATCTATGTGATATTATTTTGAATAAACAATTTTGACTTTGACTATACGCTAACATTTTTTCGTGGCCTATTTCCGATAGCCGGAGAAATTGTTTCCTTTGAATGTTCGTTCTTTTACCGTGTGGGAGCGACGTCGTATAAGTTCAAGTTTTCAAGTCTCTCATTGACTACTCACAAAATGGCGGCAAGTCTAATGAGATTTGACCAAGAATTTTACACGGTATACCTAACCTATTACCATTCACCACTCGGTGGAGATCGCCGTCAAGCGTACCTGAGCTGTGGAGTGAGACAGGCCTGTAGGGCTAGTATGATTTCTCTACTTTCGCGCAAGGCGCCTTCGCTGCATACAAAATTACCCTTTCCCGGGCATTTCAGACGCGCGTGCCGCGACTGGTAGTATGAAAGAAGGCCGAGTCGCACGTAAGTAGAGAAATCATGCCAGAGGGTCTGGTATAAGATAGTAAAATAATATTAATTCTTGCAGAAAAGCGAAGACTGCCAGCAATGCGACGTGTGCAAAGCGTACTTCCTAACAAAGGACAACCTCTCTGTCCACCGCGCGTTACACCGGGTCGCCTTCCGCTGCGTGTCGTGCAACTCTCTGTCGACCCTCAAACGTGTGATGTTATCGCATGCGCGGGAACACGGACCTGCCGGCGCTTTCATATGTAACCTGTGTGACGAGGCCTTTATGTGAGCATGCTTCATTATCTTTGATTTTTTTCACTAACTGTATTTACCACCGTTTCGCGAGTGAATACCATGGAGAAGAAACTCGATAGCAACCTAGAATATGACGAAGTGTTGAGTTAGATCGCGCTGTACGAAGTAATAATGCTGTGGCAAGCTTCATTACACACATTTTTGTGCGTACCGTCTGGCAGTAGATAATTGAAGTGGGAACATCGTTTTCTAAGGAAGTGATGTATCTGATATCTTTTACGAAGTAACTGGTAATCTGTGATCGGGTCGATTTCCGCTGCGTGTCGTGCAACTCTCTGTCGACCCTCAAACGCGTGATGTTGTCGCACGCGCGGGAACACGGACTTTCCGGCGCTTTCATATCGTTGGCTAAAGTGTCAATCCTCGTAACTCCATTTTAATTTTCAAATTACATTTTATACAATTTTATTACTAAAGTCCGGCCGCTGAAAGATTGCGTTTGACAGTTACCATAAAATTGTAAAAAACTGAATGAAAATATTGTTTACCTGTGCTCACTCTAGTACACAGGGCACTAGCTGCCCTTTTAAGTTCAAAAAGCTACTAAATAATGATCGGCATTTATAGTTTTCATTCAGTTTTTTACAATTTTATGGTAACTGTCAAACGCAATCTTTCAGCGGCCGGACTTTAATTTCTAAATGCACAACTCTTAAATCCTTTTAAAAAGCCGTTACAATTTAAAATGATAAATAGAAAACCACATAACTCTGGGCTGCCATTGTTCGTGGTGAAGTTTTTTGTGCCTCCTGTAAAATTGGATCTAATGGAGTTACGAAGTCTGACACTTTAGTCGAAGATATGTAACCTGTGCGACGAGGCCTTTATGTGAGCATGTTCATTAACTTTTATTTCTTTCACTTACTGCATTTACCACCGTTTCGAGAGTGAATACGATGGAGAAGAAACTGCAAGAAATTCAGGAAGTATTGATTTAGGCCCGGCTGTTGGTGCGTCTCGTTAATCTTCGTTCGCGCAGGCAGGGACTAATGTTTCCCGACGGTATCAGCTCTCGGAAACATCTAATAAAATAATCAAACTTATGGCTTTATGGCCACGGTGTTAAAAAGGGAAATTTATTGATCACACACAAGGTTATAATTCAGATAATTGTTGCTTGTTACTACCTACCGTGGTCTAATGGCTAAGAGAATTAGGCTCTCGACACGGAGGTCGTGGGTTCGATTCCCACGGGGGACACCTAGTTTACGTAACTTTGTGCGTTTTCCCCAGTTGGTTAGGACATTGCAGGCCGAATCACCTGATTGTCTGAGAAGAAATATGCTTCGGATGGCACGTTAAGCCGTTGATCCAGGCTTACTATCTCTGGTGATAGTAGTCGTTACATAAAAACCACGACAGAGGCCGTAAGGCGATCTGAACAAACTCTGTTTTTTTTTAAATAATCTCTTTAACGGCTCTGGATACTAGTCCTTTTAAGCCATTCGTTCGTTATTTTTTTTTTCTTTATATTCTTTATTTTGATGATGGGATGATAGATGACGATGAATCTGTGGTCGATTTCGTAAGCTCGCGCGTTGCCGCCAAAATGACCATGTACGAGTTAACTTGAACCAAAACATATGTTCTGTTATCGTATTTATTTGATATTCCTGTTACGTCGGTCGCTTTACGCAACCGTTTGGTACACAATCCGCACGAAATTATGTCACAAATATCACTAAAACCAATTTTTACGAATTTAAAATACGACGAAACACAACAAGAGCAATGGCGCCAAGCAAACTTAGTCGAAGAAATCTACGGATTTTTGTATGGAGATGGTTGCATTAATTGCACTTTTGTTGATAATTTGAAATATAGTAGATAAATACCTGAAAAACATAAATTCTCAATAATCCCCGATTTTTATTGTGTATTATTGAATAATTAAGACATTAACAAAACATAAAATTTAGGTATGAACAAAAAATGGAAAACTTATGATTTTGTACAGGATGGCTTCATTCAATACGTTTTACTTATAACAATAATAATCCTCGGTTAATATCGTAAATTTGAGTAGATATTTAATATTTTGTAAGTCTTAAAAAAATTATAACCTCAAAACTAAATTATTTACGGTTTGTTTGTACACATTAAATTTGCCTTGTGATAATTAACTGTCTCTTTTGCTAGTAAGCTGGAAGAAATATCTTTCGAAATAAGCTTGCCTTTTGTACATTAATATCGATTTTAAGGAATTTCTCAGGTTCCTAAGCCAATATAACCACGAAATCTCGACAAAAATTTAATGAACTAACAGTAATATTATTTCAAACACAATTTACTAAAGTGTCTTTAATGCAATCTCAAACCTTATTTTTCCTAGACTAACTCTCAAGAAACTCTGACACCAGGGCATGCTGCCCACACGATAACAAAGAGTTGCGTGTTTCAGAACTAAATCAAAACTGACGTATCACAGAAATATGTGTCATCAAGAGAGACCGCAGTGTGACTGTTGCGGGAAGGTGTTCGCTAACAAGATGACTCTCAAGTATCATCTCAAGTAAGTGCTGTCGGCAACACCGACATAAAATCGTTGAGTCTATGAATTGGTATAAATTATTTTTTAAACCTTTTTGATATCAAAAGTCAAAAGTCAATATAATTTATTCAATATAGGAGTTTGCAGCACACTTATCAAACGTCAAATCTTTTTTAAAGCTACCACCGCGTCGGAACGTGTTGTCGCTGTAGAGAAGATGCGGCCAGAAACTCTACAACATAACACGACTTAATATCTTAAACACTAAAGTGAAATTTATTTTTGAATATGTTTAAAAGCATACATATGCTCACGACTATATTCCCCGAGGGGGTAGTCAGAGATATTCTGAAAACTCAGAACATCCACGTTTCACTAGTAGTACCGAATCTCTGTCCAGTGTGACGGGGAGTGAGCCCGTCGCCACTTATATGTCGCCGAATATTTTAAAAGTAACTGAAATATAAGTGTTTAAAATTTACGGTTAGAGCGAGAGGCATATACAACGTGTTAATGAATTAACGCAAAACTAGAAAGTAGTTTGTTTAGAATCGAGAGCTGAATCGAATTATCATAGTTTCAACATAGGTAATTTTTTTCAAAATATTGTTTATTTTTTTGCATAGCATAGCATATGCTCACAACTACATTCCCCGAGGGGGTAGTCAGAGATATTCTGAGACCTCAGAACATCCACGTTTCACCAGTAGTACGGAAACTCTGTCCAGTGTGACGCGGGGTGAGCCCGTCGCCATTTTTTTGTATAATTTAAAATTTACTGAACTTGATATCAACCCACTGCACGGGCACACTCACCCTACTTACTATTAAAACAAGATTCATGAGCACGTTAGCGCTTTCATTAATTGCTGAAATTATGACTAATCATTTTTGCCTCAAAACTTAAAATACGAATAACTTCATATTTTAACTATCAAAATAATGAAATTATTGTTTCAATCTAATTATTTTATTATAAATCAGTTGGGGTGTATGAGGTTTTGCGCTTATTCATTAACACGTATATTCCCCAAGGGGGTAGTCAGAGATATTGTGAACCCTTAAACGTCCACGTTTCACTAGTAGTACCGAAACGAACGAACTATATACAGGGTCCTTCTTAATATGTTGACACTTTTTTAAGGGGATGATCAGACCATCAAACTGAAAAACTTTTTCTATGGGACCAAAATCGAAATCGCGTAGAAAAAATCTGCTGTCCCATACATTTAGCTCGAGGTGCACAGTTTTGTATGGGACAGCTGATTTTTTTTTCGCGATTTGGATTTTGGTGCAATAGAGAAAGTTTTTCAGTTTGATGGTCTGATCGTCCTCTTAAAAAAGTGGCAGTATATTAAGAAGGACCCTACATTACGATATGGTTTTAAGATGTTTGTCTGTTTGTCTGTCTGTGTCTTTGTTTATCATCACGCAAAATCAACCGATTTTGATGAAACTTTTTTTGTTTGATAGCTTATGATTTGACTTCAAATCAGCACGTTTAGTATGATTTCTCTACACGCGCGCGACGCGCCTTTGCTGCATAGAAAATTATCTGTTCCCGCGCTTTTCGGAGAGCGAAAGCCGCGCTTGCCGCGACTTGTACTATGGGAAAAAGCCGAGTCGCGCGCAAGGAGAGAAATCATGCTAAACGTACTGGTATAAAATTTGTGCGGACGAACTCTAGTTAATTTATAAATTTTATTTTTCTTTTGTAGGATTTTACCGCAGAATAGAGAAGACAAACCGAAGGAGAAACTTTATATACCGTGTAAAGGATGCAGTAAAATTTTCCACTCTAAGAAAAGTTACCGGGCTCACGTGTAAGTTTTATACCTTAATCATCATCATCACCTTATACAGGGTGTCTAAAACATACTAAACTGAACAACTTTCACTATGGAACCAACATTGAAATCGCGAAATAAAACAGCTGTCCCATACATTTGGCTCGAGTATGTTTGCAGTTTTGTATGGAATAGTTGATTTTTTTTCGCGATTTCGATGTAGGTGTCATAGTGAAAGTTGTTCCGTTTGACGGTTTGAACATCCCCTTAAAAAGTGTCATCATATTAAGTTGGACCCTGTATATTTGAAACTCAATTCAATTCAATTCAATTTTTGTTTAGTGGCATCCGATGTGTTATCACAATTCAGCCAATGTCTCGTTATGTGGAGAGTATACGAAGGAAAATGATCAGTAGTATTAATTAAGTCTAGCGTGGCAGTTTTGCCAATGTAAGTAGTTTATAATCTCAAGTGATTGTTTTAAGGTTAAAACACAAAAGAGTTCACAAAATGGTGGAGCCACGTGCAAGCCCAACGCGCCGATACGCACGCGTCCGTACTCCGCCAGACTTGCAGCGCGTCTCCCATATTTGAAACTCTCCTGGATAAGTCATTGTTAGCTTATTTGACAGAGCGTTTGACATATTTCGTATGAAAGATATGTCAATTTATCTGTCATACAAGCTAACAAGAACACATCCAGAAGTGGTGAAAAAGGCCCTTATAGTCGGGGAAATCTACGGATTTTTGTATGGAGTAGGTTGCATTAATTGCACTTTTGGTGAAAATTTGGAATATAGTAGATACATACCTGAAAAACATACATTCTCAATAATCCCCGATTTTTTATGTTGTATTATTGAATAATTAAGACATTTACAAAACATTAAATTTAGGTATGAACAAAAAATGGAAAACTGGTGATTTTGTACAGGGTGGCTTCATTCAATACGTTTTACTTATAACAATAATAATCCACGGTTAATATCGTAAATTTGAGTAGATATTTAATATTTTGTAAGTCTTCAAAAATTATAACCTCAAAACTAAATTATTTACTGTTTGTTTTTACACATTAAATTTGCCTTTTGATAATTAACTGTCTCTATTGCTGGTATGCTGGTCGAAATATTTTTCGGAATAAGCTTGCCATTTGTACATTAATATCTATTTTAAGGTATTTCTCAGGTTCCTGAGCCTATATAACCACGAAATCTCGACAAAAGTGTTGCTTAACTAACAGTAATATTATTTCAAACACAATTTACTAAAGTGTCTTTAATGCAATCTCAAACCTTATTTTTCCTAGACTATTACTCTCACTTATTCTTAGAACAGCAATCTCCAAAATAATATGTCTGATAGTATATCTTTCTGATAAATAATAGTTATTTGTTATACAAGAGTGCAAAGTTGCTTTTTAACCGCGTGCTCAATTTTGATGACCGAGCAAGCGAAGGATTCTAAAATTGAATCACGAGCCCAGCGAGTAACATGTACCGAATTACGCATACGCATATGCTCACAGGTTGTCAGAGATATTCTGAAACCACAGAACATCCTCTTTCACCAGTAGTACCGAAACTCTGTCCAGTGTGACGGGGAGTGAGCCCGTCGCCACTTTTAATGGACAGTGGGTACAATACATGCCTCGAAATTGAAGCATGCAGGTTTCCTCACGATGTTTTCCTTCACCGAAAAGCCAGTGTTGTTACAAATCGTACATAAATTCCGAAAAACTCATTGGTACGAGTGCCAAATTAAGTTATAGCCAGTAGAATCCCACTGCAGGGCAAAGGCCTCCTCAAACGAATAAAGATGAGAGGGAGTGGGCCATACTCCACCACGCGGGCCCAGTGCGTGTTGGTGGAGGCAAGTTAGTGGTCAACTTGCTGTCAGAGAATTTTCAAGCCGCCTTAATAGGCCTCTGACCTTGCTTATCGAATAGTTACAACGCCATCTGACGGAACTATCCGAGACCAACTGCTTAGCGTGCCTTCCGAAGCACGGAAACGCTCGAGATGAAATACCACTAAACGGTGACCCATCCAAAGACTGACCGGACCTGACGTTGTTTAACTTCGGTGATCGTTTCCAATACGCCAACGAGCGCTTCCGAGTGCCGAATTATGTGTCATTAATAATCATCATCATCTCCAGCGTTATCCACGACGGCCTCACATACCCTTGCCCGACGTGCGGCAAACAGTTCCAATGGAAGCGGAACCTCGCGCGTCACGCTCGTAACCATAGAGACAGAGAGAGAGGCACCAGCCACGAGTGTAGGGAGTGCCACAAGACCTTCAGCAGCAGGGACTGTTACAACAACCATATGCGGCTGAGCAAGCGGCATGCTAGGGAGGAGTCGCTGAGGTGAGCGCTGCAAATATCCGACAATATCCGTAAAATATCCGACAATATCCGAAGTTATTCTACTGGTTTTGAGGATACTGGAACGTTTTCTATAACTGTCTGGCCATTTTGGTTAGTATTCTGAGCGTATCCGACAATATCCGAAGTGATTGGAAGGTTTTTGAGGATGTTAGATCGATTTCTCCAGCTATCTGGATATTCTGGGTCGTATCGTGTCGGACGACACGATAGCACAGTCGGTAGTGAACCCGCCTGCTGTGCCGAGGGTCGCGGGTTAGAATCCCGTAAGTGACAAATATTTGTATGGTGAATATGAATATTTGTACCCGAGTCATGGATGTTTGTATCTATAGGTATATATGTATTCTATATTATTGTCTAGTCATCATAATACAAGTCCACGCTAGATTCTGGTACTTTAAATGTGACTAGATAATTTGTGTGACAATGTCCAAGATATTTATATTCCAAGATATCTGAACGTATCCGAAAAATATCCGTTGGGATCCGATATATTATCAAATTTGTCTTTACTTTGTCATCATTATATTGTTTTTGTTACAGTCACGAGTGTCATTTTTGCGGCAAGAAGTTCGCTACCAAGTGGTGTATGACCGACCACATAGACTGGGATCATTTGAAACGAGTCAAATACCAGTGTAATGTTTGTTTCAAGGTCAGTTGCATAGAATAGTTCCAAATGACTCGGTAGATGACGTTGATGAGAGATGGAAAACCTGGCTTAAAAAAAAATATTAAAAATAGTTTTTAGTACAGAACATTATAAGAGGGGTTAGAAATGCAAAGTAGCGCTTTTGCTTTGGAGACGGCTGTCGCCACTTGTCTTCCCGCTCACGCTGCTACAATTACTCATGCCCTCTCGCTCGCACCACGCCGCGTGGCTTATGGTGTTATGCAAACCATTGCATAACCTGTGGCGACACGTTCCACGCCTACTTTGCACTTCTAACCCCTCTTATAATGTTCTGTGGTTTTTAGGGTTCCGTACTCAAAGGGTGAAAACGGGACCCTAGACAAGCCTACGCTGTCCGTCCGTCAGTCTGTCCTACTTATTTAGGGCTGTAACTTTTGAACCGTAATAGCTAGACAGTAGAAATTTTCACAAAATATGCTATACCCGAATTAATTATTTGATTTATAATATTTTTTAACGAATATCCGAACGTATCCGAAAAATATCCGTTTGTATCCGTAAAATAAAATTAGTTCAACATCCATACGTTTCAACATTTAATTAAAATTAGCATAGCATATGCTCACGACTATATTCCCCGAGGGGGTAGTCAGAGATATTCTGAAACCTCAGAACATCCACGTTTCACCAGTAGTACCGAAACTCTGTCCAGTGTGACGGGGGGTGAGCCCGTCGCCACTTATAATGGACAGTGGGTACAATACATGCCTCGAAATTGAAGCATGCAGGTTTCCTCACGATGCTTTCCTTCACCGAAAAGCCAGTGGTGTTACAAATCGTACATAAATTCCGAAAAAACTCATTGGTACGAGTCGGCCTGGACGGGGATCGAACCATCGCCTCCTGAACGGCAGGCAAGGTTACTCGCCACTGGACCACCACTGCTTTATGGCTTGATGCTTGAGAATTCGTTTTCTGCATAGATAAACATCGTGAGGAAACCTGCATACGATGCATACGGCTGCATACAGTGGGTACAATACATGCCTCGAAATTGAAGCATGCAGGTTTCCTCACGATGGTTTCCTTAATTACCCGACTGCGCCAAAAGGAGGGTTATGTTTTTCGGGCGTAAGTATGTATGTTTGTATGTCTATTTATTTGGCACGGCTTACAGCCTAAACGGCTTGATGGATTTTAATGTATGAGGTGTCTTTAGATTCGTGAAAATCGTGAGAGTGAAGTAGGATATTATTTTAAGATGGCGTCTGCGAACTAAAGAAGAGAGTACAATATGAATTGATTGATTCTACATGTATGCCATGTTCGCTTAATCAAATTAAAGATTGAAAAAGTCGGGCGGCGAGCGGGATTCGAACCCACGACCTGAAATGAACCCGAATAAATTCGATTGGAATAAGGTGTGACATCTATATCGCATGAATTCTAATTGTAACATTAGACTTGTGAGTCAGTAGTTTGCATAAACTCTCAGTAGTTTGCATAAACTCTGGTAGATGACGCTGACGTCCCTTAAAGACGATGATATGGATTGAAAATTTCGTCATGGCTTGCGGGGCGCCGACAGCTCTGTTAGAGTGGAGCATGCCCCGGATAGGCAGGTCGTGGGATCGAATCCCGCTCGCCGCTCGACTTTTTCAATCTTTAATTTAATTACAATATGGGTATCAAATGAAAGGTATTGAATAGCAGATTCCAAATATATAAATATTATAGTACTTTTATGTTACGATTTTGACACAAGTGTAATTAAAATTAAATTATTTGAATTGACAACATAATATTTTTTTAACCACCTGTTTTTAAATAAAAAATAAAAATAGGTTTAAAAATAAGAGATACGTATTTTTCCGATTTTATATTTGACCGATATTTCTATTTTTAATCTACTTTTGTATTTTCTGAAAAACGTAGGATTTATGGCTTAGATACCTTGACCACAATAACATTAAAAATAAAAACTGTCAAGTACAATAGAAAAGCCAAGCAGGCAAAGGAATAAAATCTCATTCAACCTCTATTATATTTTTCAGTATTTTTCAAATAACTCGAGAAATAATGGATAGAAAAATCTGATAATTTTGATATAAGCTTTGAATCACATAATCTCCAAATGGTTTTCTTATTTTGGTACCTTTCTTAAAATGAAATGTTGTCAATTCGTCAGGCGTTCAAGACAGCTAAGATCATGGTGGCCCACATTAACAACATACACGAAGGGAAGAAAAAAGAGCCAGAGGGAGAACACCTGTGTGAAATATGCGGCAAGTCCTACAAGGTGAGTCACTCTCTTGATTTCTGCCACACAAGTTTTTCACCGATACCGATACAGATACATTTGAGTCGAATAGTTACTGCAGTTTTGTATGGGACAGCAGATTTTTAGGGTTCCGTAGTCAACAAGGAACCCTTTTAGTTTCGCCATGTCCGTCTGTCCGTGGCCTAGCTCAGAGACTCGTGGGGATGCAATTTTCTTTTCTCGTCTATCCCATTGTGTGGGGTATCGTTGGATAGGTCTTTTAATAATATTGTAGGTGTGTGAAAATTAAGAAAAATTGTTATAGTGAAGTTTTTTCGCGATTATGATGTTGGTCCCATAGAGAAAGTTGTTCAGTTTGACGGTCGAATCATCCCCTTACAAAGTGTCAGCGTATTAAGAAGGACCCTATACAACGTGTTAATGAATAAGCGCAAATCCTCATACACCCCAACTGATTTATAACAAAATAATTAGATTGAAACAATAATTTCAATATTTTGATAGTTAACATTTTAAGTTATTAGGATTTAAAGTTTTGAGGCACAAATGATTTGTTATCATTTCAGCAATGAATGAAAGCGCTAACGTGCTCATGGATACATTTTAAGAATCTTGTTTTGGTAGTAAGTAGGGTGAGAGTGCCCAAGCGGTAGGTTGAGATCGACTTTAGTAAATTTTAAATTTTGTAATCAAATTATTTAATATTTTTAAATAATGAACTATATTGAAACCATGATAATTCGATTCTGCTCTCGATTCTAAACAAACTTCTTTCTAGTTATGCGTTAATTCATTAACACGTTGTATACTATTACCTTTTATGTGATATAGTATAGATTGAATAATTGTCTATGAAACATAGATGGAGCCAGCTAACTTTCAATTTGACTTATAAGGTAGATGCATAATGTTGCTACGAATGGGGTCTTTTCTAATATACTTATATTACTCTTTGGTCTAAGGTATGCTAAGTGTTGTATAAACGTCATATTACAGACAGTTAAACGACTGAAAGGCCACGTGTGGGCGATGCATACGAACCGCTCAAACACCAAAAGGTTCAAATGCAAGCTCTGCCCGGCGACATTCACCTGGCAGACCTCCATCTACAAGCACACCAAGATGATGCACGATGACACCAAGAGGAACAAGGTACGTCATCATCAGCCTCCACCTGCCACACATACATCATTATCAGCCTCTACCTGGCAGACATACGTCATCATCAGCATTCACCTGGCAGACATACATAATCATCAGCCTCTACCTGGCAGACATACGTCATCATCAGCCTTCATCTGCCACACATACATCATCATCAGTCTTCACCTGGAAGAGATACGTCATCATCAGCCTCCACCTGGCAGACATACATCATCATCAGCATTCACCTGCCACACATACATCATCATCAGCCTCTACCTGGCAGACATACGTCATCATCAGCATTCACCTGGCAGACATACGTCATCATCAGCCTTTACCTGCCACACATAAATCAACGTCAGCCTCATGGCAGACATACATCATCATGAGCCTCTACCTGGCAGACATACGTCACCACCAGCCTTCAACTGCCACACATACATCATCATCAGTCTCCACCTAGCAGACATGCATCATCATCAGCATTCACCTGCCACACGTACATCATCATCAGCAACACCAAGATTCAAATTGCCTGGACGGGAATCGAACCATCGCCTCCTGCACGGCAAGCAAGGTTACTCGCCACTGGACCACTACGGCATTTTTCACGCAATCATCCGTCATCACGGAGTCAAAAAACAGCTTGTAATAATTTTAATTTTAATTTTTTGCAGGTCCCCAGGCCTGTAAAGAAGCAGGAATCGTTCGTAGACATGCAACAGGTCCGCATGCAGTACATACAGGTGCCCCCCCTCGTGGGCACTGTGCCCAATACCACAATTATACACAACATCGTCTAATATTAATGTTATGAAACTGGAATCATTCGTTAACATGCAGTATCTGTACCCCTTGGGCACTGTGCCCAATACTACCATCATACACAACATCGTCCAATATTAATGTAATGAAGCTGGAATCATTCGTAGACATGCAGTACCTGTACCGCCTTGGGCACTGTGCCCAATACGACCATTATACACAACATCGTCTAATATTAATGTTATGAAGCTGGAATCATTCGTTAACATGCAGTATCTGTACCCCTTGGGCACTGTGCCCAATACTACCATCATACACAACATCGTCCAATATTAATGTAATGAAGCTGGAATCATTCGTAGACATGCAGTACCTGTACCGCCTTGGGCACTGTGCCCAAACGACAATCATACACAACAATGTCCAATATTAATGTAATGAAGCTGGAGTCATCCGTAAACATGCAGTACCTGTTCCCCTTGGGCACTGTGCCCAAACGACAATCATACATAATATCGTATAAAATTAACGTTATGAAGCTGGAATCATTCGTAACATGCAGTACCCCTTTGGGCACTGTGCCCAATACCATCATTCACAACATCCTTTAAATACAGGGTCAAACTTAATTTATAAGTTTTATAGTGTGGCGACTTGCCACAGATGTCAACACCCACAAGTTATAGCAACGAAGCTAACAGATGGCGCTACGGTCGCACTCGCAAATGTGTACGTAAGACAACTTGCGACGTCACATTAGTAACCTGTTAGCCGCTACACATAAGGTTCACAATCGTATACAAGACATGAATCGCGCAAGAGAAATAATCACAGAGATTCGATATATATACAAGGTCCAACTAAGATCTGTTGGACCACGGCCGGTCCCCAGGCTTCACACCTAGCCTGGCGGAAGATCTTCCCTTTTTACCGGAGGAACCTTCCACAGTAGTTCCTCCACAATAGGATAATCAGACCATCAAACTACCACTTTATGGCACCAACATCGAAATCTGCTGTTCCATACAAAACTGCAAACCTACTCGAGCCAAATTTATGGGACAGCTGAATTATTTTTTATCGGTTTTGATATTGGTCTCATAGAGAAAGTTGTTCAGTTTGACGGACTAATCATCCCCTTAAAAAAGTGTATGAAGGTGGTTTAAAAACGTATTTGAGCGTAATGGTGCAGTATTTTGGAAAAACTTTAAATTCGCATAATTATTGTTTTTAGTTGATTGAGATGAAATATGCAGGGTGTAAGTGGAGATTTTTGCATAACTTTAAACTTAAGTATATAACGCAATAAAATTTACTAAAGGTGTTACAAAAGTAAAAAAAATTTAAAAAATTTTAAGGCTGTTTAGACCATCAAACTGAACAACTTTCACTATGGGACCAATATTAAAATCGCGAAAAAAATTGAGGTTCCATACTAAACTACAAATCTACTCGAACTAAATGTATGGGACAGCAGTTTTTTTTTCCCTATTTCGATGTTCCATAGTGAAAGTTGTTCAGTTTGTCGGTCTACGCAACCCCCTTAAAAGTTTTAAATGTTTATTTTTACTTTTGTAACACCTTGTATAACTTTATATAGGGTCCTTAACATTCTGACAATTTATTAAGGGGATGATCAGACCGTCAAACTGAACAACTTTCTCTATGGCACCAACATCAAAATCGCAAAAAAAAATCTGCTCTTCCATCTATAACTGTAAACCTACTCGAGCCAAATGTATGGAACAGCTGATTTTTTTTCGCGATTTCGATGTTGGTCCCATAGAGAAAGTTGTTCAGTTCGACGGTCTGATCATCCCCTTAAAAATTGTCAGCATATTAAGAAGGACCCCGTGTAAAAAACAAAGTATTTTTTTTACAAATTATAATTAATTTTCAGTTACTGACTCTTCAGAAAAACCTTCATGGAATTTACTCAACTTAAATTTTATATCGATGCCATATATAGTTAGATTTATTATATTTTAGACTTAGTGATTTTATACAACATTGTAATTATAAAATAAATATAAGTTTACAATATTTTTGTTTTATTATTCTAAGTAGTGAAGTTTTAGAGCGATGGTACGGAAGCGAGCTAGCGACTCAATCAAGAGGCGGCGGTTCGATTCCTGACCAGGGCCTATAGACAAAGTATCTTTCGATTAGCATTAACGAAAGAACAAAACATAAAAATGTATGGACTTGACGTATGGTGACGAAAGCAAACGTCAAAATGTTACGATCGCTAATGTCAAATCCATACATTCTGTCATTTTCTACTAGCGTCAATGCCAATAGAATGTCACTTTGTCTAGGGGGGCTGGGCCCCTAGACGCTCCGGCCCTGGGGGGCCTCCAAATCTCGAGAAGACTAGTCCTTTTTAATCAAACTCAAAATATGTTCGGAGTTGGAGGCCTCACACATAGTCAAAGAAAGTCGGAAATAGAGTCAAAAATATTGCGAATTTTCGAGCTCGCTCCGCTCCGGTCGCTCAATCTTTTATACTTGGTTTTTTTTTTTCGCGCTCTGGAACTTAGCTTGCTCGCTGCAGTTTTTGTTCCAAACACCTTTGTAGTTTGGAATTGGAAGCCTCACACATAGTTAAAGAAAGTCGGAAATTAGAGTCAAAAATATAGCGAATTTTCGAGCTCGCTCAATCTTTTTTACATAATTGTTTTTTTCCGAGCTCTAAAACTAAGCTTGATCGCTCCAGTTTTTGTTCCACACACAAATCAACTCTATTTCGGCATGAGATACCCAATCATGTTATTATGTAGTTAGCATAATCATGAGCTCGGTTCGCTCGGTCCAGCTTTTTGTTTCATAGAAGAATAGCCATAATTTCTGCTAGAAACTGAGTTATAATTATAATAAATGAAAATCTCGCTTCGCTCGCTTCTGGTTCGAATCGAGCGGTTATAATTGCGAGTTTTCGAAATAATGGTATTGCTTGCATCGCTCGCTGGTTATGATTGTATCTCAGACGCATTGAATGTAGGTCGTATTGCAGAGTTTCCACTAAGGTTTACAAAAACCCCTAATAACATTGTAGTAAAATCTCGAGCTCGCTTCGCTCGCTCTAGATTTCAGATCGTATCAATCTCGAGCGCGCTCACTCGCTCCTGGTTTTAGATTTTATTACAAAAATATAACCTGGATCTGAAACTCCCTGGGAACTAATGATTGTTATCTACGTTCATGGATGGAAGGGCATCATGAGTTTTTCCACTGCTCGAAAAAATAGTTGATGTAAATTTCTGGAGACCGGGGAGCCTCATTTAGTTTTACCGCTCCGGGCTTCCCGACGGGCTTAGTCCGCCACTGGTTCCGTACCCAACGGGTGAAAACGGGACCCTATTACTAAGCCCATGACACGACGGGCTCACTCCCTGTCACACTGGACAGACTATCGGTACTACTGGTGAAACGTAGATGATCTGTGGTTTCAGAATATCTCTGACAACCCCCTCGGGGAATCTGGTCGTGAGCATATGCTATGCTATGCTATTACTAAGCCTACGTTGTCCGTCCGTCCGTCCGTCCTACCGATTTAGAGCTGTAACTTTTGCACCGTAATAGATAGACATTTGAAATTTTCACAGAATATGGGTTGATACGGTGGATTTGTTGACAAATAATACAAATGTCAAAAAGTTTAAATTGAAGGGGGGTCCTGATACAAGAAACTAGTTTTTATCAACGTTTTTTCTTCTCGCTCTATCGTAAAAACGGTAATACATACAAACGTCAAACTCGGTGTGATTATAGAGCAAACTCTACAGTATAACAAGATGTCACGCTGCCAGCACGTGAAAGAATAAAAGATCCAGACTATGTAAAGGAAGCTTTCATGCCTATTACTCGGTTCATTTTTGTTTGCACGCGCGCCGTTGTGACGGTTTGTAGGTTATTCGCGAATTGTACGATAGGACGGGTGCGAATAACTTTGGACCTTATTGCCGTTTATAGAGTCGCTATTTATTTAAATTGGTTTTTGAAGTGATCCTTCTGTACCGGTAGGTAGGTACCAGTATTTATTCTGTGGTTACGGTCGGGATTCAAAATGCCCGTGTAGAAAGACTGCTTTATCCGTTGGTGCATAATCTACTATTTAGTAGTTAATTGGTTGTGGGTATTAAAACATAAATTAATTTGTCTACCTAATAATTTTTAATTTCACGGTTAATTCGCTAGACATTAAAATTGGCCACACATTTCAATTAGTTATTGTAACAACTTTGTTAATAATATTATGAGTTAAGGAGCAGGAGTGCGATTTTTTAAACTCATTCCTTGAACTCAGCAGTTGAAAATGTCAAAATTCCTATGGAGATATTCATCTTTCTACTGCTGATTTGACTTTCAAAAACCGGCCAAGTGCGTGTCGGGCCCTGCGCAGGGTTCCGTAGTTGCCCGTCACAATATAAGGACTTAGAAGGGGGCTTTTTGTTTTATACTACGGTTTAACGGCTAATAAAGTCTAAAAAATACATTTCACAAGTTGGTCAACTATTACTCGTTAACTTGTAAAGCTTACTTAGCGGTGATCGTTTTTCTTTTAACTTCGTTATATACACTACTGCCGTGAATTTTTTCACGTATTCAGAAACAACCGTTTAGCGACACTTAACAAAAATTTTCACTTTAAAGCTTAATATTTCGCTAACGGATCCCTAAATCGAAAAAATTGGATTCCCACACCCACAATATTTTTAAAAGACCTATCCAACGATACCACACTATGGGATACGCGAGAAAACAAAATTGCATCCCTACTCTTCATGTAGGGGAGGAACCAAAAAATCTTTTTTCTAGATTTTATTTTACCACTTTGTCGGCGTGATAAATATGTATACCCATGTCAAATTACAGCTTTCTAGTACTAAGCTTCTCTTTGCTAAGCTGCGGACAGACGGACGGAAATGGCGAAACTATAAGGGTTCTTCGTTGACTTCGGAACCCTAAAAATGAGCACAATACAAGCCTTCTACCTAAAAACAAATGTTATAAAAACCATTGAAACCATGTTGATAACTCATTCATAAGTTATTACTTACGCTTGAATTAATAACGCCAAAGCAATAAAGAAAATGGATACCATTAGTAAATTAATTTTACTATTTTTAGGTGAGTCATCATCATCTTCTAGTATAAGAGATAGACGTGCTTTTGTTATCATCAGCTGCAAGGCTGATTCAGTATTCATAGGGTGTAGAGCATCTCTGTGATGGGGATGGACCCAGTGGCGTAGCGAGGGTTTCTGCCGTCCGGAGCACAGACCGATTTTGTCGCCCTCTTATCTCTGCAACGCGTTAGTGAATTAACGCACAACTAGAAAGTAGTTTGTTTAGAGTCGGGAGCAGAATCGAATTATCATGTTTTCAACATAGGTAATTTTTTTCAAAATATTAAATATTTGTTTTGTAAAATTTAAAATTTACTGAACTCGATCTCAACCCACCGCACGGGCACACTCACCCTACTTACTACCAAAACAAGATTCTTAAAATGTATCCATGAGCACACTAGCGCTTTCATTCATTGCTGAAATGAAAACAAATCATTTTTGCCTCAAAACTTTAAATGCGAATGACTTTAAATTTTAACCATCCAAATAATGAAATTATTGTTTCAATCTAATTATTTTGTTGCAAATCAGTTGGGGTGTATGAGGTTTTGCGCTTATTCATTAACACGTTGTATAATGCAGAACTAATAATGAACAATATTTTCAGTGATCCTTCTATCTGATATATCGCCATCGGATCAGCTTCGACGTAGATTTACAGATTACGGTTACAAGCGAAAGCCTGGACGCTTGTATCAGCGCAATACCAACGCGTGGTTCATGCAGATCGAGTTTCTTGACGATCTGCCGGAGGTCACGCCAGTGCGGCTTTCAAAACCGGTGAAGAAGTTAATTGAAAGCCCGGATTTTGAAACACCGTTGTATCACCAGGGGCGGTTAAGGTCAGAAGATTATGTTGATGAGGACCACAATTTTGCCACTGAAAAGCCTCAGGATGAAGAATCCTATAATGACAATATGTTCTCGAGGAAGCAGTCTCGTGATTTTCAACAGCAGTTGTAAAGTTGGATGTTTATAATTTTTTAGGTTTGTTGGCAACACCAACATAAAATGTAGGTAGTCAGACATGTTCTGAAACTTCAGAGCAACCACGTTTCACTAGTAGTACCGAAACTCTGTTCAGTGTGACGGGGGATGAGCCCGTCGCAACATAAAATGTAGTAATTAAAAAAGTTGTATTTCCGTTTCCACCTTCCATATTGGTACGGTGATTGTGTGTGTAACTAACTCTGGTGTAAAAATCACTAAAATAAACCTCCAGTGCTGCAAACAAGACTTTTCTTTACATCGAACCACTCCTGCCACCAGAAAAACTACAGTCCACTAAAACCTCTCCAGCGGAGCCGAATAAATCACCGGTAGGCCACGTTCCCTACAGGTTTATTTTTGACTTTTATTCTACTAGACTGTTGGTAGTTTAATCAGTGTGTGTTGCCAGTGATGACATGTGGAACAGAGAGACAAAAATGTTTGCTCTAGTGTCATTATCTAGTGAGGAAACAGGGGAATATGTTTGTATGAACAAAATGGTACAAATCTATCCTCTTAAGACATTTAGCACATACAACGTGTTCATGAATTAACGCAAAACTAGAAAGTAGTCTGTTTGGACTCGAAAGCAGAATCGAATTATCATGGTTTCAACATAGGTATTTTTTTCAAAATATTAAATAATTTTTTTGTAAAATTTAAAATTTACTTAACTAGATCTCAATCCTCCGCACGGGCACTCCCACCCTACTTACTACCAAAACATGATTCTGAAAATGTATCCATGAGCATGTTAGCGCTTTCATTCGAAATGATAACAAATCATTATTGCCTGAAAACTTAAAATGCGAATAACTTTAAATTTTAACTATCAAAATAATGAAATTATTGTTTCAATCTAATTATTTTGTTATAAATCAGTTGGGGTGTATGAGGTTTTGCGCTTATTCATTAACACGTTGTATAGGGTCCTTCTTAATATGCTGACAGTTTTTTAAGAGGATGATCAGACCATCATACTGAACAACTTTCTCTATGGCACCAACATCGAAATCACGAAAAAAATACTGCTGTTCCATACAAAACTGCAAACTTACTCGAGCCAAATGTATGGGACAGCTGCTTTTTTTTTCGCGATTTCGATGTTGGTTCCATAGATAAAGTTATTCAGTTTGATGGTCTGATCATCCTCTTAAAAAACGGTCAGCATTTTAAGTTGGACCCTGCATAATGTTCTAGATTTAGATGCTCCCTAAATACTTCGCAATTCAAGCCATTATACAAGGTGTTACAAAATTACAAATACACATTTAAGGGGATGGTTTATGCCATCTAACTGAACAACTTTCACAATGGGACCAATATCGAAATCTCGAAAAAAATCTGATGTTCCATAGTAAACTACAAATCTACTCGAGCTAAATGTATGGGACAGCTATTTTTTTCGCGATTTCGATGTTGGTCCCATAGTGAAAGTTGTTCAGTTTGATGATCTAAACGGGTTGTTTAGATCATCAAACTGAACTGACCCTAAAACTTCTTAATGTTTATGTTTACCTTGTATTTTTACAAATTAAAATTGAACCAACTCGGGTGTACCTCCTACAGAACAAAAAAGAATTATCCAAATCGGTCAAGAAATGACGAAATTATCGCCTATTTTTTTCTCTCACCGATCCCAGCTACCCAATCCGCCGCGTAGCCCCAGCAACGTCCTATGCCGAGGTCCGTACCCCCCTGGGGTGCCCCTAGGTCGGTTGCTTAAGTTTATTCAATTGGCTCGGTGACCCTTCTGGTCCCTCCAATAGTCCGCAGTAAAAAGCAGTAAATGCTCCCTGAGCAACCCTGTATTAGTCATTTCAAAAAAAAAAAAACTATTTTTTTCGCGATTTTGATGTTGGTCCCATAGTGAAAGTTGTTCAGTTTGATGGTATAAACCACCCTCTTAAAAGTTTTAAATGTTTATTTGTACTTTACTGTCTCATAGCATCGAAATCCTAGAGAGATTCCAGAGCAAGACATTAAGAAGCATGTTCAACCGCCCACAATGCATAAGCAATAAATATATGTATCTTGATCTTAACGTAAATACAGTCAAGCAAGAAATCACAGAATACAGTGTGAAATACCAGCGTAAACTATCCCAGCATGTTAATGATCTTGCATCCCAGCTGAGTGGAGATGGTGGACTACGACATGTGAGAGTGAGGCGGAAGCAAAGGGACATTCCGGGACTGAGCCTCAGATTCCCATAAGACAAAGGGAGAGCTCATTGGAACAAACCAATGAAGGAAGCTCTCATAAAAGACAATTTTCACTCATTGTAGTGGCTTATTGTTTTAAAAAACAGATTGCCATAGTGCAGATTCAAAACAAAAAAAAAAAAAACTGTCTCATAGCCCCCTCCAGGAGAGAACCAGAATTCTCCAACTCCACAAACAGAGGCTAACAGCTAGCCCACTATGGTGTCGTGTAGCCCTTGACAGAAGACAGTGGAAGGATCTGTAGTAGGCCTTTGCCGAAAGGCACTCTGAACTAAGAGACGGACATGTATGAAGAAAACCGACGGGCATGTATTAGTCGAGGAAATCTAGGGATTTTTGTATGGAGTAGGTTGCATTAATTGCACTTTTGGTGAAAATTTGGAATATAGTAGATACATACCTGAAAAACATAAATTCTCAATAATCCCCGATTTTTTATGTTGTATTATTGAATAATTAAGACTTTTTATAAAACATTGAATTTAGGTATGAACAAAAAATTGAAAACTGGTGATTTTGTACAGGATGGCTTCGTTCAATACGTTCTACTTATAACAATAATAATCCACGGTTAATATCGTAAATTTGAGTAGATATTTAATATTTTGTAAGTCTTCAAAAATGATATGTCTCTATTGCTGGTATGCTGGTAGAAATATTTTTAGAAATAAGCTTGCCATTTGTACATTAATATCGATTTTAAGGTATTTCTCAAGTTCCTGAGCCTATATACTCGTAACCACGAAATCTCGACAAAAGTGTTATAAACTAACAGTAATATTAGTTCAAACACAATTTACTAAAGTGTCTTTAATGCAATCTCAAACCTTATTTTTCCTAGACTATATGAAGAGATGTATGGATTTGAATGAGGCAAAAGAGGTATGTAAGGATCGTAGTAGATGGCGCGCTCTGGTCTCTGCCTACCCCACTGGGAAAGAGGCGTGAAAATATATATAGATAGATTCATAATAACACTGACTTGCGAAATCATATTTGATAATTGAATTAGAATAACTGCATGTAACTAAGTATAATAATTCAAATTTCGAAAAATATTATTATAATTTATAAGTACACATACATACATAAGCTCTCGCCACTGTCCCATGGGGGTAGGCAAAGACCACGGACCGCCACTCGCTACGACTCTGACACACCTCTTTAGACTCAATTACATTCATACATCTTTTCATGCACTTCCGTCGATTGAGGGTGCTACGCACTTGTCCTTTTCGGAAAAGATGATTGATTTGATCATGGTATGTTTTCCTCGGACGGCCTCTCCCAACACTTCCGCTCACCTAATTTATAAGTGCTTAAGAATAATCTAATTATAAATGAAAATGGAATGATTTAATTATGAGTATTGTATATGGGAATTATGTTCGGAAATAAAGGCTATTTGATTTGATCTCAACGAACCAATAAAACCAAAGCTGTACTTATCGAAAAAGCCTTAATTTATTTAAAAATTAAATTAAAAAAAACGTAACTCTACTTTTTATTTTTGTTCTGTGGATTTCTTCCCGTGTTCCCGCCGCCGCGCGCCAAAGGGGCCGGCCTGCCTCTATTACCGAACGCACCTCGACTTCCTCCGCGACCAGTCCTCATATTCTGACCTCCTCTACCCTTATTCATCTCATTTCGACCACGAGCTTTCACCTGAGTCTCTTCTTTGACCATATCGATAACTTCGTCAGGTATTCTTAGATACTTTATCGTGCTACCTCGAATGTAGCATTCAGGCATCCGCCAGAACTTGTCTCCGTCCCTCGATGTGCAGATTACTTCACGTAGGTTGATATTCATCCAGTTATCACAGCTAACAAGATGCCCGTTGTATGTTTCGCCGTTTTTCAATTCGACGAGCATAGGGTGGTTTTGGGCTGTGCGTAGTAGCGATAACGGCAACATTTTGTGTTAATCTCTTGATTTTTTACAGGATTTTTGTGATTTTTGTTGAATGAAGTGGTTTATTTATATTTATTTACGTTAAACTCTTACTGCGATTTCAATGATATTTTTTAGGTTAGGAAATTAGGTGTTTTATAGTCCGCACCTACTCAACTATTCACTCAACAACTATAAAAATGTTTTTGATTAGTTTCGATTAAAAGCTAGAAATAACAATGATTATGAAACATTTATAATAGCATATTTGGGTAAGATTTTTGTAAATTCCATTAAAATAATAATTATTTTGTTAGAAATATTCAATATTTTAGCAATTTACAAGGTTTTGAAAATTGTGGGTACTATAAAGTACTTTTATGTGACTTGACAGTTTATAGGCTTTTTATTGTTGCCTTGGATTTGTCACAACAAACTTGCTAAGAAAAACTGTTTATCTTTATAGTATGCCTTTATAATTTGTTTGAAAAAATAAATCAATAACTTGAAAAACCGTAGAAGACACCCGTGTTATTTGTTTATAATGTCTTGTTCTATGGAATAAAATATTTAACTCTCATGAGAAAATAAATAATGTTTGAATTATAAAAAACCTTAAAAAAACATAGTTTGAAGGGTAAATTCATTTCATGTGACTGACAGAATTTTCATTTTATCACTAAAAAACTAAAAATAAAGAGATATTTTTAAAGTTATAATTTATGAACCTTGTGTTCACAAGTTTTCCAACTCACATTTACTGAAACTTACCACATGCAAAATTTTAGAAAGTTACGAATTAAATGGACTCTTCAAGTATTGTTTTTGACATCGTGGCAAGCTCAAACGCAAACAGCGGCAGCGTGAACACCACGTGAAAGACAAGTGCTCGCGATAAAACTTGCAACATGACTTCACATGCATACACCATGTCAACGCATTAACCTGTGTATCACAATAAATAAATTATGATTATAAAACATTGTCAGCATAGTTATTATCTTCGGAGCATATTTTCACGACTATATTTCCCGAGGGGGTAGTCAGAGATATTCTGAAACCTCAGAACATCTGATGACTTGTCTTTGGAACCTTGATGAAACGAACGTCACATAACATGCCTGTCATTTTTGACATTGACATGACAGGCAAACATAAAAAGTTTAACCGGCTGCTTTCGAGTTTTGAAATTAATTAAAAAGTAGCTTTTCCTAAGAAATTACGACAAAATAACCATAGAGTGATTGCCGTAAAAGGCTAAAGGTAAACTTTGACCAATTTCAATAAGTTATAACACTCTAAATCAGTTAAAATATGTTGTTAAAAAACCACATGGCGAGCTATACTTTTTGTATACATTTGTAGTGTTTACAGTTATTTTACAGTCCAGACACGCCTTTCCGCACCATAACCTTGAACACTTAGTGTCTGCCGCATTAATTACTTAACTAGAAATAAAGAGGGTGTGTGTTATTTGAAAATTTTTAGATTTTTTAGTTTATAGTCTGTAGATTTTTTAGCCGTGTGGCTTGGAAAGCTATCCATGTGATATTATTTTGAATAGAACATTTTGAGTGTGGAGGAACTACTGTGGAAGGTTCCTCTGGTGAAAAGGGAAGATCTTCCGCCAGGCTAGGTGTGAAGCCTGGGGACCGGCCGTGGTCCAACAGATCTTAGTTGGACCTTGTATATATATCGAATCTCGGTGATTATTTTTCTTGGCCGATTCATGTCTTGTATACGATTGTGAACCTTATGTGTAGCGGCTAACGGGTTACCAATGTGACATCGCAAGTTGTCTTACGTACACATTTGCGAGTGCGACCGTAGCGCCATCTGTTAGCTTCGTTGCTATAACTTGTGGGTGTTGACATCAGTGGCTAGTCCCGTATTGAGTTTGAGAATTAAATTACGAGGCGACTAACGGATAAGGGTTTTGATTGAGCCGGCTCATTTTCTGCAACTCGACGACTTAGGCGCTTATTTTGCATAACGTATAGAATGGACGTATTTGTGTCTACTCTAAGTGCACAGCATTGTGGAATATTGTGACCTGTGAGAAGTAATAGGGAGGTTTATTTTAAGGCAGAAATCAGTGATTTGTATTTTTCTTTTCAGAATTAACAATGCCACAGGCTCGGAGAAAAACGCCGTTTAGCGGAAAGGCGAAGAAGCAGCAACTGCAGTGCAAGAAGCAGAATAAAACTCTGCTGATGAACAGTAAGTCAATCAATTCAATCAAAATCAAATATTCTTTATTTGAAACAAAAAAAATGAACAGTTGAATACAGAGAAAAAAAGGACGAGAGGCGCAAAAATCAATAACAATCAAATATACTTTATTTTACACCAAAACATAATTATACGCTCATGACGCCCCAAGGGGGTAGTCAGAGATATTCTGAAAACTTAGAACATCCAGGTTTCACTAGTAGTACCGAAACTCTGTCCAGTGTGACGGGAAGTGAGGTAATGGACAGTGGGTACAATACATGCTTCGACATTGTAGCATACAGGTTTCCTCACGATGTTTTCCTTCACTGAAAAGCCAGTGGTGTTACAAATCGCACATAAAATCCAAAAAACTCATTGGTATGAGTCGGTCTAGATAAATTTTGGAGTAATTATACAACATGTTAATGAATAAACGCAAAACCTCATACACCCCAACTGTTTTATAGCAAAATAATTAGATTGAAACAATAATTTCATTATTTTGATAGTTAAAATTTAAAGTTATTCACATTTTAAGTTTTCAGGCTTAAATAATTTGTTATCATATCAGCAATGAAAGAAAGCGCTAGCATGCTCATTGATACATTTTAAGAATCTTGTTTTGGTAGTAAGTAGGGTGAGTGTGCCCGTTGGGCGGGTTGAGATCGAGTTTACTAAATTTTAAATTTTATAAACAAATTAATTAATATTTTGAAAAAAATTACCTATGTTGAAACCATGATAATTCGATTCTGCTCTCGATTCTAAACAAACTACTTTCTAGTTTTGCGTTAATTCATTAACACGTTGTATAATATGGGACTTGTTCATGCCCAAGATCGGACCGTAAATTTATGAACCTATTTGTTTGGTGAACAAAACGTGATTTTAGTGAATGTTTATACAGAGGTTCATACAACACCGCCGGGTTGTCTAGCAAAATCTTGCCCCAAGTGTAGTTTTAATCTTAGAGTTGGGGGCGTTGCGGCAGATTGAGAGGTGACCCTAATTTTTCCAGGTCTTTAGATTGGTCTCCTTCAGATGGCATCTCATTTACTTCCCAAACAGATCTGTGGAAAAAATGGTACCGTCATTCATCATGGTAAAGGTACTTGCGGCAAGATTTTGCTAGGCAACCCGGCGGCGTTGTATGAACCTCTGTATAAACTGTCACTTAAATCACGTGCATAATTTTGCGGCCGAATCTTGGTATTTTGGGTTCATATTGGGTTCCACTGCAAATCATTATAAATCTATCATTATCTATCTTCCAGCTTACAGCTGGATTGATTTTCTTATCCGTTCCTTTCTGCATTTTGCCTTATCAAATTTATCATAACTTTCACAGCATCCGGAGGCACCACGTCCTGTGACATAGTGTCAGTCAACTACCAACCAAGCAAGGGTCGTGGCGGGAGAGAGAGCAACAGATACGCTCTCAAGTTCTACAGGGAGACCGACGAGGAGATGATAATCAAGAAGGAGGATGCGATGTGAGTATTATCGTCATCATCAGCCTATTAGGGTGTCTGTCCTCTGAAGCGGAGCGAGGCTGCGGAACGGAAAAATATTCACCAATAGGATTGCATTAAATCTCAGAGTGGAGATATTTTAGTTCAGCATAAAGTTACAAACATAACTTGTTATTACATGTATCAAAGTCAAAGTCAATATAATTTATTCAATATAGGAGCTTGCAGCACACTTATCAAATGTCAAATCTTTTTTAAAGCTACCACCGCGTCGGAACGTGTTGTCGCTGTAGAGAAGATGCGGCCAGAAACTCTACAACATAACACGACTTAATAACTATTACAATATAAATTCTTAAGCTAAAGTTATGTATACAATAATACATAAGTCTATTTAATAAAATAATGATAATATACAGTAAAGTAAATAGAGAAGTCTATCTATCCCTAAACTCAGTCTAAACGGAGATATAAAGGCTTGAAGTTGGAAATATATTCATTACGTTTACTTTCAAGCCTTTATGTCTCTGTTCTGATTGAGTTTAGAGATATACTTGTAATAAATTTTTGTTTAAGTACCTTTATTCTGATATTCAAGTTTGATTGATGGCCGCGCTAAAAAAGAGGCAAAAAGAAAAAAGGCGCCTTTTTACCCGACTGCGCCAGAAGGAGGGTTATGTTTTTCGAGCGTATGTATATATGTATGTATGTTTGTATGTAAGTATGTATGTATGTTTGTATGTCTATTTCTTTGGCACGGCCTACAGCCTAAACGGCTTGATGGATTTTAACGTTTGAGGTGTCATTAGATTTGTTTAAATTGTGAGAGTGACATAGGCTACATTATTTTAATATGGCGTCTGCGAAATACAAAAGAGAGGGAGAATAAACAATTTTTTTTCATTAAACTTACAATATGGGTATCAAATGAAAGCTAATGGTCTGACGATTCCAAAAATATGTATATTATAGTACTTTTATGTTACCGTTTCGACACATGACTAAAAAGTATGAAATAAACTAAATTATTAAGATAAACAAAAAACCCGACTGCATAATTAGCCATTGGCTTTTATTCCTATTATTAAATGGGTATGAGTAAAGGTATTGTCATTTTTTAAACAGTCGCGGCCACCAAACAAAGTATTGTATAATTTTATAGTACTATAAAAACAAACATATTGTAATAAACACTTATGGTCTAGCTTGGAGCTGAGATATTTGACTCTTAAAGGTTCATGAAAAAGTAACCAAGGCCTTTAAGAATCAACTCATTTTCAATCAATCAAACGAAACATATTACCTACTCTACAACTAAATGTACCGTAAAGAAAAACTGAAGATACAAAACGAGGCGGTCTTAGCGCTAAAAAGTGATTTCTCCCATACAACCTTAGATGGTTCTTGTACCTTAATAGCACAGCTCCGATGTAGCCTATTATTATTGTTGGCTGGGCTATTGCAAGCAAGGGTCGTTATGTAACACTGCGACCATCGCTGGTCTATTTTGTTCGCCCCAAGCTCACCCATATTTTACACATACATCCGAACTATTTTTTTTATTATTCTCGGGTATGCAGGTTTCCTCACGATGTTTTCCTTCACCGCCGAGCTGCAGCTTAGCAATGAATGTGAAGTTTTTTAATGTATTTTGAAAGGTCCTCTAAAAACCTATGTAATTTTTATTACCAGCCGATTAACAAAAAAACATGAAAATTGTTCCCCATAAATCCTTACTCATACCCCATTACCATTTTATATTTTGACAGGAAAGTCCTTAACCCAGTATCTGAGGAGGAGATGGAAGTGAACCCCCCTGACTACTTCCCGTCCGAAATTTCGTTCCCGAAGCGTCCCCCATGGGACTTCAACATGACGCATGCGCAGTTAGACGCCCAGGAGCAGAGGTATTTCAAGGTATGTATACGGTTTATGTTTATAGTCGTGCCGATGTTATAAAGACTGCCGCTGTGGTCTTATGGTTAAGAGCGTTGGGCTCTTGACACGGAGGTCGTGGGATCGATTCCCACGGGAGACACCTAGTGATATGTCACTTTGTGCGTTTTTCCCCAGTTGGTTAAGAAATTGCAGGCCGAATCACCTGATTGTCTGAAAAGAAAGATGATTCCGTGCTTCGGATGGGCACATTAAGCCGTTGGTCCAGGCTACTATTTCTGGTGGTAGTAGTCGTTACATAAAAACCATGTTAGAGGCCGTAAGGCGGTCTGAAAAAACTCTGACACCAGGGCTTGCCCACACAATAAGAAGATTGGGTTATAAGCAGAGTTAGAAATTATCAAGATAATGATTTTCTTTGGTAATTATCTGAGCCATCCAAGCTGATTCTTAGTTTTGAGTAATTTTAGATTTGATATGACGTCGTTCGCACATGACATAATATGTGTAGGGTTGACTTACCACGCATCGTATGAACATCATTATACATTTCTTTACTTTGACTTTTAATAGTTCATTCTGTTATTAAAAATAGTGTTTAAGCTAAAATCACAGAAAATGTGAATTAAGCGTTACTTTCCAAAGTGTATTTTTAATGAGAGTATGAAAATAAAATAAATTTATGTAGTTAAATCCAACGGGTGCGCGCGCCTGACTGCATTCCCTTCCTCGGCTCCCCTCATGTTTCCCCTCAAGTGTGAGTTGAGGTGGGGTATCTGATGTCAAAGAGGGGCGGGGAGTGGCCGTTCTGTATGTAGAAATATATAGCTAAAAGTTAGAGTATATGGGGCGGGACATACAGACAGACAGAATGAACGAAAGTATAAGATTCCTTCTTTGACTGCATAACCCTAAAAATCTTAATTAAAATTAATCAAACAGTATTTTCTCAGGAATACGTACAACAAGTACAATCATCAGAGCACTGGAAGGACGTTTCGTACTTCGAGCTCAACCTGGAGACCTGGAGACAGCTGTGGCGCGTGCTCGAGATGTGCGACGTCTTGCTTCTCATAGTAGACGTCAGATACGCTGTGAGTTTGTTTTATCGGTTGTAACGTACTTCGAGCTATACTTGTAGAACTTCGAGCTAAACTTGAAGAACTTCGAGCTAAACCTGGAGGCCTTCGAGCTAAAGTTGGAGACCCGGAGTCATCTGTGGCGCGTGCTGGAGACGTCCGACGTGCTGCTTCTCATCGTAGACATGAGATACGCTGTGAGTTGGTTTTATCGGTTATAACGTACTTAGAGCTAAACTTGTAGAACTTCGAGCTAAACTTGGAGAACTTCGAGCTAAACCTGGAGGCCTTCGAACTAAAGTTGGAGACCTGGAGACAGCTGTGGCGCGTGCTGGAGATGTGCGACGTCCTGCTTCTCATTGTGGATGTCACGCTGTGAGTTACAGTTTGAAGGTCATATCTTACTTGGAGGGCAACTTGGAGACCTGGAGACAGCTGTGTTGCATGCTGGAGTTAATCCTCCAATAAATCTCTTGCTAGCTTTTACTACGTCAACAAGACAAAAAGTGACAGCAAGAGATTTAATGGAGGATTAACTTGAAGGGGTTCAGACGAATATTTTCTCTGAAAAGTGCGTGCGAGTGCCGTATTTTCGATTAAAAAGAATGAACATAAGTACTTTTTATAGATTTTTTTATGATTTCACTAGATAAACTAATAGTGAATATATATAGCTCAGAAAATTAGCAAGCTCAAGTGGCAATGGGCTGGTCATATCTGCCGAAGAACTGACAACCGGTGGGGTGTCAGAGTTCTAGAGTGGAGACCGCGAACTGGTAGGCGTAGTGTGGGACGCCCTGCTGCCCGCTGGACAGACGACCTAAAAAAAGTAGCGGGGAGCGATTGGATGTGGAAGGCCGAGGACAGAGTTTTGTGGCGCGCCTTGGGAGAGGCCTATGTTCAGCAGTGGACGATGATGGGCTGATGATGATGATGATGGGTATAAATACCAAAAATCAGAAACTATTTTAAGTTCTTCTAAAACGAGAAAAATGTTGAAAAATATATGAAAATACGTCATCTTTATGACGATTTTCTATCGAGTTAAGTAATTCCGATTGTGTATTCGATTTATGATTTCACTAGATAAACTATCTAAGAATATTTTTTGAGGTTTTCAGGTATGCTCCAGAGTTTTTATTGTATATTAAAAATTATGTTCTTCTACCAAGTATTATTGGACTGTATACAAGGTGTTACAAAAATACAAATAAACATTTAAAGGGGACCAACATCGAAATCGCGAAAATACAAATCTTCAGTCCCATACATTTAGCTCGAGTAGATTTGTAGTTTAGTATGGAACTATGGTTGGCCGAACGATGGCCTAAACCACCCCCTTATTGCGTTAAGGAACTGAGAGTAAACATTTTTTTCTGGATATGTAAGGTCTAACAAAATTAGCTGAAACTATTTTAAGGGGAATATCAGACCATCAAACTGAACAACTTTCACTATGGGGCCAATATCGAAATCGCGAAAAAAAAATCTGATGTTCCATACTAAACTACAAATCTACTCGATCTAAATGTATGGGACAGCCGATTATTTTTTCGCGATTTCGATGTTAGTTCCATAGTGAAAGTTGTTCAACTTGATGTTCTAAACAACTTAAAAGTTTTAAATGTTTATTTTTACTTTTGTAACACCCTGTTTATTCTGCGTTTTTCCGTCCTATAACAAACTCCACTCTCCCCCCCAGGGCATGATGTTCCCCCCATCCCTCTACGACTACGTAATCAGCCTGCACAAGGACATGATCCTAGTCCTCAACAAGGTAGACCTGGTACCTGCTTCCGTGGTCGCAGGATGGAAGGACCACTTCACGACGACCTATCCAGCCTTGCAGGTCCTTTACTTCACATCATGCCCGAGTTACAACCTGCGCGGCGCTACTAGCGACAAAGCAGGTCAGTATCTGACATCATCATAGCCACGTCCACTGCTGGACATAGGCCTCCAAGGATCGCCACAACGACGAATGCGTAGGGGATCGCTATGAAATGATCATAGATTTTTCGAGCGTATGTTTGTATAGCCGCCCGACTTTATCAATCTTTAATTTGATTAAGCTAACATGGTCATGTAGAATCAATAAATTCGATTGGAATAAGGTGTGACATCTATATCGCATGAATTCTAAGTGTAACATTAGACTTGTGAGTCAGTAGTTTGTATAAACTCTCAGTAGTTTGCATAAACTCTGGTAGATGACGCTGACGTCCCTTAAAGACGATGATTAGATATAGATTGAAAATTCACATCCTGTCCGAGTTACAACCTGCGGAGCGCTACTAGCTTTGACTAATTATTATAAGGACTAGCCTTGCGGTAGCATTTCCCCTCTGCCACGGTATAAGCACAATCGATCTTGTGCATTTACATTCAATTTTACACCTTATCACTAAACGAGACAGCCTATAATTGCGAAATAATAACTTCGAACTTAGAACGTTTGGGGTTCACACGAGACTACTTTTCATGATTTTTAACATTCAAAATTAGAATCTAAAGTTATGGGGAATAAAATCCAAAGTTGCGGATTTCATGTTACCTCGCCCCCCGCAAAAATTGGTACAAATGTTTGTTAGTAGAATTACACGCGTAACCAGTCCACATACAAATAGTCAAAGGCTACTAGCGACAAAGCAGGTTAGTATCTAATTAAAGATAGAAAAATTCAGTCTCGGGCTGGATTAGAACCAGCACTCTTCCAAATCGGGGAATAGAGTATTTGACAGCATGTAAAATAAAGGATCTATTGATGGCATCTGTATTGAATATGAATTTTGGAAACCAACTATTTAGTCAGTTAAGAAAAATACTGGATATTTTAGGAGAAAATCGGCAAAGAAAATATGTTTTTGTCTACTTTAGTCACGTGATCGTAAACGACTGTGATTGGCCGAATGGTAGATGACGTCAACTGCTTGTAAACAGTTGCGTGTTGAGTGTGAGTATCGTACAAAGTTCACGTCATCGTGACGTCACCTGCTTGTAGCCACGTATATTGTCAGGAAATGCGTTTTCGCGGGATATTTAAATAACATTTTTTCTCACGGTGTTCTCTCACGTTTAGACTCAATAGATTGAAAATTTCGTTCTCTGGTTAGTGGGCTCGGTAGTGAAATTGGATAACGCACTTCTTATAATCAATAATAGTTGAAATTATAAGTTAAATAAATAATATCCCGTTCAACAGGTCTGCAGGTGCGCCGGCGCAAGGGACGACAGCGCATGTGCTCCGAGGGTGCTATGAAGCTGCTCGAAGCCTGCAAGCAAGTCGCCGGCACACAGGTTAATATTACATACACTACATACATTCATACAAATACATCATCATCAACTTCGATCAAATATAGGTAGATTTACAGTCTCGTCACAGAATAGGTAGTATACAAGATGTTACAAAAATAGGAATAAACATTTAAGGGGGTGGTTTAGACTATCAAACTGAACAACTTTTACTATGGGACCAATATCGAAATCGCGAAACAAAGATGTGATGTTCCATATTAAACTTAAAATCGACTTGAGCTAAATGTATGGGACAGCTGTTTTATTTTGCGATTTCGCAGTTGGTCAGTGAAAGTTGTTCAGTTTGATGGTCTAAACAACCCCCTTTAAAGGTTTAGATGTTTATTTTTACTTTTATAACACGTTGTATAGTTCTACATATAGAACGGCCACTCCCCGCCCCCTCTGACTTCAGATACCCCACCTCACCTCACACTTTCTGGGAAACTTGAGGGAAGCCGAGCAAGGGAATACAGTCAGGCGCGCGACTAGACTACATAAAATTGTCTTTTCAGTGCATAAATAAACGTTGAAAAATAATGCTAAATTCACATTTTCAATAATTCTTTAGCTCAAATACTAATTTTAATAATAGAACGAACAATTAAAAGTATTGAAATGTCGATGACGTTAAATGCAAAGCGTGGCTTTCAACCCTACACGCAATGTCATGGACGGTTTGCACAAAGTGCGCATGTGCAGACGTCATTTAGAAATTGAAAAATTTTCTTTAGAGTGCCGGACCTGTGCTTTAACTTAAATACTATTTTTAATAACAGAGTGAACTGTTAAAAGTAACGAAATGTGTAATGCATCATAGCATAGCATATGCTCACGACTATGTTCCCCGAGGGTGTAGTCAGAAATATTCTGAATCCTCAGAACATCCACGCTTCACCAGTAGTACCGAAACTCTGTCCAGTGTGACGGGGGGTGAGCCCGTCGCCACTTGTAATGGACAGTGGGTACAATACATGCCTCGAAATTGAAGCATGCAGGTTTCCTCACGATGTTTTCCTTCACCGAAAAGCCAGTGGTGTTACAAATCGTACATAAATTCCGAAAAACTCATTGGTACGAGTCGGCCTGGACGGGGATCGAACCATCGCCTCCTGCACGACAGAGGTTTCCTCACGATATGCATAATGTACAATGATGTATAATCAACGATGGTTTTTAGATAAGTGTTAAGGTGCACTTCCGATGCCAGCGGCCGATGCGACTGACGCGCGCGTCTGATGCGTGGTTCTGTCATATGCCATATGTCTATCGCATCGGCCGTCGGCCGCGAGCCGCGCGCGTCAGTCGCATCGGCCGCTGGCATCGGAAGTGCACCTTTACGGTGTTAACTCGCCAGGAGGCGCTATTTTTCTTACGTAAAAATGAGATTTTCCGTATTTACGCCGAAACGGCTTGACCGATTTAGATGCGTCTTTTTTAAGTGCTTGAATTTTATTTGCAATGATTCTTAGACAGGTTTGATTGTGACAAACCACCAGAGGGCGCTGATCCGGTTTTTTAGGAATTGCTCGCTAGTAGAACGTGTTTGGGTTCGGGCCCAAGCACGAGGGCCACTGCCATCTCTGTTCCTAATTTCAATTAAACAAAAACTCATAACACTGAAAAATTGACAACATTTCATTTTAAGAAAGATACCAAAATAAGAAAACCATTTGGAGATTATGTGATTCAAAGCTTATATCAAAATTATCAGATTTTTCTATCCATTATTTCTCGAGTTATTTGAAAAATACTGAAAAATATAATAGAGGTTGAATGAGATTTTATTCCTTTGCCTGCTTGGCTATTCTATTGTATTTGAGAGTTTTTATTTTTAATGTTTTCGCGGCCAAGGTATCTCAGCCATAAATCCTACGTTTTTCAGAAAATTCAAAAGTAAATTAAAAATAGAAATATCGGTCAAAAAGAAAATCGGAAAAATACGTATCTCTTATTTTTTACCTATTTTTAACATAACATCAACATAACATAAATATTCTTTATTTGCACATCAAAAACATACAGCAACAAACATTTTTAAATGTATGTATATATGTATATGCTCACGACTATATTCCCCGAGGGGGTAGTCAGAGATGTTCTGAAACCTCAGAGCATCCACGAATTTTTTAAATTTTTATTAAAAACAGGTGGTTAAAAAAATGTTTATGTAAAAAATGTAAATGCAGGTGGCGATGGTTCGATCCCCGTCCAGACCGACTCGTACCAATGAGTTTTTCGGAATTTATGTACGATTTGTAACATTACTGGCTTTTCGGTGAAGGAAAACATCGTGAGGAAACCTGCATGCTTCAATTTCGAGGCATGTATTGTACCCACTGTCCATTACAAGTGGCGACGGGCTCACCCCCCGTCACACTGGACAGAGTTTCGGTACTACTGGTGAAACGTGGATGTTCTGAGGTTTCAGAATATCTCTGACTACCCCCTCGGGGAATATAGTCGTGAGCATATGCTTATGCTTATGCTTAAAAAAATGTAATGTTGTAAATTGTAGTTGATTCCAGGGCATGAAATGGCAGCCCCGACGGAGTTTCTAGGGTTTGTCATTATCTTTCGTTACTTACCTACTTTCTTTCAGTAGAGGGTTTTTAAAAAATGTTATACGTTACCATTAGTAAATTAATTTTACAATTTTTTGGTGAGTCAATTAACTAATCATCATCTTCTAGTATAAGAGATAGACGTACTTATCAGCTGCATGGCTGATACAGTATTCATAGGATAAAGATCATCTCTGTGATGGGGATGGACTCAGTGGCGTAGCGAGGGTTTCTGCCGCCCGGGGCACAGACCGATTTTGTCGCCCTCTTATCTATACAACGTGTTAATGAATTAACGCAAAACTAGAAAGTAGTTTGTTTAGAATCGAGAGAAGAATCGAATGATCATGGTTTCAATATAGGTAATTTAAAAAAAATATTAAATAATTTAGTTTGTAAAATTAAAAATTTATTGAATTCGATCTCAACCCGCTCAAACCGCTCGGGTACTCTCACCCTACTTACTACCGAAACAAGATTCTTAAAATGTAAACACGAGCACGCTAGCGCTTTCATTGATTGCTCAAATGATAACAAATCATTTTTCCCTGAAAACTTAAAGTGCGAATAACTTTAAATTTTAACTATAAATTCAATGAAATTATTGTTTCAATCGAATTATTTTGTTGTAAATCAGTTGGGGTATATGAGGTTTTGCGCCTATTCATTAACACGTTGTATAATCCTTTTTCGATTACAACGTTTACATCCGTCGTGAGTTATTTCAAAATTTTTAATTTAGTTTTTTTTTATTTATTTGACAGGTAGATCTTCAGTCGTGGGAGAAGAAGATCAAAGAGGAGTCGGAGATTGAATTCAATGACGAGGAAGCGGAAGTTGGTAAGGACTTAATAAATCTCAAAAAGCAATTGACAGCGCCATCTAGTGACAGGCGAGAAAATAAATGTTTAACAGTTTATCATCATCATCAGCCTATGTTACCATGTTCCTGAGGATATGCATTAACTTTGGCGTGTTGTTCAGATTCAAACCATTTGTTTGGTCATTTTTAGGGTTCCGTAGTCAACATGGAACCCTTATAGTTTCGCCATGTCCGTCCGTCTGTCCGTCTGCCAGAGACGCTTAGTACTAGAAAGCTGTAATTTGACATGGGTATACATATTAATCTCGCCGATAAAGTGGTAAAATAAAATATTGAAAAATATTATTTTTAGGGTACCTCCCCTACACGAAAAGTGGGGATGCAATTTCTTTTTCTCGTCTAACCCATGGTGTGGGGATCCTTGGATAGGTCTTTTAAAAATATTGTGAGTGTGGGAAAACCATTTTTCGATTTAGGAATCCGTTAGCGAAATATTAAGTCGTCAATGTCCCCACAGGCGAAACGATAGTCCAGAAACCTGACACATCTTTCTATCAACACGAGAAGTTCAAGAATGGCGTCCTAACGATAGGCTGCGTGGGCCAGCCCAATGTGGGCAAGTCCTCGCTGATAAACTCCATCATGGGCCGCAAGGTGGTCTCCGTGTCGAAGACACCAGGCCACACCAAGCACTTCCAAACTATATTCCTGACGCCACAGGTGAGGTCAAAGTCAAAGTCTAACACCACAGATTATTATTGATTACTTATAAACTTGTTAGGCGCGGTTTGTACAGAAGAGACGTCTGGCTTAGTTGATCTTGTACGATGGCAGTGGCTAACGCGAGGAGTGCCTTCTTTAACGGGAACGGTATTCTAATGCGTATGAAAGTCAAAGTCAACATAATTTCTTCAATATAGGAGCTTGAAGCACACTTATTTAACGGAATATAATTCGGAGCGCGCTCCGTACAAACGAAGTCTGGTGATATTTTCAATACCAATGAAATCAATGAAATTTTTCTAGAACAATCTAGAACCTAATCTCAATGCTTGTATGAAGACAGATTATTTAACATTTTGAAAAAAAATTACCTATGTTAACACCATGATAATTCGATTCTGCTCTTGATTCTGTGGCGACTTGCCACAGATGTCAACACCCACAAGTTATAGCAACGAAGCTAACAGATGGCGCTACGGTCGCACTCGCAAATGTGTACGTAAGACAACTTGCGACGTCACATTGGTAACCCGTTAGCCGCTACACATAAGGTTCACAATCGTATACAAGACATGAATCGCGCTAGAGAAATAATCACAGAGATTCGATATATATACAAGGTCCAACTAAGATCTGTTGGACCACGGCCGGTCCCCAGGCTTCACACCTAGCCTGGCGGAAGATCTTCCCTTTTCACCGGAGGAACCTTCCACAGTAGTTCCTCCACATACCTAAACAAACTACTTTCTAGTTTTGCGTTAATTCATTAACAATTTGTATATTTTAATATTTGTTTACAGGTGCGACTGTGCGATTGTCCAGGTTTGGTGTTCCCGTCCAAAGTTCCTCGGCCTATTCAAATTCTGATGGGCTCTTATCCTATAGCGCAGCTTAGAGAACCTTACACTACAATCAGGTAGGATATTTCTTCTGAATAAGTGCTAGATAAGTATTTAAATGGAAGATTGACTTGCTATCGTGGTGAATAGATTTACGAACGAGCACGGCGTTAAGTATACAGGCTCCTTCTTAATATGCTGACACATTTTTAAGGGGATGATCAGACCGTCAAACTGAACAACTTACTCTATGGGACCAATATCGAAATCGCGAAAAAAATAACAGCTGTCCAATACATTTGGCTCAAGTAGGTTCACAGTTTTATATGGAACAGCTGATTTTTTTGCCATAATGTTGGTGCCATAGAGAAAGTTGTTCATCATCCCCCTAAAAACGTGGCAGCATATTAAGAAGGACCCTGTATTACTGAAGTATTATTGAAGTTCCATACTACACTTTTCAAGGGGATGATCAGACCGTCAAACTGAACAATTCTTCGATGATATCAAACCTGAAATCGCGAAAAAAAAATCTGCTGTTCCATACAAAACTGCAAATTTACTCGAGCCAAATGTATGTGACAGCTGATTTTTGTCCAGTTTGATGGCCTGGACATCCTTTTAAAAAGTGTCAGCATATTGAATAGGACAGCATACTGTACAGGGCGTTAGGGTAAACAGTTGAATTACTTTAAGGGGTGATTGTACCCATTATACTGAACAACTGTCCCCAAGAAACCGATAGGAAATTGGAAAAAAAAATCGACTTTTCATACAAACGTTCGATCAGCTGATTGCATTTAGTATGCAAAGTCCAAAATTATTTTGCGAATATCCTTTAGGTTCTATGGGAATCTTGTTCAGTATCATGGGTACAATCACCCCTTAAAATAAACGCAACTGTTTAGCCTAACCCTGTATAACTCCCAGTTAATGTTTCTAAAATCTTTGAACTTAATTGACATATACAACGTGTTAATGAATTAACGCAAAACTAGAAAGTAGTTTGTTTAGAATCGAGAGCAGAATCGAATTATCATGTTTTCAACATAGATTATTTTTTTCAAAATATTAAATAATAAGTTTGTAAAATTTAAAATTTACTGAACCCGATCTCAACCCACCACTCGGGCACTCTCACCCTACTTACTACCAAAACAAGATTCTTAAAATGTATACATGAGCACGTTAGCGCTTTCATTCATTGCTGAAATGATAACAAATCATTTTTGTCTCAAAACTTAAAATGCGATTAACTTTTAATAAAAATAAAATAAAAATATTTATTTGATTTCAACATAGGTATTTTTTTTTCAAAATATTAAATAATTTATTTTTAAAAATTTAAATTTACGGAACTCGATCTCAACCCACCGCACAGGCACACTCACACTACTTACTACCAAAACAGGATTCTTAAAATGTATCCATGAGCACGCTAGCGCTTTTATTCATTGCTGAAATGATAACAAATCATTTTTGCCTGTAAAATTAAAATGCGAATAACTTTAAATTTTAACTGTCAAAATAATGAAATTATTGTTTCAATCTAATTATTTTGTTATAAATCAGTTGGAGTGTATGAGGTTTTGCGCTTATTCATTAACACGTTGTATAACAGTTAACGTTACTACACATTTTTTACTTTGATCCGCAGATACATGGCGGAGAGATTGAACCTCCCGCAACTGTTAAGGATGGAACACCCAGAAAAGGACGATACTTGGTCCCCGCGAGATATCTGCGACGGCTGGGCCAAGAAGAAGGGCTATCTCACCGCCAAAGCTGCGAGGTGAGCTTGCTAGATACCATATCTATTTAGAGTGTGAACCAGCAACGGCTGATGGAGCTCTCCTAGCATGACGACACTTGGTCCCCGCGAGATATCTGCGATGGCTGGGCCAAGAAGAAGGGCTATCTCACCGCCAAGGCTGCGAGGTGAGCTTGCTAGATACCATACCTATTTAGAGTGTGAACCAGCAACTGTTGATGATGGATTTCCACTAGCATGACGACACTTGGTCTCCGCGAGATATCTGCGAAGGCTGGGCCAAGAAGAAGGGCTATCTCACCGCTAAAGCTGCGAGGTGAGCTTGCTAGATACCATACCTATTTAGAGACTAAACCAGCAACTGTTGATGATGGATCTCCACTAGCATGACGACACTTGGTCCCCGCGAGATATCTGCGACGGCTGGGCCAAGAAGAAGGGCTATCTCACCGCCAAGGCTGCGAGGTGAGCTTGCTAGATACCATACCTATTTAGAGTGTGAACCAGCAACTGTTGATGATGGATTTCCACTAGCATGACGACACTTGGTCTCCGCGAGATATCTGCGAAGGCTGGGCCAAGAAGAAGGGCTATCTCACCGCTAAAGCTGCGAGGTGAGCTTGCTAGATACCATACCTATTTAGAGACTAAACCAGCAACTGTTGATGATGGATCTCCACTAGCATGACGACACTTGGTCCCCGCGAGATATCTGCGACGGCTGGGCCAAGAAGAAGGGCTATCTCACCGCCAAAGCTGCGAGGTGAGCTTGCTAGATACCATACCTATTTAGAGACTAAACCAGCAATCGCTGAGGATCGATCTCTCCTAGCATGACGACACTTGGTCCACGCGAGATATCTGCGAAGGCTGGGCCTAGAAGAAGGGCTATCTCACCGCCAAGGCTGCTAGGTGAGCAAGCTAGATACTATATCTATTTAGAGTGCGAACCAGCAACGGCTGATGGAGCTCTCCTAGCACGGTGACACTTGGTCCCCGCGAGATATCTGCGATGGCTGGGCCAAGAAGAAGGGCTATCTCACCGCCAAAGCTGCGAGGTGAGCTTGCTAGATACCATACCTATTTAGAGACTGAACCAGCAACTGTTAATGATGGATCTCCACTAGCATGACGACACTTGGTCCCCGCGAGATATCTGCGATGGCTGGGCCAAAAAGAAGGGCTATCTCACCGCCAAGGCTGCTAGGTGAGCAAGCTAGATACCATATCTATTTAGAGTGCGATCCAGCAACGGCTGATGGAGGTCTCCTAGCATGATGACACTTGGTCCCTGCGAGATATCTGCGACGGCTGGGCCAAGAAGGGCTATCTCACCGCCAAGGCTGCTAGGTGAGCAAGCTAGATACCATATCTATTTAGAGTGCGATCCAGCAACGGCTGATGGAGCTCTCCTAGCATGATGACACTTGGTCCCTGCGAGATATCTGCGACGGCTGGGCCAAGAAGAAGGGCTATCTCACCGCCAAAGCTGCGAGGTGAGCTTGCCAGATACCATACCTATTTAGAGACTGAAACAGCAACTGTTGATGATGGATCTCCACTAGCATGACGACTCTTGGTCCCCGCGAGATATCTGCGACGGCTGGGCCAAGAAGAAGGGCTATCTCACCGCCAAAGCTGCGAGGTGAGCTTGCTAGATACCATACCTATTTAGAGACTAAACCAGCAACTGTTGATGATGGATCTCCACTAGCATGACGACACTTGGTCCCCGCGAGATATCTGTGACGGCTGGGCCAAGAAGAAGGGCTATCTCACCGCCAAAGCTGCGAGGTGAGCTTGCTAGATACCATACCTATTTAGAGACTAAACCAGCAACTGTTGATGATGGATCTCCACTAGCATGACGACACTTGGTCCCCGCGAGATATCTGAAACGGCTGGACCCAGAGAAAGGCTATCTCACCGCCAAGGCTGCTAGGTGAGCTTGCTAGATACCATATCTATTTAGAGACTAAACCATCAATCGCTGAGGATGGATCTCCCCTAGAATGACGACACTTGGTCCCCGCGAGATATCTGCGATGACTGGGCCAAGAAGAAGGGCTATCTCACCGCCAAGGCTGCTAGGTGAGCAAGCTAGATACCATATCTATTTAGAGACTGAACCAGCTACTGCTGAGGATGGATCTCCCATAGCATGATGACACTTGGTCCCCGCGAGATATCTGCGACGGCTGGGCCAAGAAGAAGGGCTATCTCACCGCCAAGGCTGCTAGGTGAGCAAGCTAGATACCATATCTATTTAGAGACTGAACCAGCTACTGCTGAGGATGGATCTCCCATAGCATGATGACACTTGGTCCCCGCGAGATATCTGCGACGGCTGGGCCAAGAAGAAGGGCTATCTCACCGCTAAAGCTGCGAGGTGAGCTTGCTAGATACCATATCTATTTAGAGACTGAACCAGCAACTGTTGATGATGGATCTCCACTAGCATGACGACACTTGGTCTCCGCGAGATATCTGCGACGGCTGGGCCAAGAAGAAGGGCTATCTCACCGCTAAAGTTGCGAGGTGAGCTTGCTAGATACCATATCTATTTAGAGTGTGAACCAGCAAAGGCTGATGGAGCTCTCCTAGCATGACGACACTTGGTCCCCGCGAGATATCTGCGACAGCTGGGCCAAGAAGAAGGGCTATCTCACCGCCAAGGCTGCTAGGTGAGCTTGCTAGATACCATATCTATTTAGAGTGTGAACCAGCAAAGGCTGATGGAGCTCTCCTAGCATGACGACACTTGGTCCCCGCGAGATATCTGCGACTGCTGGGCCATGAAGAAGGGCTATCTCACCGCCAAGGCTGCTAGGTGAGCTTGCTAGATACCATACCTATTTAGAAACTTAACCAGCAACTGTTGATGATGGATCTCCACTAGCATGATGACACTTGGTCCCCGCGAGATATCTGCGAGGGCTGGGCCAAGAAGGGCTATCTCACCGCCAAAGCTGCGAGGTGAGCTTGCTAGATACCATACCTATTTAGAGTGTGAACCAGCAACGGCTGATGGAGCTCTCCTAGCATGACGACACTTGGTCCCCGCGAGATATCTGCGACGGCTGGGCCAAGAGGAAGGGCTATCTCACCGCCAAGGCTGCTAGGTGAGCTTGCCAGATACCATATCTATTTAGAGACTAAACCAGCAACTGTTGATGATGGATCTCCCCTAGCATGACGACACTTGGTCCCCGTGAGATATTTGCGACGGCTGGGCCAAACAGAAGGGCTATCTCACCGCCAAAGCTGCGAGGTGAGCTTGCTAGATACCATATCTATTTAGAGACTGAACCAGCAACGGCTGATGGAGCTCTCCTAGCATGACGACACTTGGTCCTCGCGAGATATCTGCGATGGCTGGGCCAAGAAGAAGGGCTATCTCACCGCCAAGGCTGCTAGGTGAGCTTTTGAACCGATTTTCAACAAGAGGAGGATCTGTGTTTGACCCTTAGGCTGCCTGTCCACTGAAGGGGAGCGAGGCTGCGGAACGGAGAAACGAAGAAATATCAACCAAGAGGATTGCATAAAATCTCCGCTCCGATTGGCCAACATTCCCTCGTTTCTCCGCTCCTCAGCGTGGCTCCGCTTCAGTGGGTAAGGAGCCTGGCTCACATTCTATTTTTACCCGACTGCGCCAGAAGGAGGGTTATGTTTTTCAAGCGTATGTATGTATGTATGTATGTATGTATGTATGTATGTATGTTTGTATGTCTATTTCTTTACAGCCTAAACGGCTTGATGGATTTTAACGTGTGAGGTGTCATTGGATTCATAAAAATTGTGAGAGTGACATAGGGTATATTATTTCAAGATGGCGTCTACGAATTAAAAAAGAGAGGGGGAATAAACAATTTTTTTTTGTTAAAAATTACAATATGGGTATCAAATGAAAGCTAGTAATTAGACGATTCCAAATATATAAATATTTTAGTACTTTTATGTTTTCGTTTCGACATAAGACTAAAAAGTATGAAATAAACTAAATTATTAAGATAAACAAAAAACCCGACTGCATAATAAACCTATTAACTGAAAAGAGAAAAACAAGCTCTATAATCACTAATCAGCTATAACAACTTTGTTTGAGCAAAATAATATAATTTGATTCTTATAAGGTAGGTATTGCAGGCGGGGACAAACCAATCAATGACCAACCAAAAATATGCTGTCCCCGTTTGCGATACCTACCTTAAAAGAATCAAATTATATTATTTTGCTCAAACAAAGTTGTTATAGCTAATTAGTAATTATAGAGCTTGTTTTTCTCTTTTCAGTTAATAGGTTTTTTATGCAGTCGGGTTTTTTGTTTATCTCAATAATTTGTAAATGTTTCTATCAATATGGAAGTGAAACTTTTGTACTTAGTACTAATATTTATTCTGTGCTAATTATGTGATAATATTTACAGATTGGACTCATACAGAGCGGCCAACAGTCTTTTGAGAATGGCACTCGACGGTAGGATCTGCCTGTGGCTGAGACCGCCTGGCTTCACTCAGAACAGAGGTAAATATTTCCAACTATTATTAAAGTCAAAGTCAATATAATTTATTCAATATATGAGCTTGCAGCACACTTATCAAACGTCAAATCTTTTTTAAAGCTACCACCGCGTCGGAACGTGTTGTCGCTGTAGACTTACCAAATAGATGTGTTGCATAATATTGTTCATGGATTGAGTTATATTGAATCGAATGTTATAGAAAAAACCGGCCAAGTGCGAGTCGGACTAGCGCACGGAGAGTTACGTACCACCGTTTTGTATAAGGTCTAACAAAATTAGCTGAAACTATAAGGGGAGTATCAGACCATCAAACTGAACAACTTTCTCTATGGGACCAATATCGAAATCGCGAAAATAAAAATCTGCCTAGACTTACTCGACCCAAATGTATGGGACAGTTGATTTTCTTTCCACGGTTTCGATATTGGTCCCATAGAGAAAGTTGTTCAGTTTGATGGTCTGATACTCCCCTTAAAATAGTTTCAGCTAATTTTGTTAGACCTTACATTTCCGGAAAGAAATGTTACTCTCAGTTCCTTAACGCAATAAGGGGGTGGTTTAGGCCATCAAACTGAACAACTTTCACTATGGGACCAATATCGAAACTGCGAAAAAAAAATCTGATGTTCCATACTAAACTACAAATCTACTCGAGCTAAATGTATGGGACGATAAATATATGAGATTTGTATTTTCGCGATTTCGATGTTGGTCCCATAGTGAAAGTTGTTCAGTTTGATGGTCTAAACTATTAGGATTAATTGAAAAACGTATCCAGATCGAAAAACAAAAGCTCACGCCTTTTTCTTTTCATACGTCATAGACAATTATACCCTCTTAAAAGTTTTAAACCTTTATTTTTACTTTTGTAACACCTTGTATAGTGTTTAACAAAACACCCTAGTAAAACTAAAGGGGGTGGTGTAGACCATCAAACTGAACAACTTTTACTATGGAGCCAACGTCGAGAAAAAATTAAAAAATCAGGTGTCCCATACGTTTTAGTCGAGTCGGTACTTTGGTATGGGTGTTTTGTTACACCCTGTATATAGGGTCCAACTTAATATGCTGACACTTTTTTAAGGGGATCATTAGACCGTCAAACTGAACAACTTTCTTTATGGCACCAACATCGAAATCGCGAAAAAAAGTCAGCTGTCCCATACATTTGCCTCAAGTAGGTTTGCAGTTTTGTCAAAAGTCGTTTTTTTTTCGCGATTTCGATGTTGGTGCCATACAAAAAGTTGTTCAGTTTGACGGTCTGATCATCCCCTTAAAAAAGTGTCAGCATATTAAGAAGGACCCTGCATATTTTATTAAAATTTTTGATTTTCTTTTCACAGAAAAATTCGAAAACGCAGAAGAGATCAAATACATAAAGTGGGTACAAGCGTTAACGAAAGAAGATCATCAGATCGAGTCATCAGATAGTCCGACGGACAGTCAGACCGACGGTGATGATGAGGAGAGCGATGATGACGATAATGATGATGATGATGACGGAGAAATAAAGGGAATGGCGAATACATTCGCGGCTTTGGCTGGAGACGATTAGAAGTAACTTTAATATTAATATTTTATAGGCAACAATACACTTGTAATATTTGAAAGGTTGTTTTAGCCACGGTTTATACAGAAGAGACGTGTGGCGGTGGCGGATAATCAAAGTAACACAATATAAACCTTATAGTACGTAGCATAGCGTCGTTTTTGTCGTAAAGGAGAATCGCGCCCGCTCGCGTGAGCATGTGCTATACTACGTCACACTGGACAGAGTTTCGGTACTACTGGTGAAACGTGAATGTTCTGAGGTTTCACAATATCTCTGACTACCCCCTTCTGGGAATATAGTCTCACGACTATATTCCGTATGTTCCTATAGTCGTGAGACTATATTCCCCGAGGGGGTAATGGACAGTGGGTACAATACATGCCTCGAAATTAAAGCATGCAGGTTTCCTCACGATGTTTTCCTTCACCGAAAAGCCAGTGGTGTTACAGATCGTACATAAATTCCGAAAAACTCATTGGTACGAGTCGGTCTGGACGGGGATCGAACCATCGCCTCCTGCACGGCAGGCAAGGTTACTCGTCACTGGATCACCACGGTTTTATCTTTATCTAGAATCGGGCTTTATTAATAAGTAAGTAAGTTGTAGCCTGTACAATCCCTCTGCATGGCAAAGGCCTCCTCTCACGAATAAGGGTGAGAGGGAGTGGGCCATACTCCACCACGCGGGCCCAGTGCATGTTGGTGGAGGCAAGTTAGTGGTCAACTTGCTGTCAGAGAATTTTCAAGCTTCTGACCTGGCAATGGCAATCTGACGGTACTATCCGAGACTAACTGCTTAACTTGCCTTTCGAAGCACAGAAACTTTATTAATAAAGCGCTGTCAAGCCTGTACGATTCGAGGCTAAGTTTAATTTTGGTTTCAAAGTCGTTTTAAAATTTTTGTTAAAATGTTATACGTAGTTAGGTTATTAATTAATCTTTCAATTAAGTTTTATTTAATACATATTAAACATTAAAATGGCATCTATATTTAAATTTATTGTAATATTTAAAAGCACCAATTTCAGTAATACTGTATCCTATTCTGATTGTAAATTGTATGATGAATATGAATATTTGTACCCGAGTAATGGATGTTTGTATCTATACAACGCGTTAATGAATAAGCGCAAAACCTTATACACCCCAACTGATTTATATCAAAATAATTAGTATGAAACAATAATTTCATTATTTTGATACTTAAAATTTAAAGTTATTCGCATTTTAAGTTTTCAGGCAAAAATGATTTGTTATCATTCCAGCAATGAATGAAAGCGCTAACGTGCTCATGGATACATTTTAATAATCTTGTTTTGGTAGTAAGTAGGATGAGAATGCTCGAGCGGTGGGTTGAGATCAAGTTCAGTAAATTTTTAATTTTACAAAAAAAAAAAATTTTGAAAAAATTACCTATGCTGAAACCATGATAATTAGATTCTGATCTCGATTCTAAACAAACTACTTTGTAGTTTTGCGTTAATTCATTAACACGTTGTATATGTATTCTATATCGTTGTCTAGTCATCATAACGCAAGTCCAGGCTAGATTCTGTCACTTTAAATGTGACTAGATTATTAGTGTGACAAATGAAAAAGTCGGGCGGCGAGCGGGATTTGAACCCACGAACTGCCTATCCGGGGCAAGCTCCACTCCAACAGAGCTGTCGGCGCCCCGCCGGCCACGACGAAATTTTCAATCTATATTATCGTCTTTAAGGGACGTCAGCGCCATCTACCAGAGTTATACAAACTACTCAGAGTTTATACAAACTACTGACTCACAAGTCTAATGTTACAATTAGAATTCATGCGATATAGATGTCACACCTTATTCCAATCGAATTTATTGATTCTACATGTATGCCCTGTTACCTTAATCAAATTAAAGATTGAAAAAGTCGGGCGGCGAGCGGGATTCGAACCCACGACCTGCCTATCCGTATCTGCCTATCACGGATCTTTAATTTGATTAAGTTAACATGGCATACATGTACAACGTGTTAATGAATTAACGCAAAACTAGAAAGTAGTTTGTTTGGAATCGAGAGCAGAATCGAATTATCAAGGTTTCAACATAGGATTTTTTTTTCAAAATATTAAATAATAAGTTTGTAAAATTTAAAATTTACTGAACTCGATCTCAACCCACCGCTCGGGCACTCTCACCCTACTTACTACCAAAACAAGATTCTTAAAATGTATACATGAGCACGTTAGCGCTTTCATTCATTGCTGAAATGAGAACAAATCATTTTTGCCTCAAAACTTAAAATGCAAATAACTTTAAATTTTTATTGTCAAAATAATGAAATTATTGTTTTAATCTAATTATTTTGTTATAAATCAGTTGGGGTGTATGAGGTTTTGCGCTTATTCATTAACACGTTGTATAGGTAGAATCAATAAATTAGATTCCAAGATATTTATTGTGTTTTCTGTTTTATTATCATAAGTTAAAATGCGTCCAAGATAGCTTCGTGATTTTGACATACGGCTTAAGAGTTTTTTTTACTTTTGAAGCTGTTTGAGCAGTCAAAACTTTATAATACAGTAAAAAGCAAGATTAATTAACATTTAACATAAATTTAAATGTTTTACGGCTCAAACATTTTCAGAAAGTTAAATATTCGCTCTAAAACGATCTGTCAAAATCACGAAGCTACCGTCGACGAACAATAAGACGCCATTTAACGCTCAGTGGCGCCCTCATCACAAAATTTAATACTTCTCAATCATTAAAACCTAAAATAAAAGTGATAGCTTATTTGACAGATTGAAAGTTACAGCCCTAAATAGCTAGGACGGACGGACGAACGGACAACGTAGGCTCAGTAATAAGGTCCCGTTTTCACCCTTTGGGTACGAAACCCTAAAAACTGGCCAATTTGTATGTCGGGCTCGCGCTAAGCGTCCCGGAGAAAACATTTTTTGTAATATTGTATGGTTATACGGAGCCCTTCGTGCGCGAATCCGACTCGCACTTGGCCGATTTTATTTTTGGTCTCATGCGATTTCTACTGATTCTCAATTTCCTGCTTTTATGCATTTAAATCTAATTTAATTTAATGTATAGCTTTGAAGCAACTAAGAACTGAATTTGTTTGACTGTTAACTTTAACTGTTATTGTTATCATATGAAACTAATCATTAGTTAGCTATATTTATTGCTGAATAAATTATTTTATTACAAACCGTTTTGTTAGTCAATCATTTTGTCCTTTCTTCTATGTATGGGAGTGAAAGTTGGGTGTGTCAAGTCAAAGTCAATATAATTTATTCAATATAGGAGCTTGCAGCACACTTATCAAACGTCAAATCTTTTGTAAAGCTACCACCGCGTCGAAACGTGTTGTCGCTGTAGAGAAGATGCGGCCAGAAACTCTACAACATAACACGACTTAATAACTATTACAATATAAATTCTTAATTATTTATGTATACAATAATACATAGTCTATTTAATAAAATAATGATAATATACAGTAAAGTAAATAGAGAAGTGTGGCAGCAGAAGAATGAAAGCAGAATAAATGCAGTGGAAATGAGGGCTTTACGCAAGATGTGTGGTGTGACTATAAGGGATAGAATAAGGAATACAGTAATTAGGGAACGTTGTGGTTTGAATGAAGATGTAGTGGTTAAAGTAGAGAAGGGAATGCTTCGATGGTTTGGACATATTGAAAGGATGAATGAAAGTCGACTTACGAAACAGATATATATGGCGTGTGTGGCAGGAAATATTGGTAGAGGCAGACCTAGGAGAGGATACCTAGACCAGGTCAGGGACGTCATTAAAAAATGTCAGGTTAAAAGTAGCCGAAATCGAAGGGAATGTATGACAAGATGTATGGATTTAGAGGAAGCAAGAGAGGTGTGTCAGAACCGCCCAAAGTGGAGATTTATAGTTTCTGCCTACCCCTCTGGGGAAAAGGCGTGAGTTTGTGTATGTATGTTCTTCTATAATCTTATCTTAATCTTAACTATTATAAAACTGTAACAGAAGTGTGTCTTTGTTTGTTTGTATGTTTGTAACAGCGTCACTCAAAAATTACTGAACCTATTGTGATGAAAATATTTTTGTTTGATGTCTGACTTAAAATCTGGTAATACAGGGTGTTACAAAAGTAAAAATAAATAGTTAAATCTTTTAAGGGGGTTGTTTAGACCATCAAACTGAACAACTTTCACTATGGGACCAACATCGAAATCGCGAAATACATTTACCTCGTGTAGTTTTGTAGTTTAGTATGGAACATCAGATTTTTTTTTCGTGATTTCGCTATTGGTCCCATAGTGAAAGCTGTTCAGTTTGATGGTCTAACCCACCCCCTTAAATGTTTATTTGTATTTTTGTAACACCTTGTATATTGACGAAACGAGTTGTGGATCAGATGGGATATTTTCTTTGACGAAGCCTGTTGTGGATACGCACTTTGTAAATTATTATAATCTTAACCAACCGCGAATTACAGAAACAGAGATTTGAAAAAACAAAACAATATAAACTTTTTCGTTCCATTGTACCCCAACTGTCCCTGTATCAATTACAAAATATTATGTAATGTAAAGCTTTACGAGTCTATATTACAAATTAAAAAACCCCCAACGCCAGAAACAAACATTAAAAAATTAAAAAATAATTCGGTCACTCTATTTGGGCATAAGCCACAGAACATTATAAGAGGGGTTAGAAATGCAAAGTAGCGCTTTTGCTTCGGAGACGGCTGTCGCCACTTGTCTTCCCGCTCACGCTGCTACAATTACTCATTCCCTCTCGCTCGCACCACGCCGCGCGCCTTATGGTGTTATGCAAATCATTGCATAACACTGTGGCGACACGTTCCACGCCTACTTTGCACTTCTAACCCCTCTCATAATGTTCCGTGACATAAGCGACGCGAGCTCACGGCTATATTTTCCGAGGGAGTAGTCAGAGATATTCTGAAATCTCAGAACATCCACGTTTCACCAGTACTACCGAAACTCTGTCCAGTATGACGGGGGGCGAGTTCTTCGCCACATAATGGACAGTGGGTACAATACATGCCTCGAAATTGAAGCATGCGGGTTTCCTCACGATGTTTTCCTTGTTCATTTGCTTGTAAAAACTCATTGGTACTAGTCACCTATTTGGGGATGTAAGCAAATGTATGTTTTACTTCTTAACTCTCTTTTAAGATATTTTAGGTCAATTAATGCGTAGGGGGCCGCTATGAAATGATCATAGATTTTTTTTACAATCATTTGCGGTCCCCGACACATTAATTGACCTAAAATATCTTAAAGAGAGTTTAAGAAGTAAATAAAATAAAACGTGTTAATGAATTAACGCAAAACTAGAAAGTAGTTTGTTTAGAATCGAGAGCGGAATCGAATTATCATGTTTTCAACACAGGTAATTTTTTTTCAAAACATCAAATTATTTGTTTGTAAAATTTAAAATTTACTGAACTCGATCTCAACCTACCGCACGGGCACACTCACCCTACTTACTACCCAAACAAGATTCTTAAAATGTATCCATGAGCACGTTAGCGCTTTTATTCATTGCTGAAATGATAAAAAATTATTTCCAGTCCCAAAAAAGTGACCCAATTATTTTTTACTTTTTAAATGTTTGTTTCTGGCGTTAAGGGTTTTTTAAATTTGAATTCATAATTTTTAAAGTTACATGAAAACTGCTAAATCGATTTTTACCGAACAAAGCTAAGAACCACTGCAAGGAAACTTGCTTTTCCGTAAAAAAAACCGTATCAAAATCGGTCCATCCGTTCGAGAGCTACGATGCCACAGACAGACAGACATTGGCGTCAAACTTATAACACCCCTCATTTTGCTTCGAGGATTAAAAACGATCAGACCCAAAGATTACACCCTCAGTTTTAACATAAGGGTAAGTAGGTATAGTTAGAACAGAGATAATAGTTGTAAAGTTGTTGGACAAAGGACACGTGCGTTTGACGGCCATCTTTGATTCATAGTTCAGTGACAATGTGGGTTTGGGCGTAATAGGGTTTTACTGGTCAATATTGTACGCGAATGGATGCATGGAAAATCTGCAGTTAGTCGGGGAAATCTACGGAATTTTGTATGGAGAAGGTTGCATTAATTGCACTTTTGGTGAAAATTTGGAATATAGTAGATACATACCTGAAAAACATAAATTCTTAATAATCCCCGATTTTTTATGTTATATTATTGAATAATTAAGACATTTACAAAACATTAAATTTAGGTATGAACAAAAAATGGAAAACTGGTGATTTTGTACAGGATGGCTTCGTTCAATATGTTTTACTTATAACAATAATAATCCACGGTTAATATTGTTAATTTGGGTAGATATTTAATATTTTGTAAGTCTTCAAAAATGATAACCTCAAACCTAAATTATTTACTGTTTGTTTTTACACATTAAATTTGCCTTTTGATAATTAACTGTCTCTATTGCTGGTATGCTGGTCGAAATATTTTTAGAAATAATCTTGCCATTTGTACATTAATATCGATTTTAAGGTATTTCTCAGGTTCCTGAGCCTATATAACCACGAAATCTCGACAAAAGTGTTATAAACTAACAGTAATATTATTTCAAACACAATTTACTAAAGTGTCTTTAATGCAATCTCAAACCTTATTTTTCCTAGACTAAGTGGAATTTTAACAATAAGCCCACGACTTCAGGGTGATAGGATAAACAGTTGCATTACTTTAAGGGGATATAATTCGGAGCGCGCTCCATACAAACGTATTATAGTGATATTTTCAATACTAACCAATTAAAGACAATGAAATTTTGCTGAAACAATCTTGAAACAAACATCTATGCTTGTATGGAGTCAGATTTTCGTTAAAATATACAGTTTCAATGCTAGGATTAATTTAAGATTTGTATGGAAATGTTTGAGGCACTGTAACTTTAAAACTATACATTTTATCGAAAATCTGACTTTATACAAGCATAGAAATTTGTTTTTAGATTGATTCTGAAAAATTTCATTGAGTTTAATTGGTTAGTATTGAAAATATCACCATAGTACGTTTGTATGGAGCGCGCTCCGAATTATATCCTCTTAAGGGGTGATTTTACCCATTATACTGAACAATTGCGTCAAAGACACCTTCAACGTGTTAATGAATAAGCGCAAAACCTCATACACCCCAACTGATTTATAACAAAATAATTAGATTGAAAGAATAATTTCATTATTTTGATAGTTAAAATTTAAAGTTATTCACATTTTAAGTGTTCAGGTAAAAATGATTTGTTTTCATTTCAGCAATAAATGAAAGCGCTAACGTGCTCTAGTATACATTTTAAGAATCTTGTTTTGGTGGTAAGTAGGGTTAGTGTGCCTGAGAGGTGGGTTGAGATCAAATTCAGTAAATTTAAAATTTTACAAGAAAATTATTTAATATTTTGAGTAAAATTACCTATGTTGAAAACATGATAATTCGATTCTGCTCTCGATTTTAAACAAACTACTTTCTAGTTTTGCGTTAATTTATTAACACGTTGTATACACCTAAAGCGCGAAAAAAAAATTTGCTGTCCCATACAATTGGCTAAAGTAGGTTTGCAGTTTTGTATGGTGCAGTTGATTTTTGGGCGAGGTAGCATGAAATCCGCAACTTTGGACTTTATTCCACTACTTTAGATTCTAAATTTGAATGTTAAAAATCATGAAAAACAGTGTCGTGTGAACCCCAAACGTGATAAATTCGAAATTATTATTCTGCTCCTTTCAGTGATAATGATAAGGTATAAAATTGTATGTAATAGCGAAGATTTTTTGATCTTGCACGTTGGCAGAGAGGAAATGCTATGGCGAGGCGGGTTCCTATATAAATCGACTAAGCTATTTCCGATTGGTTTTAAAATCTGCTGAGTTTAAGCTATAAGCAGTTTCTACTTGAGTTTTTATAAACTACAAGCCTAAAAAAATCTGCTGTTCCATACAATCTGCGCTTATCATGATCTTAGATTATGGATCCAAATATCGCCATAAATATCGATTGCGTAAAAGCGTTCGCCTTTCTAATTTTTTGTGTAACAAAGTGTACCTAATTGCCTCATATGACAACTGTCTGGGGTAAGTCGGACATCTCATGGTTATTTCAACCTAAATAACAATAAACCAAATGACTGTATCAACGACTTTGAACCCTACAAATTTAACTTCGGACCTCTATTAAGTTTAATATCGGTTAAGGCTCTCACAGAAGTTGCGATGTGCTTAGATCTTATACTTCATTTCGAATAAGGACGAAAAGATTTTCCGATTCCTATAGTTATATCTTTCTGATAAATTTATACATTATGAACTTAAAACACCAATCCAATTACTATTCAACTGTGATGAATTCTGCATCGCGTTAAACTCTAACTTTAACGTCTAAGCTATCTGTCAAAACGGCTCTAACGGCTGTCGTGAACTGTACCGCGATTAGCGCAATACCAAATGTGTCTAAAGTTATGGTTCGTACGTAGTCCAGTCACGGCTTTGACTAATTATTATAAGGACTAGCCTTGCGGTAGCATTTTCCCTCTGCCACGGTATAAGCACAATTGATCTTGTGCATTTACATTCAATTTTACACCTTATCACTAAACGAGACAGCCTATAATTGCGAAATATTAACTTCGAACTTAGAACGTTTGGGTTTCACACGAGACCACTTTTCATGATTTTTAACATTCAAAATTAGAATCTAAAGTTATGGGGAATAAAATCCAAAGTTGCGGATTTCATCTTACCTCGCCCCCCGCAAAAAGTGGCAGAAATGTTTGTTAGTAGAATTACACGCGTAACCAGTCCACATATAAATAGTCAAAGAGTCACGGTTCAATTACACAATATTTACCGCGATTGCAGCCCAACTTGTCTTGAATAACATTCAGTCAACCATTTACTTAGATCTTGCACAATGAGAGTCCTCCCTTAAGTAACGGTTAAGTAATTAACAGTAATGGAGGTCTTATGGCTAGGGTTGGATTACAGGTAGAAGGTAGGGAATGGACACCGTTTCAAACTTTCCGTATTAACTTGTCTACATCGTTATGAATGGATTTAGGTGGTCAGTCGATCGAATAAGAATTACATACATACATATACAACGTGTTAATGAATTAACGCAAAACTAGAAAGTAGTTAGTTTGGAATCGAGAGCCGAATCGAATTATCATGTTTTCAACACGGGATTTTTTTTTCAAAATATTAAATAATTTAATTGTAAAATTTAAAATTTGCTGAACTGGATGTCAACCCACCGCTCGGGCACTCTCACCTAATTACTACCAAAACAAGATTCTTAAAATGTATACATGAGCACGTTAGCGTTTTCATTCATTGCTAAAATGAAAACAAATCATTTTTTCCTCAAAACTTAAAATGTGAATAACTTTATATTTTAACTATCAAAATAATGAAATTATTGTTTTAATCTAATTATTTAGTTATAAATCAGTTGGGGTGTATGAGGTTTTGCGCTTATTCATTAACACGTTGTATATGCTCACGACTATATTCCCCAAGGGGGTAGTTAGAGATATTCTGTAACCTCAGAACATCCACGTTTCACCAGTAGTACCGAAACTCTGTCCAGTGTGACGGGGGGTGAGCCCGTCACCACAAATGGAATAAGAATTAAGAGAAGTTTATTCCGAATGCGTACATGCACGCTGCATACAAACGAAGTCTGGTGATATTTTCAATAACTACCCTATGTAAAAAAGTCAATGACATTTTTATAACCTTCTTTCTTTCTTCTTCTTCTTTCGTACGTGTCCGTCATCGATGTTTTTGATTTTAAGATTGTCCCTTTATACCTTTGACTAATTATTATAAGGACTAGCCTTGTGGTAACATTTCCCCTCTGCCACGGTATAAGCACAATTGATTTTGTGCATTTACATTCAATTTTACACCTTATCACTAAACGAGACAGCCTATAATTGCGAAATAATAACTTCGAACTTAGAACGTTTGGGGTTCACACGAGACTACTTTTCATGATTTTTAACATTCAAAATTAGAATCTAAAGTTATGGGGAATAAAATCCAAAGTTGCGGATTTCATGTTACCTCGCCCCCCGCAAAAAGTGGCAGAAATGTTTGTTAGTAGAACTATACGCGTAACCAGTCCACATATAAATAGTCAAAGCTTTATACCGTAGAAAGAGAATTGCTATAGAACGGGCATTACAATAATAATCGTCGCGAAAACGAGACAGGCTTATTCGCTTATAACACAGAGTGAGCGAGAGAAAATCTTTATTGTTTTTCCCTTTCTGCGTATGCGATATTTTTGTTTGACTTACTTGAAATTGCATACAAAATCTTGCAACTAAGTCGAACAAAGGGACGATTTCTCATACATTTTTGTCATATCTCTGTCCGTTTCCAGTAAACGCGGTCAGCAAATCTATATAATACTCAATCTACGCTTTATACCTAAGAGGAAGGATCTCTCTTTACGACTAGAGTGAGCCATACCAATTGTAAAGTGTCCACTTTTTTTGACGTTTAGGTTTGAGTGTGTGGTGTCAAGTAGTATGGACAAAAGGCACCAAGTGACATATGGCCTTATGTTTACGGTCACTTTTCACACACACCAGCTCAAAAAAGTGGACAGCCGCATATACCAATATCTATAGTTCCATCTCCTTCTACTATTGAAGGTACGTCATAAGACAAAAGAGACTAACTACAATCGTAAATTTATGCGGACTCTATGGAGATCCTTCATCTGAGGTTTTTCCCTTTATACCAATTTTTGTCCTTGGATTAGAAAGGGACAAAGTTGACGTCTGAAACAAAGACGATAATTTACGAAAGAAGAACGAATATTACCGCCCTCCAAGCAGTATTTCCATGTTTCACCGCTTGTAAGGCAGTCTGCTCTCCAGGCATAGACAATACCTATTCCAACTTCCTCGTACCTACCTAATAAGAACAATAGTTTAAAATTCCGGAAGCAGAAATCAATTAATGCATTGTATCTGCTTAAAAATGTCCCCCAAAAACTCGAGTTTAAAGAAATTCTTAAAAACAATGGCGCCTAGTTAACAGGATGTTGATTTTTCCACCTTATCGAGCACCCTGTGAATACTAATGATGGAGACAAAAGGATGATTCAATTTGTACAAAAAAGCGAAGAGAGTTTTATGTTAATTCATTCACGGTCCCGTATATTCTGTTTTAAGAATTTTTATGTTAAGTAGTAGGAGTTAATTATTTTCTTACAGATAAATCATTGACCTCAAGAGAAGTTTATTCCGAATGCGTAAATGCGCGCTGCATACAAACGAAGTCTGGTAATATTTTCAATATTAACCAATTAAAGTCAATGACGTTTTTCAGAAACAATCTAGAAACTAATCTCTATGTTTGTATGAAGTCGGATTTTCGTTAAAATATACAGTTTTAGTGCCAGGACTAATTTAAGATTTGTTTGGAAATCTTTGAGGCGCTGTAACTTTAAATCTATACATTTTAACAAAAATCTGACAAGATATAAGCACAGAGATGACTTTCTAGATTGTTTCTGAAAAATGTCACTGACTTTGATTGATTAGTATTGAAAATATAACCAGACTTCGTTTGTATGGAGCGTGCCAACAATGATGATGATGATAGTTTATCTAGTTCTTTTCTTATACAACGTGTTAATGAATAAGCGCAAAACCTCATACACCCCAACTAATTTATAACTAAACAATCAGATTGAAACAATAATTTCATTATTTTGGTAGTTAAAATTTAAAGTTATTCGCATTTTAAGTTTTCAGGCAAAAATTATTTGTTATCATTTCAGCAATGAATGAAAGCGCTAACGTGCTCATGTATACATTTTAAGAATCTTGTTTGGGTAGTAAGTAGGGTGAGAGTGCCCGAGCGGTGGGTTTAGATCGAGATCAGTAAATTTAAAATTTTACAAACAAATTATTTAATATTTTGAAAAAAAAAACCTTTGTTGAAAATATGATAATTCGATTCTGCTCTCGATTCTATCATTATATACGAAACCTTATCCCTTAGTCGCCTCTTAAGATACCTACGGATAGAAAAACAGTAGTATATTCTAAGCCGAACCAAACAGTTATATAAAATTTAATATTTATTATATTATACAACGTGTGAATGATTTAACGCAAAACTAGAAAGTAGTTTGTTTAGAATCGAGAGTAAAATTAAATGATTATGTTTTCAATATAGGATTTTTTTTTTCAAAATATTAAATAATTTGTTCGTTAAATTTTAAATTTACTGAACTCGATCTGAACCCACCGCACAGGCACGCTCACACTACTTACTACCAAAACAAGATTCTTAAAAAATTTATCCATGAGCACGCTAGCGCTTTCATTCATTCCTGAAATGATAATAAATAATTTTTGCCTGAAAACTAAAAATTCGAATAACTTTAAATTTTAACTATCAAAATAATGAAATTATTGTTTCAATCTAATTATTTTGTTATAAATTCAATTCAATTCAATTATACTTTATTGCACACCAAAACAGAACATACATTTGAATACAGATAAAGAATTAAAAGTAGGGTAGGTAAGTAGGTAGTTATAAATCAGTTGGGGTGTATGAGGTTTTGCGCTTATTCATTAAGAGAAGTTTATTCCGAATACGTAAATGCGCGCTGCATACAAACGTAGTCTGGTGATATTTTCAATACTAACCAATTAAACTCAATGAAATTTTGCAGAAACAATCTAGGAATAAATCTCTCTATGCTTGTATCGTGTCAGATTTTCGTTAAAATATACAGTTTCAATGCTAGGATTAATTTAAGATTTGTATGGAGATCTTTAAGGCACTGTACATTTTAAGGAAAATCTGACACGATACAAGCATCGAAATTTGTTTCTAGAATGTTTCTGCAAAATTTCATTGAGTTTAATCGGTTAGTGTCGTAAATATCACCAGACTTCGCTTGTATGGAACGCGCCAACAGTAATATACCCTTAACACATTGTATACGGTTTTCATGTTTCATCCCACATAAAAGAACCCTATTTTGACAACTTTAAAAAGTCTAATAATTTTGTTATAAAGTCTAAATTCAGCAGCCATCTTGTCCGGTCTAGACATTTAGATAATTTAAAACCTAGATCCAAGAAGGCGTGGTTAGACCACTCCCCCTAACTCCTCCCAAAAATGCACCTCCTACGTCAGTTTTACTCAAGATTTCGATACGTACGGACGTGTTACGGATTCCCCTTCTCAAAAATAGAAAACATTTGACAATTTTCTGTGTTTTTCGACTTTTAATTTCGAATGAAAACTGCTGTTTTTTGATATTGTCGGTGGTGGAAAAACCATGTGAAGAATGAGGTGTTTTTCGATTTGTTTTTTCGTAATGTTTGTTTGCTGTTTGTTTGTAAACAAAGTCACGTGGTGTACAAGGTCATGAGGTCGTTGAACTGATTGTTTTGATTTGAAATGGACAGTGAAAAATATTAGAAAAAAATCAGGTTGACTGTAGTGGGTTAGATAAAGAGTGCGTGTGGACAAATTATAATTACTTTCAAGAAAAAAATACATTTTGACTTTTTTTAAAGTGACATTTTGACTTTAAAAGAAAAAAAAATTACAAATAATAAAATAACGAAACCATTCTTCAGACATTAAAATACTAAATAAAAAGTGTTTTCGGCAAAATAATAAAATATATACTTTGGAATTACATAGAGTCAAGACTTAATTATTATTGACATTTGACAGTCTGTAAAATATCTTTTCTTAAAAGTGGTATACTTATATCAATGATTCAATAATATTAATAAGTATTAAATGTCCTTATTAATAATTGTAACTACACCAATTTGTAAAATGCCATAATTTCTAAAAAACATTAATAATAATGGAGCTCAAAAAGTAATGAAAAATAATTATAAATATAACTGAATCGGAGTTATTAGAAACTGTCCTACAATTACCAACTTCCTTTTAAAGTTGTAATACAATCAACAAAATAAACTCAATTTTAAAATTTACTATTATAACCAGTGACGTGTTTAACAAAGTGGTTACTAAACTTCCAGTCAAAATACATAAATGAAAACTTAAAGATGATCTTGAAAAGTCAAAAGTGGGAACTATTGCACTATTAAGGACATTATAATCAGTCAAATTGGATTCAAAAAGATCACTTGAGGCCCTACCAGGGGCCTCAAAATCAAACCAAAATAACACAAAAACTTTACTAGTACATCCATTTCAAAAACCAGAATCCGAAACTACGGAAAGCGATGTAACAAAAAGTAAATCGTATTTATTGGAAACACCTAAAGATATTAAAAGAAAAACACCTTTACTAGAAATTCCGAAAGACTTTTCCAAAAAACCGAAACTTTATATTACTGCGGAAAAAATCGTAAATTCAACCGAAAATACAAAGAAAACAAATGATAGTGAAATGCAAAGAAATATCTCTGAAAAACAATCAGTGGAAAAAGTGACAGCAAAAAACGATTGTTGTCAAAGTAGCTGCCAATCTGTCAAAGTCTGTCACCACTGCTGCTGCAGTAAAAGCTGTCAAAGTGAAAGTGAGGTTAGGAAACGCGAGTGTTGTAAAAGTCCTGTCAAAGTTATATTCGCCCCGACGATGATGCCTTCGATATTTGGACCTGTGCCAGGAATACCATACCTTGTGAAACAGCCTTTGAAGACCAATGAGAAGGTAGGCTACTGTTTGAATTGTTAATTTATACCTATGAAAGCTTCCTGTACGATACACATTTTTAGGGTTCCATACCCAAAGGTTGAAAACAGGACCCTGATAGGGTCCCGTTTGAACGGCTGTAACTCCTAAACCGACTGGAGCTATGCAGAAAGACCTGGCCCATCCCCATCACAGAGATGCTCTACGCCCTATGAATACTGAATCAGCCTTGCAGCTGATGGTTACTAAAATTCCTCTTATCTCTTATATTATAATAATCATTTATAAGCAGAAATAAATAGTAAAGATATTGCGAAAAAGCCGCTCATTTTATACAACGTGTTAATGAATAAGCGCAAAACCTCATACGCCCCAACTGATTTATAACAAAATAATTACATTGAAACAATAATTACATTATTTTGATAGTTAAAATTTAAAGTTATTCGCATTTTAAGTTTTGAGGCAAAAATGATTTGTTATCATTTCAGCAATGAATGAAAGCGCTAACGTGCTCATGGATACATTTTAAGAATCTTGTTTTGGTAGTAAGTAGGGTGGGAGTGCCCGAGCGGTGGGTTGAGATCGACTTCAGTAAATTTTAAATTTTACAGATAATTTATTTAAAATGTGGATAAAAATTATCTATGTTGAAACCATGATAATTCGATTCTGCTCTCGATTCTAAACAAACTACTTTCTAGTTTTGCGTTAATTCATTAACACGTTGTATATTATAGTACTTTCATACTACCATTTTGGCACAAGAGTAAAAAGTATGGAATAAACTTAATTATTCAGAAAATTCGTCACAGTTTCAGTTCTCAGTTCAGATTACAACCATGAATTTAGAGCTTGTTTTTCTCTTTTCAGTAAATTTTGGTAATGTTTAATTCTATAAAAATTGAAAACGAAAAAAATGTGTCATTTTTGTTTTTCCATTTTAATTCTTTAGAATTTAAAAAAAACTATTGAGCGCAGTACTGACTGGAGGCTCGGTACCTTCCTAAAAAAAGTTTGAGGACTTTTTCACTTTGCTACGCACGTAACTACGTAGGCTCTGTAGCGCGTAGTAGCGTAGTCGACGCGTAGAGCTATACGAATATTACCTTAGTCCACATAAAAAAGTTACATGAGATTTCGAAAAATAAATATGCATAATTTTTTAAAGTTCGTGGAATCTAGTCTTCAATCGCTTTTCACGGTATATTTGTGTGGAAGAGCTGATTTTTTTTTCGCGATTTCGATGTTGGTGTCATAGAGAAAGTTGTTCAGTTTGACAGTCTGATCATGCCCTTAAAAAAATCTCAGCATATTAAACACTATATAAGGTCTAAGATTATCAGACTATCAAACTGAACAACTTTCTTCTTTTCTTGCACCAACATCGAAATCGCGAAAAAAAAATCAGTCCCATACATTTGGCTCGAGTAGGTTTGCAATTTTGTATAGAACAGATTTATTTCTTCGCGATTTCGATGTTGGTCCTTTAGAGAAAGTTGTTCAGTTTATGAGGATATAATTTGGAGCGCGCTCCATACAAACGTACTATGGTGATATTTTCAATAGTAACCAATTAAACTCAATGAAATTTTTCAAAATCTATCTAAAAACAAATTTCTATGCTTGTATAGAGTCAGATTTTCGTTAAAATGTATAGTTTTAAAGTTACAGTGCCACAAAGATTTCCATACAAATCTTATATTAATCCTAGCATTGAAACTGTATATTATAACGAAAATATGACTCCATACAAGCATAGATATTTGTTTCAAGATTCTTTCAGCAAAATTTCATTGACTTTAATTGGTTAGTATTGAAAATATCACTATAGTACGTTTATATGGAGCGCGCTCCGAATTTATCCCCTTAAAATAGTTTCAACTAATTTTGTTAGAACTTATAGACCAATAGTGAATTAAACCAACTGCTCTCCGAATTCAGTTTTCATAAAAAGTCGACAATAAATGGAAATAAATTCAAACGAAGTATCAGGATGTTACATATATTTTATACGCCTTATAAATTTAGAGGGCTCGTAATATTATTCATAGACTTTCTCCCTTCATGCCGTTTCGAATGCAATGAGAATATGTTTAAATACAGGTTTTTTTACAATAAAAAAAAACTTTTTTTTAAAAAGCCGTGGTGGTCCAGTGGCGAGTAACCTTGTCTGCCATGCAGGAGGCGATGGTTCGATCCCCGTCCAGGCCGACTCGTACCAATGAGTTTTTCGGAATTTATGTGCGATTTGTAACACCACAGGCTTTTCGGTGAAGGAAAACATCGTGAGGAAACCTGCATGCTTCAATTTCGAGGCATGTATTGTACCCACCGTCCATTATAAGTGGCGACGGGCTCACCCCCTGTCACACTGGACAGAGTTTCGGTACTACTGGTGAAACGTGGATGTTCTGAGGTTTCAGAATATCTCTGACTACCCCCTCGGGGAATATAGTCGTGAGCATATGCTTATGCATGCTTATGCTTTTTTACAATAGAACATACATACCTACCTACATAAATGGTACATTATACAATTGCCGTGTGTTTGAAGGAAAAGGGAAGATCTTCCACGGGCTTGTATTTATGCCCGGCACTGCGGCAGTTTCCTCGATTATAAGGGGATCCGTTGTCCACAATGAATCCTTATAGTTTCGCCATGTCCGTCCGTATGTCCGTCTGTCCGCGGCTTAGCTCAGATACGCTTAGTACTAGAAAGCTGTAATTTGACATGGGTACATATTAATCTTAATTAATAGGATGCTATTTTATACTTTCGTCTCCTAAATTCTGTCCATAGTGACGGGAAGTGAGCCCGTCACCACTTGTAATGGACAGTGGGTACAATACATGCCTCGAAATTGAAGCATGCAGGTCTCCCCACGACATTTTCCTTCACCGAAAAGCCAGTGGTGTTACAAATCGTACATAAATTCGATTGGTACTAGTCGGCCTGGACGGGGATCGAACCATCGCCTCCTGCACGGCAGGCAAGGTTACTCGCCACTGGACCACCACGGCTTCTTTTTACACCGCCCCCTTATCATACCTACACAAAAAATAACGGAGCGAACGAAGGGAGCTCGAAATTTTTGTGCACATAGTTTCGGGTTATCGTCAGACATCTTTTGGTGGTCTATTTATGCAAAAATGGAAACTTGGAGCGAACGATGCGAGCTTGAATTTTCTCCTCAAAACAAATCGGTTAGAGCCAGAGCTTTTTACATACAAAACATGTGCAAAGTAGCCTAAGTAAAAACTAGGTATGGATAAAGCGAAGCAAACTAGAAATTTTTAGATCCACGTCTTAACTGTAGTCTCCCTCTTTAGGATTATGTGACGTCTTAACTGTAGCCTAAAGAGGGACTTTAGGATTATGTGTAGATACAGTAATTAAAACAGAAACAGAGCGAGCGAAGCGAGTTCAACTTTTCTCTGCTCTACGAATTAGTTATAGACAGAGCTCAATCAATCTATTTTTATCCCGAATTTGCCGCCCCTATTAACGTGCCGCCCGGAGCATTTGCCCCTCTGCGCTCCCCCTCACTCCGCTACTGCTATCAATCAGTGCGAGCTTGTTTGTATGAAGTGTCCAGAGTGTGGCACTGCGACAGTTTTTTTAGTAAAGCGGTCCGAGAATTGCTGTTCATTCATTCATTCAATGTTCATCAAACTTTACATTCACTCATCAATACAACAGATGTTTGTCTGTGGTATAAACAAATCGCCCCCTCCCCAACGCAATCGCAGACCGGATCCGGAAACACTCTGGCCGGGTGACCATAAATCTATCAGCGGTCAAGCACGAGTTTGCATTTACAGTGTTATCGCTAAGACGGATTGCTGTGTGAAATAGTTTTTGAAATAGATATTATGACGATCGCATCTATTTACATTAAGAGAAGTTTATTCTGAATGTGTAAATGCGCGCTGCATACAAACGAAAACTTATGATATTTTCAATACTAACTAATTAAACTCAATGAAATTTTGCAGAAACAATCTAGAATCAAATCTCTGTGCTTGTATCGTGTCCGATTTTCGTTAAAATATACAGTTTCAATGCTAGGATTAATTTAAGATTTGTATGGAAATCTTTAAGGCACTGTAACTTTAAAACTGTACATTTTAAGGAAAATCTGACACGATACAAGCATAGAGATTTATTTTTAGATTTCTTCTGCAAAATTTCATTGAGTTTAATTGGTTAGTATTGAAAATATTACCAGACTTCGTTTGTATGGAGCGCGCCAACAGTAATATACCCTTAAGAGAAGTTTATTCTGAATGTGTAAATGCGCGCTGCATACAAACGAAATCTGGTGATATTTTCAATACTAACCAATTAAGCTCAATGAAAATTTTCACAAACAATCTAGAAACGAATATCTATGCTTGTATCGTGTCCGATTTTCGTTAAAATATACAGTTTCAATGCTAGGATTATTTTAAGATTTGTATGGAAATCTTTGAGGTACTGTAACTTTAAAACTATACATTTTAACGAAAATCTGACTTCATACAAGCATAGAGATTACTTTCTAGATTATTTCTGAAAAATTTCACTAACTTTAATTGGTTAGTAATAAAAATATAACCAGACTTCGTTTCTATGGAGCGCGCCAACAGTAATATACCCTTAAGTGGTGAACGGTGTAGCTTCCCGACTAGAGATGGATTTATGTTGATCCCGGCGCGAGGGTAGCTTGTACACGTTTGTTTTACGTTAGACGTTTTAATAGAAGTAATATATATCCAATTTACGTTTTTGTTACGTGGTATACCGCTATTGTAAAAAGATACCTGAGGATATTCTGAACTTGCTAGACAAAAAGTTTAAGTTCCATGTTATGTAAGTCCTCTGTTAAAAACCGGCCAAGTGCGAGTCGGGACTAGGGCAATTAGGGTTACGTACTATCAGTTATTTAAATTGGGTCTTTGAAGTTAAGCATAGCATATGCTCACGACTATATCCCCGAGAGGGTAGTAAGAGATATTCTGAAACCTCAGAACATCCACGTTTCACCAGTAGTACCGAAACTCTGTCCAGTGTGACGGGGGGTGAGCCCGTCGCCACTTAAACACTCGACTACAAATTGACACTTACTTAGTATGTGGTCATTTAGTAACTGAAGATCATTTTACACTGGTGTTAGTTTATTGGATTTCGAAAAAAATACTATCCAAGTTAGTGCCAGCCTGATAATTTTCCCGCCATCTGCTCCTTATTTCTAATGTGCTTGATTTTTTAAGTTTTTACTTGGCTCTAGTTTTTGGAATATCGGTGGGGACATCAGTTTTTCTGGGTTTACTGAAAAAATTTGCCCGCTAGGGCACTCTCACCCTACTTACTACCAAAACCAGATTCTCAAAATGTATCCATGAGCACGTTAGCGCTTTCATTCATTGCTGATATGATAACAAATCATTTTGGCCTCAAAACTTTAAATGCGAATAACTTTAATTTAAGTATCAAAATAATGAAATTATTGTTTCAATCTAATTATTTTGTTATAAATCAGTTGGGGTGTATGAGGTTTTGCGCTTATTCATTAACACATTGTATATTTTAATAAGCTTTCATTTGGTACCCCACACGATATAGTAGAAACAAAAATTTAGTTTTTCATCTCTTTTCGCCCCCTAAAACTGCCCCTCAATATAAACATTAAGCTTTTTTGACGTTATTTTTGTCATTGGACCGTTAATTGCTATAACTGTGTCAAGTTTCATCTTCCTGTGTCTTACGGTCTCCGAGAAAAATGCCTGTGACAGACGGACGGACGTACAGACACCGAGATGATGCCATATGTGTTCCGTTTTGCCAATTTAGGTACGGAAGACTAAAAAGGTAATAAACTCGATGATTATATGAATGACCAAAATGTCTGGTCTTGACAATGTTACACTATGTAATTCAATATTGTATTTGTAAGTGCACTTTGTATATTTTGTTTTTTAAAAGATGTGTGTTATAGAGTATCTGGCCGCATCTTCTTTACAACGGAACACCTTCCGACGCGGTGGTAGAGTCAAAAATGACGTCAGAAAGCTATCCATATGGTATTATTTTGAGTTTTGAGTTTGAGTTCCAGGTGGCATAATTATTAATATAATGCCAGGGTTTGTTGCCCACACGATAAGAAGAAGAATATATAATTTTAAAACTAGAATTTTAACATAAATTCTGCATGATGCAGAAAAAGAGAGTCAAACAAAATATTATGATGTTAATACTCTTTAATCATTCATCATTAACTACCTCCTTGGTCCAGAGGAATGGTTAAGAGCATTGGGCTGTTAACACGGAGGTCGTGGGTTCGATTCCCACGGGGGACACCTAGTGATATGTCACTTTATGCGTTTTTCCCCAGTTGGTTAGGACATTGCAGGCCGAATCACCTGATTGTCCGAAAAGAAAGATGATTCCGTGCTTCGAATGGCACGTTACTCCGTTGGTTCCGGCTACTATCTCTGGTGGTAATATAGTCTAGGAAAAATAAGGTTTGAGATTGCATTAAAGACACTTTAGTGAATTGTGTTTGAAATAATATTACTGTTAGTTTATAACACTTTTGTCGAGATTTCGTGGTTATATAGGCTCAGGAACCTGAGAAATACCTTAAAATCGATATTAATGTACAAATGTCAAGCTTGTTTCTAAAAATATTTCGAATATTTATTCAATAATACAACATAAAAAATCTGGGATTATTGAGAATTTATGTTTTTCAGGTATGTATCTACTATATTCCAAATTTTCACCAAAAGTGCAATTAATGCAACCTACTCCGTACAAAAATCCGTAGATTTCCCCGACTAATAGTCGTTACATAAAACGTCGGAGACCGTAAAGCGGTCTGAAAAAACTCTGACACCAGGGCTTGCCCACATGATAAGTAGAAGAAGATAACTTCTTCACCTGTCATATCTTTAAGCTATTTAATTTTAATGTTTATCTAACCACTTTATCAACATAAAATGTATATTATAGTGGGTAATTTAATTAATTCACTGTTGTTAGTACTGTCAGCTCCCTGTACCTATGACCAAATTTTTTGTAACATTTCTCAGGGTTATAGCTGATGTCAATAGCACAGGCAGCTTGTACCTGCCTTTTGATGATGTCAGCTGTATCTAACAATATTATGATCCATACGCATAATCTACCAATAGTACCTAAATAGTCAATAGTACCTAATTCATAATGTAAAATGGTTTTTCTTATGTGAATTTAAATAAATATTAGTATTACATATATTACCCAAACCATACTTAAACTACTTAGATGTAAAGACATGACTATATATTATAAATAACTGTCGCTCATTTTGTATCTAAATGTTAATACTAATGCTGATCCTCTCCGACCAGGCCCTGAGTCTAGTGAGGGATCACAGCTTAAAACTTTTATTGTATTATCTATACAATGTGCTAGGTATAGGTAATCTAAGGTTGTTAATCATAATCATAAAGAGTCCTGAAAACCTGTATCACACGTTGGTTCAATAAATATTTTGTATTTTGTATTTTTGTATTATATTATTAATGTTACCAACACTGGACCCAGGACTCGAACCCGTACCTAACCCCCGCCGCACCGCCGCACGTAAAAGCAATAAAGTCAGTCAAAAGTAGCTTTATTATAGCCCTGTGAGGTACCGCGACACTTCTTGTTATACACAGCGTGTTCGTTAAATGTACAATGTAAAAAAAACATAAGACATTTTAGGATAAATATTTATCAACTAAATATATATTACATATTCAATTTAAATCACATTCAAAAGTATAATCGTATTAAATACTAGCAGCCCGTCCCGGCTTCGCACGGGGTAGACAAATAAATTTTAAGACTCATTTTTCTACACCTTCGGTTACATTGTTCAAATTTTACCAAGGATCCCTAATTTTTTTCAAAATGAAATGTAGCTTATGTCAAATTGGAAGAATGTAGCATTCTATTGGTGAAAGAATTTTTTAAATCGGCCCAGTACTTTTTGAGCCTATTCATTACAAACATACAAAAATAGGTACAAATCTTTCCTCTTTATAATATAAGTGTAGATACAGGGTCCTTCTTAATATGCTAACACTTTTTTAAAGGGATGATCAGACCGTCAAACTGAACAACTTTCTCTATGGCACCAACATTGAAATCGCGATAAAAAAAACTGATCTGCCATACAAAACTGCAAACCTAGCAGATTTTTTTTCGCGATCAATGTTGGTCTCATAGATAAAGTTGTTCATTTTGATGGTCTGATCATCCTCTTAAAAAGTGTCAGCATATTAAGAAGGACCCTATAGACGCAAACAATAGAAAATAACAGAATAACATGAGTGAAGTTAATTTATACCTAAATTTAACATTACCCGACCTAATCCGCCCACATAAACGTGTGAAGAAATGCATCGACCTTTATTATAGCATTTTTTTTCGGAACATCCTGTGTTTGAAGGTAGTGGATTGAGCACCCTTTATGTGGTGCTAAATTCCGTGCCATGAATATGTTAAGATGACGTGTTTCTGTGAAATACAGCCTTTGTTCTAAGAAATGTATGGTATTTAAAGCGATATCTCTAAAAAAAATCGTTTCTAATGTCACCTTACTTCATTCCAAATAAGGACGACGTGATTTTCCGATTCCTATTTAGCTTTCTCGCCAATTCTGATTACCAAATGTAATTAATTTATTGGATACATATACTATCCGACATATCTTGGACGCTTTGACTATTTATATGTGGACTGGTTACTCGTGTAATTCTACTAACAAACATTTCTGCCACTTTTTGCGGGAGGCGAGGTAACATGAAATCCGCAACTTTGAATTTTATTCCCCATAACTTTAGATTCTAATTTTGAATGTTAAAAATCATGAAAAGTGGTCTCGTGTGAACCCCAAACGTTCTAAGTTCGAAGTTATTATTTCGCATTTATAGGCTGTCTCGTTTAGTGATAAGGTGTAAAATTGAATGTAAATGCACAAGATCAATTGTGCTTATACCGTGGCAGAGGGGAAATGCTACCGCAAGGCTAGTCCTTATAATAATTAGTCGAAGCTCTTAGAACAGCTTTAGTAACTAAAGCTGTTCTAAGAATAAGTGAGAGGAAGTGTTTCAAATGCAAAATAGCCTCATAATTTCGTTGCTATTTTGAATGGAGCATAGATAATTTGTGTGACAATGTCCAATATATAAAAAAAATTCAAAAAAAAGTTTTACACATTTTTAAAAGAATTCCCTCTATCCTCTATCTCCGTCAGATGTTTAAGAAAAATCTCTGTTTCTGTAATGCAAAATAGCCTTAAAATTTCGTTGCTATTTTGAATGGAGTATACTCCATTAAAAATTTTTCGTTTCTATTGTCACCTATACTTCATTCCAAATAAGGACGACGTGATTTTCCGTTTCCTATTTCGCTTTCTGGCCAATTCTGATAACCAAATGTAATTTATTTATTGGATACATATACTATCCGACATATCTTGGACGTTACTAAAGCTGTTCTAAGAATAAGTGAGAGGAAGTGTTTCAAATCTCTGTGTCTGTAATGCAAAATAGCCTCAAAATTTCGTTGCTAGTTTGAATGGAGTATAGGTCATACCGGTAGTAGGTAACTATTGATTAATCTGTAGTCATACCTACTCATAAATAATAACAATAAAATTATATTTGCTTACACAAAGTTGTTATAACTGATTAGTGATTATAGAGCTTGTTTTTCTCTTTTCAGTTAAAAGGTTTTTTATGCAGTCGGGTTTTTTGTTTAACTTAATAATTTAGTTTATTTCATACTTTTTAGTCTTGTGTCGAAACGGTAACTTAAAAGTACTATAATATTTATATATTTGGAATCGTCTGATTACTAGCTTTCATTTGATACCCATATTGTAATTTTTAACAAAAAAAAATTGTTTCTTCCCCCTCTCTTTTTATATACCCTATGTCACTCTCACGATTTTTACAAATCCAATGACACCTCATACATTAAAATCCATCAAGCCGTTTAGGCTGTAGGCCGTGCCAAAAAAATAGACATACAAACATACATACATACATACATATAAACATACATACGCTCGAAAAACATAACCCTCCTTCTGGCGCAGTCGGGTAAAAATAACCATGACCCAATTAATATTATTCTTGTTGTTAGAGTTAAGTGTACATAACCTTACAAACTATCACATATAAGTATACTTACTTACCTTTAAAGCTAAATCCAAAAATGGTTTTATCACACCCACAATATTTTAAAAAGACCTATCCAACGATACCCCACGCCATGGGATAGACGAGAAATCCCCACTTTTAGTCCTACACAAAAAGTGGAAACTAAGGCATAATCATAAGCATATGCTCACGACTATATTCCCCGAGGGGGTAGTTAGAGATATTCTGAAAACACAGAACATCCACGATTCACCAGTAGTACCGAAACTCTGTCCAGTGTGACGGGGGTGAGCCCGTCGCCACTTATAATGGACAGTGGGTACAATACATGCCTCGAAATTGAAGCATGCGGGTTTCCTCACGATGATTTCCTTCACCGAAAAGCCAGTGGTGTTACAAATCGTACATAAATTCCAATAAACTCATTGGTACGAGTCGGTCTGGACGGGGATCAAACCATAGCTTCCTGCACGGCAGGCAAGATTACTAGCCACTGGACCACCACGGCTTTTTCTGTAACTAAGGGTAACCTAAAAAAACAAATCGAACCTAATAATATGTGTACTCATATCAAATTACAGCTTTCAGGTATTAAGCGTCTCTGACAGACGGACAGACGGATGGACATGGCGAAACTATAAAGGTTCCTTGTTGACTACGGAACCTTAAGAATTTGTATAAGGAGCAAAACCACCCAGTTAATAAAAACATTCTACATCGAAATGTAATATTATAATCTTTATCATCACGTTAAAACAGACGAGAGACGAGCAGATGTATGGAAGCCATTGTATTATTAAGAGGCTTCCCTGACTGAACGACCTTGGCTCTTTCACAGCCGCCTCACCTCTACTAAAATTCGTCATTTTAGTAGTTATAGCTATTTTTGACTGGCTTGTACTTCATTATGTCACTGTGGTGCCTTCTAATCCAAGGAAATTAAATTCGAAAATCATAAGAATTCGCACCAAATTTTACAATTAACTCTTTAAATATTGGTTTATAAAAAATTACTTCAGAGCATTTTTTAGATCTTAATATTGTCTACACAATGGTGTGTGTCGCAAATCAAAGTGACTTCAACTTATAAAGTAGATGCACATTATTTATCCAATATTTAGGCTTTCCTTTGAACACAGCACGTCTAGCATGATTTCTCTACACGCGCGAGACGCGACTTCGCTTCATAGTAAATAACCCGTTCCCGCGCTTTTTGGAGACCGAAAGCCGCGCTTGCCGCGACTTGTAGTATGGGAAAAAACCGAGTCGTGCGCAGGTAGAGAAATCAAAGTCAAAGTCAATATAATTTATTCAATATAGGAGCTTGCAGCACACTTATCAAACGTCAAATCTTTTTTAAAGCTACCACCGCGTCGGAACGTGTTGTCGCTGTAGAGAAGATGCGGCCAGAAACTCTACAACATAACACGACTTAATAACTATTACAATATAAATTCTTAAGCTAAAGTTATGTATACAATAATACATAGTCTCATTCATGCTAGACGTGCTGGTTTCATTATGTATTTGATAGAAAAATAAGAAATGTACTTGATAGTAAATAAAGCCGAGTTGTTGAAGATCATTGCTATATTTTTCATGAATTGGTATGTCTTTTAAATAACAAGAAGATAGCTTCTAAAAACCAGGAAAATATGGCCCGGCTCTGCGTTTACCTACGGGAGCGTCTTAAGTATTTGTGGCCGCTCTTATCTGCGGTCAAGCAGTCGCCCTAACATAACACCGCCTTAAGAGAGTACTACCGAGCGGATAAGTGCTACGAGAAATAAAATTTTTTTTTGAAAAAAACAATGTTTAATTTAATTTCGCCGGCCCGGTGGCTCAGTCGGTAGTGAACCTGCCTGCTGTGCCGAGGGTCGCGGGTTCGAATCCCGTAAGGGACAAATATTTGTATGATGAATATTAATATTTGTACCCGAGTCATGGATGTTTGTATCTATATAAATGTATTCTATATCGTTGTCTAGTCATCATAATACAAGTCCCGGCTAGATTCTGGTACTTTAAATGTGACTAGATAATTTGTGTGACAATGTCCAAGATAAAAAAATAAAAAAAATATATGGTTAGAAAACTAAAGAAAATGAACATTTTTAGTAACAAAATTTTTGAGAGTTTCGATCAACAGTCGAATAAACAATATTACATATAGAGTCCTTCTTAATATGCTGACACGTTTTTAAGGGGATAATCAGACCATCAAAATGAACAACTTTATCTAAGGGACCAACATCGAAATCGCGAAAAAAAAAATCTGCTATGTCATTTAGCTCGAGTTGGTTTGTAGTTTTGTATGGAATGGATTTTTTTTGCCTTTCCGCTGTTGGTGCCATTGAGAAAATAAAAATTCTGTTTCTGAAAAATTGCATTGACTTTAATTGGTTAGTATTGAAAATATAACCAGACTTCGTTTGTATGGAGCGCGCGCGATTTTCCTGAAAACACTCATTAAATTTTATTCAAATTCAAAACAATATAACAAAAATAATCTAATCCGCAAAGCAGGCTTCGTCAAATCTTAATCACATACATCTATATCCGCTACGAGCTTCGTCATTGGCAGCACACAAGATAAAATCCGCATGCAAGCTTCGTCAGACTATCACTAACTAATCTAAAGGCTAAGGGGTTTTTTCCTTCATTTAAAATAATTTATTATAATTGTTTTTATTACACTGGTTGTATATAGTAGTCTGGTTGCACTGCCATCTGGCATTTATGCTATCTATCGAGCCAACTGGACCAGTTTCTTATTTTTTCCTTTTGATTGGCTCTCGGAGAATTACTATTACTAAACTGAATTTAATATAGGGAACTCAAGGTCTGTAACTAGTGTATCTTAAAATCAAAATTCATGTTTTTTAAGCGACTGTTTGTTTCATCAAAAAAATAAATTTAAAAAAAAACTTTTGTCGGCGACTGTCACAATACAAATAAAGCGAGTGATCAGAAAGGGTCTCTTTATCTGCTGGACACAGCTAAGTAAAGAAAATGTTATTTTTGAGGATATAACCCTACAAATTGACATTTTCCGACTTATTTTCTTTTTTTTCTTTTCACATTTTTGTTTTGTTTTTAGGGTTCCGTGCCCAAAGGGTGAAAACGGGACACTATTACTAAGCCTACGTTGTCTGTCCGTCCGTCTGTCCTACCTATTTAGGGCTGTAACTTTTGAACCGTAATAGCTAGATAGTTAAGATGATTTCACAACTTTCACTATGGGACCAATATCGAAATCCCGAAAAAAAATCGGAGGTTCCGTGTTAACGCAAAATTAACATGTTTTCATTATTTAAAAGACTCAAAAAATTACTACTAACGCCATCTAGTGAGATGCATCAGAACTTCAATGTAATCAACGATCATTAATGTCGCCAGTCAGTTGTTTTCAATTTGCATTATTCAGTAATTGTAACTGGCAACATCTCTCTCTCAAAATCGGTCAAAATTTATAACTTTCATCTCAGAAAATCATTGTGTGGTTAAAAGGAACCTAATATATCAGTTTTCAAGATGTTCAGGAGTTTTCATTCGCCACCTATTCACAAACACTGCAGGAGAAGGACCAGTCGATTCGAACCCGCCGACTTTCTCCTACATTTCCGTACTAAACTACAAATCCACTTACTCTGAGCGAAATGTGACAGCTGATTTTTTTTTCGCGATTTCGATGTTGGTCCCATAGTGAAAGTTGTTCAGTTTGATGGTCTAAACAACCCTTTAAAGTTTTAAATGTTTATTTTTACTTTTGCAACACCTCGTGTAGGAATCGAAAAATCTTTTCGACCTTATTGGAAATGAAGTACCTGTAGGGTCCAACTTAATATGCTGAAACTTTTTCAAGGGGATGATCAGACCATCAAACTGAACCACTTTCTCTATGGTACCAACATTGAAATTGCGAAAAAAAAAACTGCTGTCCCATACATGCTGAAAAAAAAAAACAGAAACAAAAATAAACTGATATCTCCACACTTTCGGCTTAGTAGGGTCAACACGTCTTTCATGGGTCACTGTATACGTTGTTATAATAAAATCCCCGAGACCATTTTGAATCTTTCCGAATACATGTTTAAAACTCCAATCAAAAAAGTCCTCTGTAAAAAAGCATATTATAAACTGGATGATTATTTAAATGATCAAAATGCTTGGGTCTGAGGTCACTAGCTTATAGTTTACTAGCAGCCCGTCCCGGCTTCGCACGGGGTAGACAAATAAATTTTAAGACTCATTTTTCTACACCTTCGGTTACATTGTTCAAATTTTACCAAGCTTCCCTAATTTTTTTCAAAATGAAATGTAGCCTATGTCAAATTGGAAGAATGTAGCATTCTATTGGTGAAAGAATTTTTTAAATCGGCCCAGTACTTTTTGAGCCTATTCATTACAAACATACAAACATACAAAAATAGGTACAAATCTTTCCTCTTTATAATATTAGTGTAGATTATAATATTAGTGTAGATTTACATTACTGTATAGTATCAATTATTTTATTAAATAGACTATGTATTATTGTATACATAACTTTAGCTTAAGAATTTATATTGTAATAGTTATTAAGTCGTGTTATGTTGTAGAGTTTCTAGCCGCATCTTCTCTACAGCGACAACACGTTCCGACGCGGTGGTAGCTTTAAAAAAGATTTGACGTTTGATAAGTGTGCTGCAAGCTCCTATATTGAATAAATTATATTGACTTTGACTTTGATACATTTGGCTCAATTAGGTTTGCAGTTTTGTATGGAAGAGCTGTTTTTTTTTAGCTATTTCGATGTTGGTCCCATAGAGAAAGTTGTTCAGTTTAACGGTCTGATCATCCCCTTAAAAAAGTGTCACCATATGAAGAATTATCCTGTATGTATTGTATATCGTTGTCTAGTCATCATAATACAAGTCCAGGCTAGATTCTGGTACTTTAAATGTGACTATACTTCATTCCAAATAAGGACGACGAGATTTTCCGATTCCTATTTAGCTTTCTGGCCAATTCTGATTACCAAACGTAATTAATTTATTGGATACATATACTATCCCACATATCTTGGACGTTACTAAAGCTGTTCTAAGAATAAGTGAGAGGAAGTGTTTCAAATCTTTGTTTCTGTAATTCAAAAATAGCCTCAAAATTTCGTTGCTATTTTAAAAATACAATACTAATAAAAAAAAAAAGTATTACTCATTTTTTAAAAGAATTTCCTCTATTTTCTATCTCCGTCAGACGTTTTAGAAAACAGTGATTAGCGCGAACTTTGTAAAGTCCTCGTTTGTATGCTTATTAGGGATCCGTGGGACACTTGACGAAACTTCACCCCTCTTTTGGGGCTTGGGGAAAGTTGTGAGCGAATTCCAATTTCAATTCATACTGATTCTACTGACAAAAACCCTCTAAAATACTGACCGTTTACTGACCAAATACTGATTGTCTGTCAACATGACACGTTGTATATATGTTAATAATATACAACGTGTTAATAAATAAGCGCAAAACCTCATACACCCCAACTGACTTATAACAAAATAATTCGATTGAAACAATAATTTCATTATTTTGATACTTAAAATTTAAAGTTATTCGTATTTTAAGTTTTCAGGCAAAAATGATTTGTTATCATTTCAGCAATGAATGAAAGCGCTAACGTGCTCATGGATACATTTTAAGAATCTTGTTTTGGTAGTAAGTAGGGTGAGTGTGCCTGTGCGGTGAGTTGAGATCGAGTTCAGTAAATTTTTAATTTTACAAATAAATTATTTTATATTTGAAAAAAATTACCTATGTTGAAAACATGCTAATTCGATTCTGCTCTCGATTCTAAACAAACTACTTTCAAGTTTTGCGTTAATTCATTAACACGTTGTATAGAGAATGCTTGTGAATAAGTAAAATCATAACTGGGGCATGTGGCCCACATGCTTGTTTTAAAGTGATACTGTACTGTACCGAAAAGACAAAAATATGTTAAGATATTTTTAAGGGTCTCCCACTCCACTCCGCGGGTTCGAATCCCGTAAGGGACAAAAATTAGTATGATGAATATGAATATTTGTACCCGAGTCATGGACGTTTGTATCTATTTATGTATTCTATATCGTTGTCTAGTCATCATAACACAAGTCCAGGCTAGATTCTGGTACTTTAAATGTGACTAGATAATTTGTGTAACAATGTCCAAGATATTAAAAAAAAAAAAAAAAAACTACTGAATAGTCACTTTTGTGGGAACGTAGCCCCTGATCCTCAACTAACTTTACTGACCATTTTTCGATAAAACGGACTTTTACTGACCTTAGCCAAAAAACGGACTTACTGACCGTTTTCCTGCAATTTTGTCAGTGATTATGTCAATCTTAGAGCGGTTTCGCACTACGTCCGATCAGAATCTGAATCCGAAGAAATGTGTGGACAATTATTACATGACCATATTTATTTACCTACGTATTTATGTATGGACAAAGGTATGTATGTACACACGGCGACACATCAAGCTATACAAAACCAAAATAAGCTGGCCGCGCATAGGTCGAGTAACGTACAACGACGCGCGGCCAGCTTATATTGGTTTGTATAGCTTGGTGTGTCGCCGTGTGTACATGTCATCCGAAACAGAATTATAAATGTTTGACTATTTATATGTGGACTGGTTACGCATGTAATTCTACTAACAAACATTTCTGCCACTTTTTGCGGGGGGCGAGGTAACATGAAATCCGTAACTTTGGATTTTATTCCCCATAACTTTAGATTCTAGTTTTGATAGTTAAAAATCATGAAAAGTAGTCTCGTGTGAACCCCAAACGTTCTAAGTTCGAAGTTATTATTTCGCAATTATAGGCTGTCTCGTTTAGTGGTAAGGTGTAAAATTGAATGTAAATGCACAAGATCGATTGTGCTTATACCGTGGCAGAGGAGAAATGCTACCGCAAGGCTAGTCCTTATAATAATTAGTTAAATTAAATAGTTAATTAAATTATACTGCAGCTCTTAACTTACCTTTTACGTGCTTGGAAGTCGACGAAAATCTGACACTTTTATTTGTTCGCTATGTGGAATATGCTGCATTATAAATCGTCAATAATGAAACATTTTTAACCCGCTATCCTCTATCACTTAAACCACCATTAGGAGTATAAAAGAAAAAAAATTACGAGCAAACTCTAATTATAAAGAAGATTTTTATAGCTTGTCGGAAGACTGCGAGTTAGCGGGGTTGGAAGAAATCACTAATGTCGCCTTTTGTCTCTGAACTTGCTATGAATAACACGATAATGAAATTAAATGATTTAGCTATGAATCTTAACTATTATAAAACTGTAACAGAAGTGTGTCTGTACGATATGGTTTTTAGGATTCCTCAAGGGGGTAGTAAGAGATATTCAGAAACCTCAGAACATCCACGTTTCACTAGTAGCGAAACTCTGTCCAGTGTGACGGGGAGTGAGCCCGTCGCCACTTATAATGGACAGTGGGTACAATACATGCCTCGAAATTGAAGCATGCAGGTTTCCTCACGATGTTTTCCTTCACCGAAAAGTCAGTGGTGTTACAAATCGAATGAATCGGTATGAATCTTAAAGAAGTTTATTGCGTAAATGCGCACTGCGTACAAACGAAGTCTGGTGATATTTTCAATACTAACCAATTAAAGTCAATTAAATTTTTCACAAACAATCTAGAAACAAATCTCTATGCTGGTATCGTGTCCGATTATCGTTAAAATATATAGTTTCAATGCTAGGATTAATTTACGATTTGTATGGAAATCTTTGAGGCATTGAAACTTTAAAACTATACATTTCAAGGAAAATCTGACACGATAAAAGCATAGAGATTTGTTTCTAGATTGTTTCTGCAAAATTTCATTGAGTTTATTTGGTTAGTAATGAAAATATCACCAGACTTCGTTTGTAAGGAGCGCGCCAACAGTAATATACCCTTAAAGAAGTTTATTCACTATCAAATGCGCGCTGCGTACAAAAGAAGTCTGGTGATATTTTCAATACTAACCAATTAAAGTCAATGAAATTTTCCAGAAACAATCTAGAAACGAATCTCTATGTTTGTATGAAGTCAGATTCTCGTTAATGAGATTAGGATAGATACTCCCATAAATTACTTAACATTGGCGGAAATGCAGTGCTAACGCACAAGCAAGAGTCCATTAATTATAAATATAATAAAATAAAACATTAAACATTCAATTTCATCCCCCTCCCATACGGCCCCTACCCCTAGTATTTGTAAAAGTAACGGGGATGAAGATCAACTGGAATCACACGCAACAACGGTTTCAATTTCACGACTCGATTGTAAGGAGAGGGCTGGAATGTTGTGGATGAGACTGTGTTGGTTGATTATCAATCGCGGACGAAAGTAATTACCCGACTGCGAAAGGAAGGGTAATCTGTTTATTATTTATTTATTTATTTATTTATTAGGTGCAGTAACAGGCAACAGATTACAACAATACAAATTTACAGTATAAGTGAACAGACAGTACTTAATCTGAAGCCCAATTAAAACTGTACACAGCTTACTTAATGCTTCATATATTCATACACAGTTTAAAAGGATTACACTTATATGAGTATGATATTAACAGACAGCCAAAAATACAAATAGATAACTAAAATTTTTTTACACATTTAGTCAACACATCAAGGCGCAAGGTACACATCAAAAGAAGAGAATACAAATATTCATCACAAAGAAAGACAAACAGATAAACACATTATCAGCCTATGTATGTAATTTTGTACCTTTGTGGCTCTCGAGAGACCAAACGCGACAGATTTTGATGATTCATACGTCAATAGATTTGTCTTAATCTTGCGAGTGTCATTAAAGATATGACAGTAATCAAAATTTAATATGGCGACAAACAAACGCCATATTGTGAAAAAGAAAAAAAAATTAAGATGACGGACAGGAAGCTGAAAATAGGCGGGTATTGACGAACTATTTTGTTTGAAAAACTAAAGTGTACAATAAAAAGTAAATTTAAAAAAAACAAGCTCTAAAATCACTAATCAGTTATAACAGCTTTATTTGAGCTAATATAATTTGAATGTTATTAGGTAGGTATCGCAAACGGGGACAAAGGAGATTTTTGGTTGGTTATTTTTGACCCCGCCTGCAATACCTACCTAATAACATTCAAATTATATTAGCTCAAATAAAGTTGTTATAACTTATTAGTGATTTTAGAGCTTGTTTTTTTTCTTTTCAGTTAATAGGTTTTTTATGCAGTCGGGTTTTTTGTTTATCTTAATAATTTAGTTTATTTCATACTTTTTAGTCTTGTGTCGAAACGGTAACATAAAAGTACTATAATATTTATATATTTGGAATCGTCCTATCACTAGCTTTCATTTGATACCCATATTGTAATTTTTAACAAAAACAATTGTTTATTCCCCCTCTCTTTTTTAATTCGTAGACGCCATCTTGAAATAATATACCCTATGTCACTCTCACGATTTTTACGAATCCAATGACACCCCATACGTTAAAATCCATCAAGCCGTTTAGGCTGTAGGCCGTGCCAAAGAAATAGACATACATACATACATACATACATACATACATACATACGCTCGAAAAACATAACCCTCCTTCTGTCGCAGTCGGGTAAAAATAAAAAAACAAGCCCAGATTACTTTGTACGCCGACGGTTTTTTTGCACTTGGAACTTCACACCTTTACTGGTTGATTTAAAATAAATTTGTTCTAAGTACACCCCTACAACCTGTCTTCTCAAAACAAAAAATCTTACAAAATTTAAAGTTTCTATCCCCAATCTAAAGGTTTAGGGCCTAAACCTTTGACTATTTATATGTGGACTAGTTACGCGTGTAATTCTACTAACAGACATTTCTGTCACTTTTTGCGGGGGGCGAGGTAACATGAAATCCGCAACTTTGGATTTTATTCCCCATAACTTTAGATTCTAATTATGAATGTTAAAAATCATGAAAAGTAGTCTCGTGTGAACCCCAAACGTTCTAAGTTCGAAGTTATTATTTCGCAATCATACGCTGTCTCGTTTAGTGATAAGGTGTAGAATTGAATGTAAATGCACAAGATCAATTGTGCTTATACCGCGGCAGAGGGGAAATGCTACCGCAAGGCTAGTCCTTATAATAATTAGTCAAAGGCCTAAATCTAAACCACACCCCGGACACTGCCTACAAAAACATAGATTGAAAAGATAACGTCTGCACATGCGACGGGCTACAACTTTAGCTGCGTGCGGTACATGACTTTTTCGTAAATAAAACGCATTGACACTCGTCTATTCATAAAGAGTTTTTATGCTTTATTCTGAGATTATGTTCTCTTTATTTCGAAAACATAAATTCTAGCGTGTCAATTGTAGTGTCAGTATAGGCTACAGGTAACCAGAGGCACAGAATAGAATAGTATATAGTTCTGCATACAGAACTGCCACTCCCCGCCTCCCTCTGACTTCAGATACCCCACCTCACCACACACTTTCCGGGGAAACTTGAGGGGTGCCGAGCAAGGGAATGCAGTCAGGCGCGCGCAACCATTGGATTTGATTCCATAAAATTGTGTCTTTTCAGTGCATAAAAAACGTTGAAAAATAACGCTAAATTCACATTTTCAGTAATTCTTTAGCTCAAATACTATTTTTAATAACAGAACGAACAATAAAATGTATCGAAATGTAGATGAAGTTTAAATGCAAAAAGCGGCTCAAAGTCAAAGTCAATATAATTTATTCAATATAGGAGCTTACGGCACACTTATCAAACGTCAAATCTTTTTTTAAAGCTACCACCGCGTCGGAACATGTTGTCGCTGTAGAGAAGATGCGGCCAGAAACTCTACAACATAACACGACTTAATAACTATTACAATATAAATTCTTAAGCTAAAGTTATGTATACAATAATACATAGTCTATTTAATAAAATAATTGATACTATACAGTAAAGTAAATAAACTATAAGCTAGTGACCTCAGACCCAAGCATTTTGGCTGGCTGCCATCCCTACACGCATTGCCATGGACAATTTACACAAAGTGCGCATGTGCAGACGCCATTTAGAAATTAAAAACGTTCTATAGTATGCCGGACCTGTGCCAGAGGGCAATAGAGGGGGTGAGGTAAACATTTGGTGGGAAGCAGGGAGTGTCCTGCATGCAGTACTAGACACTCTTTCTTATATTGTGCCTAAACTTTAGGCTGTGCGCTGTACGTCAGTGAGTCAGTCAGTCACGGAACTTGTATTAATTTGTATAGATAATGTTGTCGTATCCACACTAATCTATCGTAGAAAGGAAATAAACTTAAGATAAAAGAAATGATTCAATCTTGTATATTTAAGAGCCCTTGTGTTTGAACGAGCTACAGACGAGATACAGAATTCAAAATTAACATTCCCTTTTCGAAATAAAAAGGAATAAATAGCATTCTTATTTAAATATTTATGACTTTGAATTCGAACTGTAAAATGCATTAAAAAGTTCTGTTCGTTTAGTGTTTAGTGGTTGGTAGCCTCGCTTTTCGTAAAGGTGTGGTTCGATCCCAGCCTGTATTAGATACGTAACAATGATATTGAATTTATTTCATGACGTTTTAGCTTTGACTAATTATTATAAGGACTAGCCTTGCGGTAGCATTTCCCCTCTGCCCCGGTATAAGCACAATTGATCTTGTGCATTTACATTCAATTTTACACCTTATCACTAAACGAGACAGCCTATAATTGCGAAATAATAACTTCGAACTTAGAACGTTTGGGGTTCACACGAGATTACTTTTCATGATTTTTAACATTCAAAATTAGAATGTAAATTTATGGGGAATAAAATCCATAGTAGCGGATTTCATGTTACCTCGCCCCCCGCAAAAAGTGGCAGAAATGTTTGTTAGTAGAATTACATACGTAACCAGTCTTTTAGTAGAGTTTCTGGCCGCATCTTCTCTACAATATGACACCTTCCGATGCGGTGGTAGAGTTGAAAAAATACCTCAGTAAACTATCTCAGATAGTTTTTTGACGTAAATAAATAGGATATTTTGGAGGCAAAATTCGTACATCAATGAAACTTTGTTTATCCTGGCACTAGAAATGAGGATCAAAGTCAAAGTCAATATAATTTATTCAATATAGGAGCTTACAGCACACTTATAAAACGTCAAATCTTTTTTAAAGCTACCACCGCGTCGGAACGTGTTGTCGCTGTAGAGAAGATGCGGCCAGAAACTCTACAACATAACACGACTTAATAACTATTAATTTATTAATATTATAATTAATAACTATTTATTAATAACGATCTGCAGAGTCCACCCAAAGGGGTCCTACCCCCTTCGCACTACCAATCGCCAATCTTAATTTTTACTTTTTAAATGTTTGGTTTTAGCTTTGGGGTTATTTTTATTTGTAATTTAATGTTATTTCATAATTTTTAAAGTTACATGTAAACTGCTGAACCGATTTTCATGAAACAAAGCTAAGAACACTCGCAAAATTTGCTTTCTATTAAAGAAAACCGCATCGAAATCGGTCCCCTCCTTTGGGGGCTACGAAGCCACAGACAGACCGACATAAGCGTCAAACTTATAACATCCCTCAAATTGAAAAAATTGTCTCGGGCGGGACTTGAGCCCGCACTATTTCGCTACCGAGTCCACTAGCCAGAAAGCGAAATTTTTCAATCTATTGCGTCTTAAGGGGACGTGAGCGCCATCTACTGGAAGTTATTACAAACTAACCAACACGTATGTCAAGCATTACTACTTGAATTCATACGATATAGATGACACACCCTGTTCCAATTTCAACTATTATTGATTGGATAACGCACTTCCCCGGTTTGGAAAAGTGCGGGTTCAAGTTCCGTCCGAGACAAATTTTTTGAATCTTTAATTTGATTCGAAATATCACAACATAGCTGTAACATGTTTATAATCAATAATAGTCTAGGAAAAATAAGTTTTGAGAATGCATTAAAGACGCTTTAGTAAATTGTGTTTGAAATAATATTACTGTTAGTTTATATCACTTTTGTCGAGATTTCGAGGTTATATTGGCTCAGGAACCTGAGAAATACCTTAAAATCGATATTAATGTACAAATGGCAAACTTATTTCTAAAAATATTTCGACCTGCATACCAGCAATAGAGACTGTTAATTATCAAAAGGCAAGTTTAATGTGTTAAAACAAACAGTAAATAATTTAGTTTTGAGGTTATAATTTTTGAAGACTTACAAAATATTAAATATCTACCCAAATTAACGATATTAACCGTGGATTATTATTGTTATAAGTAAAACGTATTGAACGAAGCCATCCTGTACAAAATCACCAGTTTTCCATTTTTTGTTCATACCTAAATTTAATGTTTTGTAAATGACTTAATTATTCAATAATACAACATAAAAAGTCGGGGATTATTGACAATTTATGTGTCAGGTATGTATCTACTATATTCCAAATTTTCACCAAAAGTGCAATTAATGCAACCTACTCCATACAAAAATCCGTAGATTTCCCCGACTATAATAGTTGAAATTATAACACCCCTCTTTTTGCATCGGGGGTTAAAAAGAACCATCTCGCAAAAATAACATGGAAATCGGTCTACCTGTTTCACCGCTAGGCAGCCACATACACACAAACAGACATGTTAAAAATACATATCTAACAATAAGATCTAAAACGCGCCATGCCGTCCCCTATCCATTCAATGACATTTATCAAATTGTGAATATTACATTCCCGGCAACACATGCGGCTGTGTTTAATATCTTTTTTGCAATATTCGTTTGTCACTCTATTTCTATTCGGTTGGGTTTCTAACCAACTTTGGTTAAAGGAGGTTATGGCTCTGTAATACAATAAAATGTTTTTTCAACATTCTTGCTCGTAAAGTGGCTCTTGTTGCACACCTTTTAGGTACATAATGCGGCTTATAGAACACGCACCGTGCGAAAATGATTACATTATCGCTCTAGTGCGGTAATGTTACTTTTTTTTCTATAGTTTGTTTTTAAATCTCAGCAAAAAGTTTTAATGAAGAAAAAATTAAACTTTTTTCTGAATAAATTAATCTGTTGCATTTTAAATATTATAAATAAACGTTTCATTTCATCAAACAATTTATTTTAGTTAACAAATTAACGTTAATTTGTGTTATAAATACATAAATATTCAGTTTATAACGTTTTTAATATCAGGTTGTTTGCAACAAAATGTCGTTGGTTAAATGTCGGCTAAAGTCATTGCCTCTTCGTCGACATGCGCGCGCATAGCTATCTCAACCAAGGCATGGCAGGAAAAAAAAGAAGCCCAGCGCCATTTTCCACAAATGTTTGTCTAAAATTGTAGTATTTCACGAAGTTTTATTACTGTTTTCGCAAGTATGTTGAAAAACGTCGTATGAAACGCGTGAGCATTGGTCATTACGCCAGGCGAGTGCTGCATACTAGCCAAGGCTGTAATGACCAACTTTGCTCACTTGTATCAAATGTACTATTATTAAAATTGTTGCTTCATTGCCTAGTTGGTATAGAAGTTAGCTTTTTTTATCACTCAACAGCATGCATACTTGATTTGTGAGGGTTACGAGTATGTGTCAAATTCAGACAAAAAGTTGCTAAGATTTTTTATTAGACTTGGAGTCTATAGTACCTATTTATGTCAATGGATACAGCAGTTTTTTTTCGCGTTTCCGGAGGTAGGCTCCATAGTGAAAGTTGTGTAATAAATAAATTAGTATTCCCTCATTTTCGACCCAATAAAGTCAACACATCTTTCATGGGGAACTGTATACGCTATTATAATAAGATACCAGAGGATATTCTAAACTTGACGGACAAAAAGTTTAAGTCCCATGTTAAGTCCTCTGTAAAAAAGGTTACTATAAACTCGATGATTATATGAATGACCAAAATGTCTGGTCTTGACAATGTTACACTATGTAATTTAATATTGAATTTATGTAATTGTACTTTGTATATTTTGTTTTGTTTAAAAGAAGTGTATTGTAGAGTTTCTGGCCGCATCTTCTCTACAACGGAACACCTTCCGACGCGGCGGTAGAGTTCAAATTGACTTCAGAAAGCTATCCATGTGATATTATTTTGAGGGGTCGCGCTGCAGGTCTGGCGGAGTACGGACGCGTGCGCGGCGCGCTGGGCTTGCACGTGGCTCCACCATTTTGTGAACTCTTTTGTGTTTTAACCTTAAAACAATCACTTGAGATTATAAACTACTTACATTGGCAAAACTGCCACGCTAGACTTAATTAATACTACTGATCATTTTCCTTCGTATACTCTCCACATAACGAGACATTGGCTGAATTGTGATAACACATCGGATGCCACTAAACAAAAATTGAATTGAATTGATATTATTTTGAATGTATTGGTCTGAGTTCACCATTTCAGTTTGCGGGGCTGTCCCTTACACCCTGTATACCCATATACAATTATATCCCACTAGACACCCCACTGGACGGGTCGACATCTGGATAAAAACGACATAAAAATTACGTTAGGGGGCACTGACGGTCAATTAGTAAGTCTGCACAATGTCAAGGAGTATTGGCGATGGAAATAATGTCTTTCGACTCGATAGGGATTGGGTTAGAGATAGTAATCATGGTTGCTTTCGTTAAGGGTATATTACTGTTGGCGCGCTCCATACAAACGAAGGCTGGTGATATTTTCAATACTAACCTATTAAACTCAATGAAATTTTGCAGAAACAATCTAGAAGCAAATCTCTATGCTTGTATCGTGTCATATTTTCCTTAAAATGTACAGTTTTAAAGTTACAGTGCCTCAAAGATTTCCATACAAATCTTAAATTAATCCTAGCATTGAAACTGTATATTTCAACGAAAATCGAACACGATACAAGCATAGAGATTTACTCCTAGATTGTTTCTGCAAAATTTCATTCAGTTTAATAGGTTAGTATTGAAAATATCACCAGACTTCGTTTGTATGCAGCGCGCATTTACGCATTCGGAATAAACTTCTCTTAAGGGGATCTAATTAGGAGCGCGCTCCATAACTAACGGAGTCAGGTGATATTTTCAATACTAACCAATTAAAATCAATGAAATTTTTCAGAAACAATTTAGAAACTAATCTCTATACTTGTATTGTGTCAGATTTTCTAGTGCCGTCTAGGTCCGTCCAGTGGCGAGTAACCTTGCCTGCCGTGCAGGAGGCGATGGTTCGATCCCCGTCCAGGCCGACTCGTACCAATGAGTTTTTCGAAATTTATGTACGATTTGTAACACCACTGGCTTTTCGGTGACGGAAAACATCGTGAGGAAACCTTCATGCTTTAATTTCGAGGCATGTATTGTACCCACTGGCCATTAAAAGTGGCGCTATCACACTGGATAGAGATTCGGTGCTACTAAAGTTCGGCCGTTCAGAGAATGCGTTTGACAGTTACCATAAAATTGTAAAAAACTGAATGAAAACGAAATGAAAACTATAAATGCCGATAATTATTTAGTAGCTCTTTGAACTTAAAAGGGCAGCTAGTGCCCTGTGTACTAGAGTGAGCACAGGTAAACAATATTTTCATTCAGTTTTTTACAATTTTATTGTAACTGTCAAACGCAATCTTTCAGCGGCCGGACTTTAGTGAAACGTGGATGTTCTGAGTTTTCAGTATAACTCTGACTACCCTCTCGGGGAATATAGTCGTAAGCATATGCTTAATATTCAACTGCCTTTCAAAAACTGAAAATTTCAACTGTCTAGCTGTTACGGTTCAAAAGTTACAGCCCTTAATAGGTAGGACAGACGGACGGACAACTTGGAATACGGACAACTTATGAATTGGGCCCCGTTTTCACCCTTTGGGAATGGAACCCTAAAAATCTGCTGTTTCATACAAAACTGCAGTACCTACCTACTCGACTCAAATGTATAGAACATATCTTTGTTAGGACGTTTTAGTGGTATTTAAGCTACGGGCTCACTTCCCGTCACACTGGATAGAGATTCGGTGCTACTAGTGAAACGTGGATGTTCTGAGTTTTCAGAATATCTCTGACTACCCTCTCGGGGAATATAGTCGCGAGCATATGATATGCTATTTATTTCTGAACTAGGTTTAAAATGACTTTCCTCCCCCCCGTTGAACCACGTTCAACCCCTCACCTACGTGTCGGAATGTCAATTACCTCGTCGGCAGGAATGTTAACAATTTATAACGGCTATATTAGGATCGGACCGTGAAGAGATTTTATACAACGTGTTAATGAATTTACGCAAAATTTCTTTAAAAAATGAATTAATTCAAAATGCTGGTGCCGTGCCGGCCGTCAGCCGTGGTGGTCCAGTGGCTAGTAACCTTGCCTGCTATTCAGGAAGCGATGGTTCGATCCCCGTCCAGGCCGACTCGTACCAATGAGTTACATAAATTCCGAAAAACTCACACCACTGGCTTTTCGGTGAAGGAAAACATCGTGAGGAAACCTGCATGCTTCAATTTCGAGGCATGTATTGTACCCACTGCAGGGTTGGCATGATTAAAACAAGTTGTTTTAAAACACGTGTTTTAAACAGTGTTTAAAACAGTTTGAATTAAAACCGTGTTTTTTATTAAGTGTTTAAAAACACAGATTAAAACAAGTTTTAAACAATGTATAAAACATTAAGAAAAAAACAAGGTTTAAAACTACTTTTCATTGCGAATAAATGGAAATAAACTAATATTTAGGACTCTAAATAGCTTGACATAAAACCAGTTGAGTCTATCTCTATGCTATTGTACTGCTATATTATATTTTTGTAGTTTTGAAATAGGAATTATAAGGAAAATTTTATTTAGCATTGTAATTAAATAAAACGTATAATTTTTAACCAACTACTAGTGCTAGTGGGGTAGTCCCCACTAGTGACTAGCGAGCGGTCACTCCCCTGATTTACTATATTCAACCCAGGGTAATACCCACTAGCACTAGGGTATTACCCTTATTTTAAACATAAAATAATATGAATATTGGGGTTTCCCCTATTAAAAATGAGGATTAGTTAGAATTGTTAGAATGTAAAGCGTTCAGTATTGATTAGAGATACGTAACAGAAAATACCTAGTCTAGAAATCAAATATTATAGGTCTAATTTATTTGAAATTAATGGCCTAGACACAAAAGAAAAAAAAACTTAAAAAACAAAAAAAACACTTGTTTAAAACATTTTGAACTGTTTGATTTATAAAATTAAAAAAAAACTGTTTTTTTTCCAACCCTGACCCACTGTCTATTATAAGTGGCGACGTGCTCACCCCCCGTCACACTGGACAGAGTTTCGGTACGACTGGTGAAACGCGAATGTTCTGATGTTTCAGAATGTCTCTGACTACCTCCTCGGGGAATATAGTCGTGAGCATTTGCATGCATTATTTTTTGTAATCAAATCCAATATAATGATACAGTAAATTCTGTGAAAATTTCAAAAGTTTTAATATTTAAAGGGTCTCGTTTTGACCCTTTGGGTACGGAACACTTAAAATTAGTGGGCCGCGTCGTGCTAAAGTCACGGATCGGAAGGAAGTGAACGCTGAAAGCACAAAATAATTATTTAATAATAAGCGATTTCGATACTCTAGAACGGTCACTGATATTTTATTGAAGGAAAACATCGTTAGGAAACCGACATGCTTCAATTTCGAGACCCGTATTAGGTCCACCCACTGTCGGGGAATATAGTCGTGAGCATATGCTATGCTATGTTATTTCCTGACAGCATACGTACTAACAACATTAACATACCAAATAATTGACGCCGGGTCTGGTACAAAATTCTCACACGTTGTATTCTAGAAATTATTATAAGAGGCCTGTAGGATTCCACTGCCGGGCAAAGGCCTCCTCTCACAAATAAGTATGAGATGGAGTGGGCCATACTGATCCACGCGGGCCCAGTGCGTGTTGGTGGAGGCAAGTTAGTGGTCAATTTGCTTTCGGAGAATTTTCAAGCCGCCTTAATAGGCCTCTGACATGTTTTAGCGAATAGTTACAACGCCATCTGACGGAACTATCCGAGACTAACAGATTAAGAGAAGTTTATTCCGAATACATAAATGCGCACTGCATACAAACGAAGTCTAGTGATATTTTCAACACTAACAAATTAAAGTCAATGAAAATTTTCATAAACAAACTAGAAACTAATCTCTATGCTTGTATGAAGTCAGATTTTCGTTAAAATATACAGTTTAGTGCTAGGATTAATTTAAGATTTGTATGGAAATCTTTGAGGCACTGTAACTTTAAAACTATACTTTTTAACGAAAATCTAACTTCATACAAGCATAGATATTAGTTTCTAGATTGTTTCTGAAAAATTTAATCGGTTATTATTGAAAATATCACCAGACTTCGTTTGTATGGAGTGTGCTCCGAATTATATTCCCTTAACGTGCCTTCTGAAGTACGGAGACGCTTGAGAAATTATTGTATTCTAATCTAATCCAAACCCCAAGTGAGAACCAAAATTGGATATCAAAATATGATAAGTGTCCGTATAATATAATAAAATGTATATATTCATCTCGCTCTACCGTCTGTTTGTACGGGCTAATTGGAACGCACCGTCGCCTACGGCTGCACTAGTGATGTTACAGTGTCGATAGAGTTAGAAAAATATCGATAACTGTCGGCGTCATCGCAGTACGATGACGACAGACCAGGCACGGATCCGTATTCATAAATACAGGGTCCTTCTTAATATGCTGATACTTTTAAGGGGATGATCAGACTATTAAAATCAACAACTTTATCTATAGGACCAAAATCGAAATCGCGAAAAAAATCTGTAACATAAAAAACTGTAAACCTACTCGAGCCAAATGTATGGGACAGCTGAATTTTCTTTCACGATTTCGATTTTGGTCCTATAGAGAAAGTTGCTCATTTTGATGGTCTGATCATCCCTTTAAAAAGTGTCAGCATATTAAGAAGGACACTGTATAAATAATACTTATTATCTATTATGATTTATGACTTAAATATTTCAAAAAAAAATTTAAACTTTACATGTTTATGATGTGGAATTTGAATATTTTAAACAAATTTATAGGGATGTTCTTGCCCCTTTGATATTCTAAATTATGCGCATTCGGGTTATCTATATTTTTCTAACAGTGTGTATCAAAACATGCTAGCAATATTTATAGAGGGTGGTTTAGACCATCACACTAAACAACTTTCACTATGGAGCCAAAAAAGAGAAAAAAAAATCTGCTGTTTCAGAAACAACTGATTCTACCTACTCGATACCTCACGATGATGTTCTCCTTCGGTGAAAAGCCAGCAATCGTACTATATTCTAGTACTCTACTAACTAGAGTGTCTAAATATTAGCATTCCCGTCTTTAAGGTTCCCAAATGTATTTGAAAAAAAAACCTTTCAGTGTTTTTTCGTTTTTTTATCGTGTGGGCAAAGCCCTGGTGTCAGAGTTTTTTCAGCCCGCCTTACGGCCTCTGACGACGCGGTTTTTATGTAACGACTACTACCACGAGAGATAGTAGCTGGGACCAACGGCTTAACGTGCCATTCGAAGCACGAAATCATCTTTCTTTTCAGACAATGATGTGATTCGGCCTGCAATGTCCTAACCAACTGGGCAAAAACGATCAAAGTGACATATCACTAGGTGTCTCCCGTGGGAATCGAACCCACGACCTCCGTGTCAAGAGCCCAATGCTCTTAACCATTAGACCACGGAGGCTGCTTTCAGTGCTCATGAGACTTATTTGACACGATCTATTTTTTTATATTTTTGTATCGATATCGACCAAAAACTATCGACATCACAATCCCATCTCTATCTCTAACCGTATCTTGTTTAAATATTAATCCAAACGACATAGGGTCGATTGTGGCGGTCTCTATTGTTTTACCTTTATATTCACGACTGTGCGGCTAGGGGGTGGGCTGGCCTCGGGTAGTATTATGCTGTTTGTTTTAATTCTATGGGAAGGAGTGGTGAATGAGAATGAAAAGAGTTAGTTGTTCCATGTGTTCTACAGGTTGAAGTTGAAATCACTGGTATCCTTTTAAACTAAGAGTCTACCCATCAAACTGAACAACTTTTACTATGGGAGCAAACATGTCAGTTCAAAAAAAAATCTGCTGTTCCATACTAAACAGCAATGCCTACTCGACTTAAATGTGTGGAACAGCAGATTTTTTTCTACAATCTGTTTGGAAAGTTGTTCAGTTTGATGGGTAGACTCTTAGTTTAAAAGGATACCAATGTTATCAATTTCACCTATACTTCATTCCAAATAAGGACGACGAGATTTTCCGATTCCTATTTCACTTTCTGGCCAATTCTGATTAACAAATGTAATTAATTTATTGGATACATATACTATCCGACATATCTTGGACGTTACTAAAGCTGTTCTAAGAATAAATGAGAGGAAGTGTTTCAAATCTCAGTTTCTGTAATTCAAAATAGCCTTAAAATTTCGTAGCTATTTTGAATGGAGTATAGTATCTGCGGTGCGCGATGGCGGTTCGATTCCTGACCTGTACCACCCAGTTGGAGTATAAGAAAGAGGATTCTCTTGTCCTGAATGCAATACGGAAACTTCCTGCCCCCAACAAGTAGCCAGAGTAGATAGATCTTATCTCTTAGTCGCTTCATCGAAGGTTTAATGAAGAACATTATTTTTCATCTTTGACTAATTATTATAAGGACTAGCCTTGCGGTAGCATTTCCCCTCTGCCACGGTATAAGCACAATTGATCTTGCGCATTTACATTCAATTTTACACCTTATCACTAAACGAGACAGCCTATAATTGCGAAATAATAACTTCGAACTTAGAACGTTTGGGGTTCACACGAGACTACTTTCCATGATTTTTAACATTCAAAATTTGAATCTGATGTTATGGGGAATAAAATCCAAAGTTGCGGATTTCATGTTACCTCGCCCCCCGCAAAAAGTGGCAGAAATGTTTGTTAGTAGAATTACACGCGTAACCAGTCCACATATAAATAGTCAAAGTTTTTCATAAAGTATGTTATACTTACATTCGAGCGTCGGTGGCACGGTGTGGCATCCTTTTATACTAAGAGTCTAATCATCAAACTGAACAACTTTTACGATGGGAGCAAAACGATCGGAGGAAAAATAAAATCAGAACGAATTTCATGGCTTAGTTTTTTTTGGAGGGCTGTATCGAAAACTATTTCGAGATAATTGTCTATATTTTCTATGTCAGAGATTTTAAAATGAAAGGATTACATATATTTTATAAAATAACATCGTTTTTCGACGAAACTGGAAAACCTGTGAACTCCTTGGTAAACTTAAAATCATCTTAAAATAACTGGCCATTAAAAAAAACATTCACAATGTCAGAATTTGACATTTGATGTTGTCGTTTCTATTTCCAGCATAGAGTTAGAAAGAGAAGGCAGATTTTTCTATACATTATTTCTCGAGTTATTTGGAAAGATTTTATTCCTTTGCCTGCTTGGCTTTTCTAAAAAAATTGCTTTTCTACTGTATTTGACAGTTTTTATTTTTAATGTTATTGCGGCCAAGGTATCTTAGTCATAAATCCTTTGTTTTTAGAAAATTCAAAAGTAATTTAAAAATAGAAATATCGGTCAAAAATAAAATCGGAAAATAGATATCTCTTGTTTTTTAACCTATTTTTATATTTTTTATTAAAAACAGGTGGTTAAAAAAATGTAATGTTGTCAATTTCAGAACAAAGCTCTTATTCAGTAGAAGATTATAAGATCAAACATAGAATGAACTTTTATGGCAATATTAATGATGAGGAGGTTTTACCATTTTCCTTTGCCGGAATAAAACCATAAAGCACCGATAATTGCCAAATAATTTGATTTTAATCAAGTGCCAGACAGAAAAAAACGTGTTAGGGAGGAAGCTGGGGTGAAATGGACAGCCGAAATCGCTGACCGATGACCGCTCTGCCCCTCCCCACCCGGAGCATTCAATTAACTTTACCGATTGATATCAGTTTTATTTATTAGTGTTATGACATAGTTTATGAAAGGGTATGTTACAACATAGGTACATACCTATACAGGGTGTAACAAAACACGCTAGTAATACATAAGGGGGTACTTCAGACCATCAACGTGAACAACTTTCGCTATGGAGCTAACATCGAGCCTAGAGCGTGTCGGACTCGCCCATGATCTTTGACTATTTATATGTGGACTGGTTACGCGTGTAATTCTACTAACAAACATTTCTGCCACTTTTTGCGGGGGGCGAGGTAACATGAAATCCGCAACTTTGGATTTTATTCTCCATAACTTTAGAATCTAATTTTGAATGTTAAAAATCATGAAAAGTAGTCTCGTGTGAACCCCAAACGTTCTAAGTTCGAAGTTATTATTTCGCAATTATAGGCTGTCTCGTTTAGTGATAAGGTGTAAAATTGAATGTAAATGCACAAGATCAATTGTGCTTATACCGTGGCAGAGGGGAAATGCTACCGCAAGGCTAGTCCTTATAATAATTAGTCAAAGGTCAAAGTCAAAAATAGGGCGTAGAAGAAGAGCGTCATGCCATTTGCCGTCACGGCATACGAGACGATCTTACCAAGGCGCGCCAATATAGATGTCTCACAAAAAAAAAAGAATTTGTAATAATATGTCTTTTTAAGGGGCTATAGGTTCAGACGAATATTTTCTATGAGAAACGCGATTGCCCAGCCCTCCGAAAAGTGCGTGCGTGTGCCGTATTTTCGATTAAAAAGAATTAACAACAGCATAGCATATGCTCACGACTATATTCCCCGAGGGTACTCAGAGATATTCGAAAACCTCAGAACATCCACGTTTCACCAGTAGTACCGAAACTCTGTCCAGTATGACGGGGGGTGAGCCCGTCACCACTTATAATGGACAGTGGGTACAATACATGCCTAGAAATTGAAGCATGCAGGTTTCCTCACGATGTTTTCCTTCACCGAAAAGCCAGTGGTGTTACAAATCGTACATAAATTCCGAAAAACTCATTGGTACGAGTCAACCTGGACGGGGATCGAACCATCGCCTCCTGCACGGCAGGCAAGGTTACTCGCCATTGGACCACCACATCTTTTCAAAGTGCCTCCACGGTATTTCGTCCTACTATTGCGCCTTAATAACCCTTAGAAACAAACCCTTTAAAGTTTTCTCTCAAAGCCTCTCCCCCCCAACTGAAGACATTGTTTGATTTTAATTCCAAAAACTCATTTCGTATTCATTAATCATTCTTTTTGACTCTCAAAGGTTTAACAACAACAGATGGATAAGAAATACTTATTAAATTATACTACAGTTTAGAAAAAGTTTAAAATTCCTCTAAACGTCGTATTTTCGTCTGTTATTGGATATACAACGTGTTAATGAATAAACGCAAAACTAGAAAGTGGTTTGTTTAGAATCGATAGCAGAATCGAATTATCATGGTTTCAACATAGGTAATTTTTTTCAAAACGTTGAATAATATTATGTTTATAAAATTTAAAATTTTCTGAATTCGATCTCACCCACCGCACGGGCACTCTCACCCTACTTATTACCAAAACAAGATTCTTAAAATGTATCCATGAGCACGGTAGCGCTTTCATTCATTGCTGAAATGATAACAATCAGTTTTGCATGAAAACTTAAAATGCGAATAACTTTAAATTTTAACTATCAAAATAATGAAATTATTGTTTCAATCTAATTATTTTGTTATAAATCAGTTGGGGTGTATGAGGTTTTGCGCTTATTCATTAACACGTTGTAGTTACGAATTTTTTCATTGACGTAGAAGTAATACTATAAATGTATAGGATGAATAATAATGCTAATTTAAAACATCGAAGTTCTATTCTTATCCAAGTTCAGTTCTAATCACATTGCAATCCAATTACTATTCAACTGTGCTGAATTTTGCATCGCGTTAAACTCTATGTAACTGACAACCTTTAACATCTGAGCGATCTGTCAAAACGGCTCTAACGGCTGTCATGAGCTGTACCGCGATTAGCGCAATACCAAATGTCTCAAAAGTTATGGTTCGTACGTAGTCCAGTCACGGTTCAATCACCGAATATTTACCGCGATTGCAGTCCAGGAGGCCTAGACAAAGTGTCTTTCGATTAGCGTTAACGAAAGTAGAAAATATAAAAAATGTATGGGACTGTAGAAAAGAACGAAAACGAATAGAAAAGGCCGAGCAACATGCAGTTTGTGACAGTTACTTTCGACAGTGAGCGTTTCGTTTCGAACGCTTCTTGTCGATCAACAAGACCTTGTAGCTCAGAGGAAGGATCTCCATAGAGTCCGCATGAATTTACGATTGTAGTTAGTCTCTTTTGTCTTATGACGTTCCTTTAATAGTAGAAGGAGATGGAACTATAGATATTTGTTTATGCGGCTGTCCTTTTTTCTTTGAGCTAGTGTGTGTGAAAAGTGACCGTAAACATAAGGCCATATGTCACTTGGTGCCTTTTATCCATACTACTTGACACCACACACTCAAACCTAAACGTCAAAAAAAGTGGACACTTTACAATTGGTATGGTTCACTCTATGCCATTAGGTATAATCTCTTTGCCTTGTAGATAACGCTAGAAAATGGCGGGCGGAAAATTTGACAGCAATTTCAAATTCAAATTCTTTTGAAAATCGAACAAGATCCAGCATATAAAAAAGAAAAAAGAGTGAATGATTGAGTGAACTGAACGCTAATCATAGAGCAGATTTAGCTTTTTTTCTCTAATAAGCGATCGTCAATAATTTGTGATATTGTCTAGCATTCTGTCAATTTTGTTTCGTCGATAACGCTGCGGCGTTCACGTTTGTAGAATAAGTTGCGTGTACATTTTGTCTAGGCCCCCAGGACACCAATCTCTTTGATACCACCGCCACAATTACTCCCAGCTCGGTAATTAGATTGTATTCGTCTGTGATTCCGCTCGGCCGAGTTTCAATCGCTCGACAAATTCTCTGTTATTTTTAATTAAGACCTCTAATTGCAGGGTTGTGAAATTCCACGTTGTGGGGGTTCAAATTGTGGTAATTTTGGGAACTTTATCGCCCGTATACATACCTACCTAACACCACTGGCGTTTTGGTGAAAGAAAACATCGTGAGGAAACCTGCATGCTTCAATTTCGAGGCATGTATTGTACCCACTGTCCATTATAAGTGGCGACGGGCTCACCCCCGTCACACTGGACAGAGTTTCGGTACTAGTGAAACGTGGATGTTCTGAGGTTTCAGAATATCACTGACTACCCCCTCGGGGAATATAGTCGTGAGCATATGCTTCATAGGTTTTGATGTGTGTTTACGATCGGGATAGATCTATTTTGTTCAAAGTTATTCTTCTTCTTATCGTGTGAGGAAGCCCTGGTGTCAGAGTTTTTTCAGACCGCCTTACGGCCTCTGACGTGATGTTTATGTAACGACTACTACTACCAGAGATAGTAGCCGGGACCAACAGCTTAACGTGCCATCCGGAGCAAGGAATCATCTTTCTTTTTCAGACAATAAATTAATATCTTGGACATTGTCACACAAATTATCTAGTCATATTTAAAGTACCAGAATCTAGCCTGGACTTGTCTTATGATGACTAGACAACGATATAGAATACATATATAGATACAAACATCCATGACTCGGGTACAAATATTCACCTCGGGGAATACAGTCGTGAGCATATTCTTATGCTTATGTGTATAATGTCAAAAGTTAACAAAACGGTCGTCGACAGTGTCTGATACATAATGCAGCGCAGCCCTGAGCGGTGAAGTTTTTAATTAAATATTTAAATTCATGCTACACAACCCGCGATAAGAACGAGCTCCCCTTAAGGATGTAACGCGGTCTGTACTGGTTGATACTTTGAAAAAAGATTATAACGATTATATTGTGTTAAAAATAAAATTGAAGATTGTAAGTGTGTGGAAGGAAACATCGGTAGAGGAGAGACCTAGGAGAGGATACCTAGACCAGGTCAGGGACGTCATTAAAAAATGCCAGGTTAAAAGTACCCGAAATCGAAGGGAATGTATGAAAAGATGTATTGACTTAGAGGAAGCAAGAGATCTATAGTTTCTGCCTTCCCCTCTGGGAAAAAGGCGTGAGTTTATGTATGTATGTATGTAAAAATTTGTATTTATTACATTACCACACATTACACTATTTTTGTATAGTCTTTTAGTTATTGATTTGTATTTAATCAACATATAGGGTCCTTCTTAATATGCTGACACTTTTTTAACGGGATGATCAGACCGTCAAACTAAACAACTTTCTCCAAGGCACCAACATCGAAATCGCGAAAAAAAATCAGCTGTTCTATAGGTATACAAAACTACAAACCTATTTGAGCCAAATGAATGGGACAGATGATTTTTTTTCGCGATTTCGGAGTTGGTGCCATAGAAAAAGTTGTTCAGTTTAACGGTCTGATCATCCCCTTAAAAAAGTGTCATCATATTAAAAAGGACCATGTATAATGTTTTATATAATTTATTGCATAAATTACAGGTGAATTATACATAAAATATAACTATAGAAAGCAGAATGTTAAACCTTTTGGATATACAGAGTGAAATTGATATCATTAGAATCCTTCAAGAGTCTACCAATCAAACTGAAAATCTTTTACTATGCAAGCCTATCAAGCTGATTGAGCAAACCGATAAAAAAAATCTGCTGTTGCATACATTTGAGTCGAGTAGGCGTTGCAGTTTAGTATGGATTAGCAGATTTTTTTGTTTGCTCCCATAGTAAAAGTTGTTCAGTTTGATAGTTAGACTCTTAGTTTAAAAGGATGCTAATTATATCAATTGCCAACAACACCAAAACTGCGAAGTCAGCGTATAAATTTGAAGACAACGTTAAAGTCGAGTCAAAATTGTTAACTCGCCCGTGATCCAGAGTCACACGCGCTCCGGAACTAGAGGGGGGGGGGGGGGGAGATAGGAGTGTTGGGGGGGGGGGGTAATATTATCATACTTTAGACAAAAATTATAACTGTAATAGTTTTGTCCAAAGGAAATCTCATCATAAAAAGAAATTCAGCTGTTTCATACATTTGAGTCGAATAGCAGGGACTTCAATTGTGGTTCCATTACAATGTTATTACATGGTTATTCGTGAGAGAAGGCCTTTTAGTCGGGGAAATCTACGGATTTTTGTACGGAGAAGGTTGCATTAATTGCACTTTTGGTGATAATTTGTAATATAGTAGATGAAAAACATAAATTCTCAATAATCTCCCATTTTTTATTGTGTTTTATTGAATAATTAAGACATTTACAAAACATTAAATTTAGGTATGAACAAAAAATGGAAAACTGGTGATTTTGTACAGGATGGCTTCATTCAATACGTTTTACTTATAACAATAATAATGTCTAAAATTGTAGCCATACCAATTGTAAAGTGTCCACTTTTTTGACGTTTAGGTTTGAGTGTGTGGTGTCAAGTAGTATGGACAAAAGGCACCAAGTGACATATGGCCTTATGTTTACGGTCTCTTTTCACACACACTAGCTCAAAAAAAAAGTGGACAGCCGCATAAACAAATATCTATAGTTCCATCTCCTTCTACTATTAAAGGTACGTCATAAGACAAAAGAGACTAACTACAATCGTAAATTTATGCGGACTCTATGGAGATCCTTCCTCTGAGATTTGGCTCGAGTAGGTTTGCACTTTTGTATGGGATAGCAGATTTTTTTTTCGCGATTTCGATGTTTGTGCCATATATAAAGTTGTTTACTTTGATGGTCTGATCATCCCCATAAAAAAGTGTCAACATTGTAAGATGGACCCTGTATCTAAAGTTTTCCCTCAAGGTACCCTTTATTCTACACTCAAAAGAAAAAGTAATAAAACAGCCGTAAGTACAGATTTTCACATTTTGCGTATGACAACTTAAAACTGTGCAAATGATATATAGGCACTTTTGGCTGCCGGCCGTATCCCATGAATTTATGGGTTACGGATAATGTCGCGGTCATGTTTTGAAAATTTGAATACAGGGTAAAGTAGAAAAAATATAGATTTTCACATGGTAGTGTCAAACTGTCATCTGTCCAAAGTAGGCACAAGGCAAAGTAACAAACTGAGACTTTTTGTATGAGTCGCGCTGCAATTCTGGCGGAGTACGGACGCGTGCGTATCGGCGCGTTGGGATTGCACGTGGCTCCACCATGTTGTGAACTCTTTTGTGTTTTAACCTTAAAACAATCACTTGAGATTATAACCTACTTACATTGGCAAAACTGCCACTCTAGACTTAATAAATACTACTGATCATTTTCCTTCATATACTATCCACATAACGAGACATTTGCTGAATTGTGATAACACATCGGATGCCACTAAACAAAAAAAAATTGAATTGACTTTTTGTATGTATGTATGTATGTATATGGTCATGACTATATTCCCCGAGGGGGTAGTCAGAGATGTTCTGAAACCTCAGAGCACTTGAGACTTTTTGCAGCTAAAAAACGCGCGTTTGTCAATCGCGTGAATGCATCTCTACACTAGGCGTTTGTATCGATTCTAACGCGTGATTGTAGCAATGCACTCGTTTGTACCGATGCAGATTGCTGTATCGCGTTCGCACCGATGCTGCATCGCGACTGAATCGATGCAGATGCGCTGCAAAAAGTCGCAGAGTGTAAAGAGCCCTAATCCAATTACCCCAGTGTTGCTTACTCTAAAATTTTATTTCCTTTTTTACCATCAGATTCTGGTCGACATATAACACAGGGTCCAACTTAATATGATGACACTTTTTTCAGGTAATGATCAGACCATCAAACTGAACATTTTTCTCTATGGGACCGACATCGAAATGGCGAAAAAAAAGTCAGCTGTCCCATACATTTGTGTCGAGTACGATTGCAGTTTGGTATTGAAACTACAGATTTATAATTGTTTCTTTGACTATCCGCCGTCTCTTCTGTATAAACCGCGCCTAATGTTACATTACAAAAAATTAATAAAATATCCATTTCGTACTATCACTGCTTTGCCAACATGACTGCAACATAATCCCCGAGACCCTTCTACATCCTCGAGTGGTTTCACGCCTTTGGGATTGATTTTTAGGGTTCCATAAGCTGGGGGTACATCAGTCTGGACATTTTGAAATTTTAACCAAATATAAACTCTATTTTATAGCACAGTGTGACCTAAACCCGCACTTTACGCACGCTTTTCCGGGACCTAAGTTGTCTATTTCTGCACGGTGCGTAAATGAATCGACTACCTTCACATATGTAAAAAAAATTAAACAAAACCCTTTGAAATGTCGTTTGAAGCTTGGAAATGCACAGGAAACAATCAAAAATCAAAATAATTTCAATGTTCCTTTTTGAATGTTTTCAATGTTTGATTCAATGAATTATCCAATGTTTCAATGATTTCAATGACTGGTTTCAATGTTTTTTTTTCAATAAATCAATTCGAAATCAAAATAATTTCAAAGTTTCTTTTAAAATAGCAATCTCATCCCTGCTATCCGTCTGGGGCGGGTTTAGGTCACTTGTGCTATAAAATAGTATACGATACTCGCGACCAAACTTGCCTATTAATAATGGGCAACTTAGGTCACTCGTATCGTAATGTACTATGACTTTCTTTGGTTAGTATTGATAATAAAACCAGACTACGTTTGTATGGAGCGCGCTCCGAATTATATTCCCTTAAAGGTTAATGCAACTTTTCCTTACACCCCGTAGAATAAGATCTTCGCTCCCTTTATACTCCATTCAAAATAGTAACGAAATTTTAAGGCAATTTTGCATTACAGAAACAGATATTTGAAACACTTCCTCTCACTTATTCTTAGAACAGCTTTAGTAACGTTCAAGATATGTCGGATAGTATATGTATCCGATAAATAAAGAGAAGTTTATTCCGAATGCGTAAATGCGCGCTGCATACAAACGAAGTCTGGTGATATTTTCAATACTAACCAATTAAAATCTATGAAATTTTACAGAAACAATCTAGAAACAAATCTCTATGCTTGTATCTTGTCAGATTTTTGTTAAAATATACAGTTTCAATGCTAGGATTAATTTAAGATTTGAATGGAAATATTTGAGGCACTGTAACTTTTTAACTATACATTTTAACGAAAATCTGAAAAGATACAAGCATAGAGATTACTTTCTAGATTGTTTCTGAAAAATGTCACTGACTTTAATTGGTTAGTATTAAAAATATAACCAGACTTCGTTTGTATGGAGCGCGCCAACAGTAATATACCCTTAATTACATTTGGTAATCAGAATTGGCCAGAAAGCTAAATACGAATCGGAAAATCTCGCCGTCCTTATTTGGAATGAAATATAGATCCACATACATTTTCGTCGATTCTGTCATTTTCTAATCATGTACCTAATTTTTTTTCCATACAATTTACTTCTTACCATGTGACCGATACTAATTAACTTAAAACATTAACGATGGATCTTAAATTCTAATTAGGGTAGATAATTTCCATCCCCTCCGAGTTTTAATCTCACAGAAATCCTCGCGAAACGGCTCTTGAGGGGTTTGAAGGGATTTTGCAAATACTAGAGGGTTACCATGAATATAGTATGTAGGTACTATCGTATAGTTTTTAAAACTATGACTGATATACAGGGTGTAAGGAAAAGTATTATTAACCTTTAAACCACATACTCTACACATCAAACTGAACAACTTTTACTGTGGAAGCAAACCTGTCAGAACAAAAAAACCGGCCAAGAGCGTGTCGGACTCGCCCATGAGTTCCGTAGCCATTGTATAAGTAGAATAAGTAGAAAAAGAAGAAAACATCTGTCTTCATTCAAAATTTCGATTCATTAGGTGCAAAAATGAGCGAGTTATTGAGGCGGGACAGACAGAATGGAAGAAAGAATAAGGGTTCCTTTTTCGACTACGGAACCCTAAAAAACAGCTTTTCCATACTAAACCGCAGCGCCTACTTGACTTAAATGTAAGAGATGGCTGTATTTTTTGTTCTGACAGGTTTGCTCTCGTAGTAAAAGTTGTTCAGTTTGATGGGTAGAGTACCGATGTGGTTTAAAGGTTAAGTAAGTTATGGTCTATAGAATGGTATTCTACGAAATAAAATCAGCTGTCTCATAGATAACCCGACTCAAATGTATGGAAGAGCAGATTTTTTTGCGTTTCCTGAGGTAAGCTACATAGTGAAAGTTGTTCAGTTTGATGGTCTGAGTTCACCGTTTCAGTATTTGCTAGACTGGCACTTACACCTTGTATACAGGGTGGGCTTCGGAAGGCACGTTAAGCAGTTGGTCTCGGATAGTTCCGTCAGGTGGCGTTGTTACTTTTCGTTAAGCCAGGTCAGGCGGCTTGAAAATTGTCTGACAGCAAGTTGACCACTAATTTGCCTCCACCAACACGCACTGGGCCCGCGTGGTGGAGTATGTCCCACTCTCTCTCACTTTTATTCATGAGAGGAGGCCTTTGCCCTGCAGTGGGATTCTACAGGCTATAACTAACTTACTTTTATAGGCTGATGATGATGATGATGAAATATATTTTTTTAAAAACCGTGGTGGTCCAGTGGCGAGTGGCCTGCCGTGCAGGAGACGATGGTTCGATCCCCGTCCAGGCCGACTCGTACCAATGAGTTTTCGGAATTTAAGTACGATTTGTAACACCACTGTCTTTTCGGTGAAGGAAAACATCGTGAGGAAACCTGCATGCTTCAATTTCGAGGCATATATTGTACCCACTGTCCATTACAAGTGGCGACGGGCTCACCCCCGTCACACTGGACAGAGTTTCGGTACTAGTGAAACGTGGATGTTCTGAGGTTTCAGAATATCTCTGACTACCCCCTCGGGGAATATAGTCGTGAGCTTATGCTTATGCTTATGAATAATTATTTATAACCAAGAGTTAAGCTACTCAAATAAAAATTTACCGCCGTTTTGTAAAAAAAAGTTTTTCTTTAACTTTTATTCCTAAAAGTACAAAAAAATGCTTAACGAAGTTTAGCATATTCATGGCTTATGAATATTCTATGAATAAAGAGGGTATTGTTCAGTTATCTTATTCAGGGCGAGGCTTAAGACTTTTTAGGGTTCCGTACCAAAATTGGCAAAACGGAACATTTTATTTATAGGTAAATTAATAGGTCCCTTAGAGAAAGTTGTTCAGTTTGATGGCCTGATACTCTTCTTGTCAGCAGAGAGAGGTAAGTATGCCAGGACCGCCTAATAGTACTGTGGCCTCGGGACTTTTTAATTACCAAAAGATTACCGATTGCCGTTTAGATATTGTTCTATGTTACGAAATTACTAATATAAAAACCAAAGTCAGAGTCAGTACAGATCACCGACGTGACAAAAAAAATAATAAAAATAATCTGTCATTTAAAAATTTCATGTTAAGAATACTGTCATGTTCTTCACCTTAGTTCGATACCCATACGTAATAGTAAGACTGTCTAAAGTTGCCATACAAAGCTGTAAGACCAGATGAAAAAGTCAATTTTGATTGAGACTTTGGTTTTTATATGAGTAATTTCTTTTTACAACAATACCTAAACGGCAATCGGTAATCTTTTTTACCCGACTGCGCCAGAAGGAGAGTTATGTTTTTCGAGCGTATGTATGTATGTATATATGTATGTATGTATATTTGTATGTCTATTTCTTTGACACGGCCTACAGCCTAAACGGCTTGATGGATTTTAACGTATGAGGTGTTATTAGATTCTTAAAAATTGTGAGAGTGACATGGCGTCTACGAAATAAAAAAGAGAGGGGGGATAAACAGTTTTTTTTGTTATAAATTACAATATGGGTATCAAATGAAAGCTAGTGATCAGACAATTCCAAAAATATATTTATTATAGTACTTTATAGTTACCGTTTTGACACAAGACTAAAAAGTATGGAATAAACTAAATTATTAAGATACACAAAAAACCCGACTGCATAAAAACCTATTAACTGTAAAGAGAAAAACAAGCTCTATAATCACTAATCAGCTATAACAGCTTTATAGGTCGTATCGGTAGGTATAGCAGGCGGGGACAAACCAATAACCACCCAAAAATTTTCTTTGTCCCCGTTTGCGATACCTACCTAATAACATTCAAATTATATTAGCTCAAATAAAGCTGTTATAGCTGATTAGTGATTATAGAGCTTGTTTTTCTCTTTTCAGTTAATAGGTTTTTATGCAGTCGGGTTTTTTGTTTATCTTATTGGTAATTAAACAGTCCCGGGGCTACAGTACTATAAAGTGGAGTTCCATAGTCTCTACATAGCCCTCAGGGTATATTATTAAATCAATTTTCGTTGATATCAGGTACAACGATCAAGTTAAGACGCTCCCCATATATAAACGCAGGGCCGGGCCATATTTTGCTGGTTTTTAGAAGCTATCTTCTCGCTATTTGAAAGACATTACAAAGATATAGAAATTAATTAAAAATATAGCAATGATCTTCAACATCTCGGCTTTATTTGCTATGAAGCATATTTCTTATTTTTCTATAAAATACAAATGAAACCCGTTTTCAGATTCTGTTCTGTTTTCCAATATATAGATATTTGAAAATAATCTGTAATATGTGCATCTACTTTATAAGTTTGAGTCACTTTTACTTGCGGCCTTGCGGTAGCATTTCCTATGAAATTTTACAGAAACAATCTAGAAACAAATCTCTATGCTTGTATCTTGTCAGATTTTTGTTAAAATATACAGTTTCAATGCTAGGATTAATTTAAGATTTGAATGGAAATATTTGAGGCACTGTAACTTTTTAACTATACATTTTAACGAAAATCTGAAAAGATACAAGCATAGAGATTACTTTCTAGATTGTTTCTGAAAAATGTCACTGACTTTAATTGGTTAGTATTAAAAATATAACCAGACTTCGTTTGTATGGAGCGCGCCAACAGTAATATACCCTTAATTACATTTGGTAATCAGAATTGGCCAGAAAGCTAAATACGAATCGGAAAATCTCGCCGTCCTTATTTGGAATGAAATATAGATCCACATACATTTTCGTCGATTCTGTCATTTTCTAATCATGTACCTAATTTTTTTTCCATACAATTTACTTCTTACCATGTGACCGATACTAATTAACTTAAAACATTAACGATGGATCTTAAATTCTAATTAGGGTAGATAATTTCCATCCCCTCCGAGTTTTAATCTCACAGAAATCCTCGCGAAACGGCTCTTGAGGGGTTTGAAGGGATTTTGCAAATACTAGAGGGTTACCATGAATATAGTATGTAGGTACTATCGTATAGTTTTTAAAACTATGACTGATATACAGGGTGTAAGGAAAAGTATTATTAACCTTTAAACCACATACTCTACACATCAAACTGAACAACTTTTACTGTGGAAGCAAACCTGTCAGAACAAAAAAACCGGCCAAGAGCGTGTCGGACTCGCCCATGAGTTCCGTAGCCATTGTATAAGTAGAATAAGTAGAAAAAGAAGAAAACATCTGTCTTCATTCAAAATTTCGATTCATTAGGTGCAAAAATGAGCGAGTTATTGAGGCGGGACAGACAGAATGGAAGAAAGAATAAGGGTTCCTTTTTCGACTACGGAACCCTAAAAAACAGCTTTTCCATACTAAACCGCAGCGCCTACTTGACTTAAATGTAAGAGATGGCTGTATTTTTTGTTCTGACAGGTTTGCTCTCGTAGTAAAAGTTGTTCAGTTTGATGGGTAGAGTACCGATGTGGTTTAAAGGTTAAGTAAGTTATGGTCTATAGAATGGTATTCTACGAAATAAAATCAGCTGTCTCATAGATAACCCGACTCAAATGTATGGAAGAGCAGATTTTTTTGCGTTTCCTGAGGTAAGCTACATAGTGAAAGTTGTTCAGTTTGATGGTCTGAGTTCACCGTTTCAGTATTTGCTAGACTGGCACTTACACCTTGTATACAGGGTGGGCTTCGGAAGGCACGTTAAGCAGTTGGTCTCGGATAGTTCCGTCAGATGGCGTTGTTACTTTTCGCTAAGCCAGGTCAGGCGGCTTGAAAATTCTCTGACAGCAAGTTGACCACTAACTTGCCTCCACGAACACGCACTGGGCCCGCGTGGTGGAGTATGGCCCACTCCCTCTCACTTTTATTCATGAGAGGAGGCCTTTGCCCTGCAGTGGGATTCTACAGGCTATAAATTACTTACTTTTATAGGCTGATGATGATTTTTAAAAAACCGTGGTGGTCCAGTGGCGAGTGGCCTGCCGTGCAGGAGGCGATGGTTCGATCCCCGTCCAGGCCGACTCGTACCAATGAGTTTTCGGAATTTATGTACGATTTGTAACACCACTGGCTGTTCGGTGAAGGAAAACATCGTGAGGAAACCTGCATGCTTCAATTTCGGGGCATGTACGTACCCACGTACCCACTGTCCATTACAAGTGGCGACGGGCTCACCCCCCGTCACACTGGACAGAGTTTCGGTACTAGTGAAACGTGGATGTTCTGAGGTTTCAGAATATCTCTGACTACCCCCTCGGGGAATATAGTCGTGAGCATATGCTTATGAATAATTATTTATAACCAAGAGTTAAGCTACTCAAATAAAAATTAACCGCCGTTTTGTAAAAAAAGTTTTTCTTTAACTTTTTATTCCAAAAAGTACAAAAAATGCTTAACGAAGTTTAGCATATTCATGGCTTATGAATATTCTATGAATAAAGAGGGTATTGTTCAGTTATCTTATTCAGGGCGAGGCTTAAGACTTTTTAGGGTTCCGTACCAAAATTGGCAAAACGGAACATTTTATTTATAGGTAAATGAATTGGTCCCTTAGAGAAAGTTGTTCTGTTTGATGGCCTGATACTCTTCTTGTCAGCAGAGAGAGGTAAGTATGTCAGGACCGCCTAATAGTACTGTGGCCCCGGGACTTTTTAATTACCAAAAAGATTACCGATTCCCGTTTAGATATTGTTCTATGTTACGAAATTACTAATATAAAAACCTAAGTCAGAGTCAGTACAGATCACCGACGTGACCAAAAAATAAATAAAAATAATCGGTCATTTAAAAATTTCGAGACTACCGTTTTTTTCTATACTGTCATGTTCTTCACCTTAGTTCGATACCCATACGTAATAGTAAGACACTCTAAAGATGCCATACAAAGTTGTAAGACCAGATGAAAAAGTCAATTTTGATTGAGACTTTGGTTTTTATATGAGTAATTTCGCTTTTTACAACAATACCTAAACGGCAATCGGTAATCTTTTTTACCCGACTGCGCCAGAAGGAGAGTGTTGTTTTTCGAGCGTATGTATGTATGTATGTATGGATGTTTGTATGTCTGTTTCTTTGGCACGGCTTACAGCCTAAACGGCTTGATAGATTTTAACGTTTGAGGTGTTATTAGATTCTTAAAAATTGTGAGTGTGACATAGGCTATATTATTTGAACATGGCGTCTACGAAATAAAAAAGGATAAACAGTTTTTTTTGTTAAAAATTACAATATGGGTATCAAATGAAAGCTAGTGATCAGACGATTTCAAAAATATATTAATTATAGTACTTTATTGTTACCGTTTTGACACAAGACTAAAAAGTATGAAATAAACTAAATTATTAAGATAAACAAAAAACCCGACTGCATAAAAACCTATTAACTGTAAAGAGAAAAACATGCTCTATAATCACTAATCAGCTATAACAGCTTTATTTGAGCAAATATAATTTGATTTTTATAAGGTAGGTATTGCAGGCGGGGACAAACCAATCAATGACCAACCAAAAATATTCTATGTCCCCGTTTGCGATACCTACGAGTACCTTTTAAGAATCAAATTATATTTGCTCAAACAAAGTTGTTATAGCTGATTAGTGATTATAGGGCTTATTTTTCTCTTTTCAGTTAATAGGTTTTTTATTCAGTCGGGTTTTTTGTTTATTTCTATACTGTCATGTTCTTCACCTTAGTTCGATACCCATACGTAATAGTAAGACACTCTAAAGATGCCATAAAAAGCTGTAAGACCAGATGAAAAAGTCAATTTTGATTGAGACTTTGGTTTTTATCTGAGTAATTTCGCTTTTTACAACAAAACCTAAACGGCAATCGGTAATCTTTTTGGTAACTAAGCAGTCCCGTGGCTACAGTACTATAAAGTAGAGTTCCATAGTCTCTACATAGCCCTCAGGGTATGTTATTAAATCAATTTTCGTTGTTATCAGGTACAACGATCAAGTTAAGACGCTCCCCATATATAAATGCATGTCCGGGCCATATTTTGCTGGTTTTTAGAAGCTATCTTCTCGTTATTTGAAAGACATACAAATTAATGAAAAATATAGCAATGATCTTCAACATCTCGGCTTTATTTGCTATGAAGCATATTTCTTATTTTTCTATAAAATACAAATGAAACCTGTTTTCAGATTCTGTTCTGTTTTCCAATATATAGACATTTGAAAATAATCTGTATTATGTGCATCTACTTTATAAGTTTGAGTCACTTTTACTTGCGGCCTTGCGGTAGCATTTCCCCTCTGCCACGGTATAAGCACAATTGATCTTGTGCATTTACATTAAATTTTACACCTTATCACTAAACGAGACAGCCTACAATTGCGAAATAATAACTTCGAACTTAGAACGTTTGGGGTTCACACGACACTACTTTTCATGATTTTTAACTTTCAAAACTAGAATCTAAAGTTATGGGGAATAAAATCCAAAGTTGCGGATTTCATGTTACCTCGCCCCCCGCAAAAAGTGGCAGAAATGTTTGTTAGTAGAATTACACGCGTAACCAGTCCACATATAAATAGTCAAAGCTTGCGACACATTGTGTAGACAATATTAAGATCTAAAAATGCCTTAAAGCAATTTTTTAACACCTGTCTTTTATATTTAATGAGTTAATTCGATAAATTCAAAATTTGGTGCGAATCCTTATGATTTTCGAATTTGATTTCCTTGGATTAGAAGGCACTATAGTTACATAATGAAGCACAAATCAGTCAAAAATAGGTATAGCTACTAAAATGATATAGTTTAGTAGAGGTCAAGGTCGTTCGGTCGGGGATACCTCTTAAATAAAATAAACCTTCAAACTAAAATTGTCTTCATATTATTTTAACACTAGAAATAAACAAATAACATAAATAAATAAAATAAACTAATTACGCACTGAATCATCTTTCAACAACACAGCTCGGCCAAGCGTGAGTCGTCTTGATAAATACTGACATCTGACATAACAAGCTTTACCGTTCGTTTTGTACACACTGCCGACCCAAATGTAAAACCTCTTAATTAAGTTTATCGGTCGTATCATATTATAAACTGGATGATTATTTAAATAGCTTATAGTTTATTTACTTAACTGTATAGGATCAATTATTTTATTAAATAGACTATGTATTATTGTATACATAACTTTAGCTTAAGAATTTATATTGTAATAGTTATTAAGTCGTGTTATGTTGTAGAGTTTCTGGCCGCATCTTCTCTACAGCGACAACACGTTCCGACGCGGTGGTAGCTTTAATAAGATTTGACGTTTGATAAGTGTGCTGCAAGCTCCTAAATTAAATAAATTATATTGACTTTGACTTATTGACTTTAATAGGCCCTCCACCCACATTCCCTCCGCTGTAACTCCTGTAAACCACGATCAACAGCGGCGACCATTCACAACACTAGACAATCTTCTTATCGTGTGGGAAGCAAGCCCTGGTGTCAGAGTTTTTATGTAACGACTACTACCACCAGAGATAGTAGCCGGGACCAACGGCTTAACGTGCCATCCGAAGCACGGAATCATCGTTCTTTTCAGACAATCAGGTGATTCAGCCTGCAATGTCCTAACCAACTGGAAAAAAACGCGACATAGTGTGCGGCAAAGTGACATATCACTAGGTGTCTACCGTGGGAATCGAACCCACGACCTCCGTGTCAAGAGACCAATGCTCTTAACGATTGGACCACGGAGGTAGATTACAGCTTATCATTCCTTTCGAAGCACGTAGACGCTTAAATACCACTAAAACGTCCTAACAAAGATATTTCCTATACATTTGAGTCGAGTAGGTAGGTACTGCAGTTTTGTATGAAACAGCAGATTTTTAGGGTTCCATACCCAAAGGGTGAAAACGCTACCCAATTCATAAGCCTCCGTTGTCCGTCCGTCTGTCCTACCTATGAAATTTTCAGTTTTTGAAAGGCGTTTGAATATTAAGCATATGCTCACGACTGTATTCCCCGAGGGGGTACTCAGAGATATTCTGAAACCTCAGAACATCCACGTTTCACCAGTAGTACCGAAACTCTGTCCAGTGTGACGGTGAGTGAGCCCGTCGACACATAATGGACAGTGGTTATACATGCCTCGAAATTGAAGCATGCAGGTTTCCTCACAATGTTTTCCTTCACCAAAAAGCCAGTGGTGTTTCAAATCGTACATTTATTCCGAAAAACTCATTGGTACTAGTCGGCCTGGATGGATATCGAACCATCGACTCCTGCACGAACCACCACGGCCTTGAATGTTAAGGGTATGAATATTAATAGATCACCATCCTCCGCGGCCGTGTGTCTCTCCCCGCTCTAATAACAGGCATATAAATAGATAGGACATTAGTTGTAGCTCATTACAATACTAGACGTTACAGATTGTGGACATACATCTTTCTATTTTGTCTGTCCGTCTGTCCTATCAAAATAGCAGTGCAAGAGAACCGCTTAGTTGAGCGATAATGAAATTCATTCTGTGAAATTAAATTCGTATAATGTACTTTGTGTTATGCCCACTGCTGGACACAGGCACAGAATAGGTAATATAGAATGGCCACTCCCCGCCCCCTCTGACTTCAGATACCCCACCTCACCTCACACTTGAGGGGAAACTTGAGGGAAGCCGAGCAAGGGAATGCAGTCAGCCGCGCGCACCCGTTGGATTTGACTACATAAAATTGTGTCTTTTCAGTGCATAAAAAACGTTGAAAAATAACGCTAAATTCATATTTTCAATAATTCTTTAGCTCAAATACTATTTTTAATAACAGAACGAACAATTAAAAGTATTGAAATGTCGATGACGTTAAATGCAAAGCGTGGCTTTCAACCCTACACGCAATGTCATGGACGGTTTGCACAAAGTGCGCATGTGCAGACGCCATTTCGAATTAAAAACGTTCTTTAGAGTGCCGGACCTGTGACATAGGCCTTCTTTTACTTATACAGGGTCCTTCTTAATATGCTGACACTTTTTTAAGGGGATGATCAGACTCAAATTAAAGATTGGAAAACATGGCTTTACCATCATGTTTAACGTAAATAATATTTGAAACTGGAACAGGGTGTGTCATCTACACCCTTTGACTAATTATTATAAGGACTAGCCTTGCAGTAGCATTTCCCCTCTGCCACGGTATAAGCACAATTGATCTTGTGCATTTACATTCAATTTTACACCTTATCACTAAACGAGACAGCCTATAATTGCGAAATAATAACTTCGAATTTAGAACGTTTGGGGTTCACACGAGACTACTTTTCTTGATTTTTAACATTAAAAATTAGATTCTAAAGTTATGGGGAATAAAATCCAAAGTTGCGGATTTCGTTTTACCTCGCCCCCCGCAAAAAGTGGCAGAAATGTTTGTTAGTAGAATTACACGCGTAACCAGTCCACATATAAAGAGTCAAAGGTAATAGTATATAGTTCTATATACAGAACGGCCACTCCCCGCCCCCCTCTGACTTCAGATACCCCACCTCATCTCACACTTTCTGGGAAACTTAAGGGGATATAATTCGGAACGCGCTCCATACAAACGTACTCTGGTCATATTTTCAATACTAACCAATTAAAGTCAATGAAATTTTGCTTAAACAATCTTGATACAAATATCTATGCTTGTATGGAGTCAGATTTTCGTTAAAATATACAGATTCAATGCTAGGATTAATTTAAGATTTGTATGGAAATCTTTGAGGCACTGTAACTTTAAAACTATACATTTTAACGAAAATCTGACTCTATAGAAGCATAGAAATTTGTTTTTAGGTTGATTCTGAAAAATTTCATTGAGTGTAATTGGTTAGTATTGAAAATATCACCATAGTACGTTTGTATGGAGCGCGCTCCGAATTATATCCTCTTAAGGGAAGCCGAGCAAGGGAATGCAGTCAGCCGCGCGCACCCGTTGGATTTGACTACATTAAATTGAGTCTTTTCAGTGCATAAAAAACGTTCAAAAATAACGCTAAATTCACATTTTCAATAATTCTTTAGCTCAAATACTATTTTTAATAACAGAACGAACAATTAAAAGTATTGAAATGTCGATGACGTTAAATGCAAAGCGTGGCTTTCAACCCTACACGCAATGTCATGGACGGTTTGCACAAAGTGCGCATGTGCAGACGCCATTTCGAATTAAAAACGTTCTTTAAAGTGCCGGACCTGTGGCACAGGCCTTCTTTTACTTATACAGGGTCCTTCTTAATATGCTGACACTTTTTTAAGGGGATGATCAGACTCAAAGTCAAAGTCAAAGTCAATATAATTTATTCAATATAGGAGCTTGCAGCACACTTATCAAACGTCAAATCTTTTTAAAGCTACCACCGCGTCGGAACGTGTTGTCGCTGTAGAGAAGATGCGGCCAGAAACTCTACAACATAACACGACTTAATAACTATTACAATATAAATTCTTAAGCTAAAGTTATGTATACAATAATACATAGTCTATTTAATAAAATAATTGATACTATACAGTAAAGTAAATAAACTATAAGCTAGTGACCTCAGACCCAAGCATTTTGATCATTTAAATAATCACACTCAAATTAAAGATTGGAAAACATGGCTTTACCATGTTTAAAGTAAATAATATTTGAAATTGGAATAGGGTGTGTCATCTACAACGTGTTAATGAATAAGCGCAAAACCTCATACACCCAACTGATTTATAACAAAATAATTAGATTGAAACAATAATTTCATTATTTTGGTAGTTAAAATTTAAAGTTATTCGCATTGTAAGTTTTGAGGCAAAAATGATTGGTTATCATTTCAGCAATGAATGAAAGCGCTAACGTGCTCATGTATACATTTTAAGACTTGTTTTGGTAGTAAGTAGGGTGAGTGTGCCCTTGCAGTGGGTTGAGATCGATTTGAGTAAATTTAATAATATAACATTATATTTAATAAAATTCAGTTTAGTAATAGTAATTCTCCGAGAGCCAATCAAAAGGAAAAAACAAGAAACTGGTCCAGTTGGCTCTTTGACTATTTATATGTGGACTGGTTACGCGTGTAATTCTACTAACAAACATTTCATCCACTTTTTGCGGGGGGCGAGGTAACATGAAATCCGCAACTTTGGATTTTATTCCCCATAACTTTAGATTCTAATTTTGAATGTTAAAAATCATGGAAGTAGTCTCGTGTGAACCCCAAACGTTCTAAGTTATTATTTCGCAATTATAGGCTGTCTCGTTTAGTGATAAGGTGTAAAATTGAATTTAAATGCACAAGATCAATTGTGCTTATACCGTGGCAGAGGGGAAATGCTACCGCAACGCTAGTCCTTATAATAATTAGTCAAAGCTTTCTAGTTTTGCGTTAATTCATTAACACGTTGTGTAAATAAAATACCAACTCTACAGTATGATGTACGATATATTTTTACCTCTCACGGTCTAGCACTAAATGCTATTACTCCAGTTTAGACAGGCTTTTAGCTTTTATGTTCCATTAGCGGCTAGACGACCTAAAATGGATGAGTGTTGCGAAGATTAGATATTAATATTGGATCTATTTTTGATATTTGATAGAAATGACAGTGCCATCATCTTTTTGCCTTTATTTCTTCACCATTTGAGGTCTTCGGCGAAATATGGTAGTGGCAAAAGTAATTTTATAATAAAAAAAAACTCTTTGTCCCCGCCTGCAATACCTACCTAATGACATTCAAATTATATTAGCTCAAATAAAGCTGTTATAGCTGATTTTTAGTGATTATAGAGCTTGTTTTTCTCTTTTCAGTTAGTAGGTTTTTCATGCAGTCGGGTTTTTTGATTTTCTTAATTATTTAGTTTATTTTATACTTTTTAGTCTTGTGTAGTGTAGTACCGAAACTCTGTCCTCAAATCGTGAGTAGTGAATCGTGTGTTACAAATCGTACATAAATTCCGAAAAACTCATTGGTACGAGTCGGCCTGAACGGGGATCAAACCATCGCGTCCTGCACGGCAGGCAAAGTTACTCGCCACTGGACCACCACGGCTTTTAAGGTCTTTGGCGAAATATGCTAATATTGCAGCTGATGAAATTTTCGTTCGCATCTACAGCATAAGCATAAGCATATGCTCACAACTCTATCCCCGAGGGGGTGACAGGTGGTGAGCCCGTCGCCACTTATAATGGACAGTGGGTACAATACATGCCTCGAAATTGAAGCATGTAGGTTTCCTCACGATGTTTTCCTTCACCGAAAAGCCTGTGGTGTTACAAATCGTACATAAATTCCGAAAAACTCATTGGTACGAGTCGGCCTGGACGGGGATCGAACCATCGCCTCCTACACGGCTTGCCACTGGACCACCATGGCTTGTAATAATGTACTTATATTCATGTAGTATCAGCAATATAACAGTAACTGACTGCATCCGTCAAATGAAAACTCGTTCTAACATTTTATTTTATTTAAACGTGTATAAACTCTTCCCATGCCACTATACTTATGTAAACAAGCTTTAACTGAATGGCTCAAAACTCAAACTTACGATGATATGGAAACCCTATTAAAAAGATTACATTGACATATTTGCCAATACTAACACAAGCATTTATACAAACACACACACGCACACACACACACACACACACACACACACACACACACATAAAATTAACTTTTTAGCTAGTTTTGGGGCTTGGTTTCTTGATAGCTTGTCTGTCGGCTCGTTTGACATCGTGGAGCGATCTGTCGGATGGGCTGTTGAGGGCTTGTGCGGGAGTGGTGGGGCGGATCTTGACCAAGGGTCATTATTTATACTTACTTATTACCTACTTTATTTGAAATTGTTACTTATTTTTGGCTTGTCTCTCAATATACCTAAGTGATTTGTAACCGCTGGGAAGATGCTATTTCCTCCCAATACAAGCATTTATCATGCTCGAAGGGTGGATCTCAATTCAAATTATGTTAAAAATATTGAGATATAATAAACATTTTTTTTTTTTTTTTTTTTTTTTTTATAAACGTCACGCCATAACTAATTTTCCTTTAGTATCCACGATGCCGATGCGCTGCATCCATCCAATGAACGATCTATTTTGTCGTATATCCGCTTTTCTGCTTCCCACGCAGTCTGCTAGTTGCTTACGGCGCCATACTGTGGATCAAAGAGTAATACAACGTGTTAATGAATAAGCGCAAAACCTCATACACCCCAACTGATTTATAACAAAATAATTTGGTTGAAACAATAATTTCATTATTTTGATAGTTAAAATTTGAAGTTATTCGCATTTTAAGTTTTGAGGCAAAAACGATTTGTTATCATTTCAGCAATGAATGAAAGCGCTAGCGTACTCATAGATACATTTTAAGAATCTTGTTTTGGTAGGAAGTAGGGTGAGAGTGCCCGAGCAGTGGGTTGACAACGAGTTCAGTTTATTTAAAATTTTTGAAACAAATTATTTACTATTTTGAAAAAAATTACATGTGTTGAAACCATGATAGTTCGATTTTGCTCTCGATTCCAAACAAACTACTTTCTAGTTTTGCGTTAATTCATTAACACGTTGTATAAGTATATTAGAAAAGAGAACCCACTCGTAGCAACATTATGCATCTACCTTATGTCCAATTTAAAGCTAGCTAGCTCCATCTATGTTTCATAGACAATAATCTTAGACGAATTATATACGGACCCGCCTCGCCTTAGCATTTCCACTCTGCCAACGTGCAAGATCAAAAGATCTTACGCGTTTACATACAATTTTATACCTTATCACTAAACGCGACAGCCTATAATTGCGGAACAATAATTTCGAACTTATGACATTTGGGGTTCACACGATACTGTTTTTCATGATTTTTAACATTCAAAATTAGAATCTAAACTATTGGAATAAAATTCAAAGTTGCATATCTCGTGCTACCTCGCCCCCCGCAAAAAGTGTCAGAAAAGTTTGTTAGTAGAATTACACGCGTAACTTGTCCTCATATAAGTAGTCTAACACCATAATTCAACCTATACTAATATATACAAGGTGTTACAAAAATACAAATAAACATTTAAGGGGGTGGTTTAGACAGTCAAACTGAACAACTTTCAGTATGGGACCAATACCGAAATCGCGAAAAAAAAATCTGATGTTCCATACTTAACTACAAATCTACTCAAGCTAAATGTATGGGACCGCAGATTTTTTTTTTCGCGATTTCGATGTTGGTCCCATTTGGAAAGTTGTTCAGTTTGATGGTCTAAACAACCCCTTTTAAAGTTTGAAATGTTTATTTTTACTTTTGTAACACCCTGTATACCTCCTTATATCCACTCATACCGATATTGTTTTGAATGCTAGTTTTAGTTAGTAGAGTACTGAGGTAGAGTATGGTTTAAAGGTTAATGATACTTTTCCTTACACCCTGTATACGGGGTATTAGGGTAAACAGTTGCATTAATTTAATTGTACCCATTATACTGAACAACTTTCCCTAAGAAACCTATAGGAAATTCAAAAATAAAATTTTGAGCTTTCCATACTAAATACGTTTGTATGAAAAGTCATTTTTTTACGACTTTCCTATTGGTTTCGTAGGGAAAGTTGTTTAGTATCATGGTTTAAAACTGTTAAAAGTTATCACCCCTTACAGTAATGCAACTGTTTACCCTAACACCCTGTGCATATTTGCTAGACGAAACTAGAACTATATACTATTACCATTGACGTAGAATACTATGGACGCCGGGTCTAGTACAAAATACTCTAATAAAGTGTCCGAGGCTAAAATACACAAACCTAAGTACGTATAGTAATATAAACCAACTAAAAACATTGAAAATACTGAAATTCTTTTTCGTCCCACTCCCCCCCATCGGGGCACGGCGCGCGCCGCGCGCGTAGTCGCCCGATCAAACGAAGATTGTTGCGTAATTCGTTCTCTTTATTACGTTTTCGTTCTCTTTTTATTCGGACACTTTTGAGCGCGAACCTTCCGTCCAGTAGTAGTAAGTCAATGACTATTACCTATTCTGTGACGAAACACAAACTATCTTAGAAGTCAAACAGATAAGCTCATAACTTCCATTTTACCCTTACAGCAACATTTTAAGGGTAAAATGGAACTGCTGACAATTATTATAATTATAACTTATATCCCTGAGTTAGTAACTCTTCCATGATGAGTCTTTGGAGGAACTGAGGTGAAAGGTTCCTCCATTGTAAAGGGGAAATCTTCCGCCAGGTACGTGTGGTGTGGGGACCGGCCGTGATCCTGCTGATTTTTGTCGGAACCTTGTAATATGCCGAGTCTCTGTGATAATAGGGTATTTTCTTTGACTTATTATTATAAGGACTAGCCTTGCGGTAGCATTTCCCCTCTGCCACGGTATAAGCACAATTGATCTTGTGCATTTACATTAAATTTTACACCTTATCACTAAACGAGACAGCCTATAATTGCGAAATAATAACTTCGAACTTAGAACGTTTGGGGTTCACACGAGACTACTTTTCATGATTTTTAACATTAAAAATTAGAATCTAAAGTTATGGGGAATAAAATCCAAAGCTGCGGATTTCATGTTAGCTCGCCCCCCGCAAAAAGTGGCAGAAATATGTTTGTTATTAGAATTACACGCGTAACCAGTCCACATATAAATAGTCAAAGGGTATTTTACACGATGTAAAAAAATATAAAATGCATGTTTATGATGATAGATTTCGAAATAAGTAAACGTGAAACGTCGATATTCATTCATGAAAATGCAGTGTAAATTTTATAATTTAATTTTAATAATCGTTCTTTTTAATCTGTTCTTCAAATGTCTCAAACGCCATTCGCCATTTCGCTAATTTAGATTATTTAGAAATCTTGTTACAATTGTTCTTTCGCAGTCGTATTGTTTACTAACGGAGTGACGTCACGATCAGAAACAACATGGCGGGTAGCGTTTCCGCGCGATAATTCAAAATCATATAAAAATAGTTTTAAAGGTATTTTTCGACTTTATAAAATTGAAAATTATACTGGTTCATTACGATCTCAGCATTACTTTAAAACAGTTGTCAAAAAAAGATTTAATAAATACCCTATTGTTCTTGCGCGATTTGTGTCTTTGCAGTTTTGTATGGAATAACTATTTTTTTTGCGCTAACAAGTTAGCTCCCATAGTAAACGTTGTTCAGGTTGATGGGTAGAGTACATGGTTTATAGGTTTGCCTTTAGTTAGTTTACATACTGTATTTATTAAGTGAATGAATGTTATTTTATTATCTTGTTATATAGAAACATTTAGGAACTCAACGGACTGGTCATTGTATTGAAGAGTCCAAGTAGCAGTGCTTAGTGAACACTTTCTTAGCGTCCGTCTATGGTACTCCACACTCAGGTTCGTACTCCTCCGTGATGAGTCAGTGAGTGAACGAGTGAGTTATAGAGTGAATGAGTGATTGAGTCAGTGAGGAATTAAGAGTGTGATATTAGATTCGTGATTAGTAAGTGAGTGAATAAATGAGACGTTTATTTGACTTGTAAATTACAAGTAAGGAATCCAACAGACCGGTCAATGTCTTGCAGGAGTGAAGGTACTCCTCCGTGCATGTGGTCGGACATGTGTGGTCGCACAAACTACCGTCTGGGTTCACGTTGTTACTTTATTATCTACCACAAGGGTGTCGAGGGATACAAGCGTGCATCTATGTTTTGTTGGTTATCAAGCTCTGGAGATTTTGTGATGGATGAATCAGTGAGTAAATGAGAGAAGAAGTCACTGATTGAGTGATATTTGACTCGTATTGAGTAAGTGATTATTTGAGTGGGTAAGTGAAAGAGTGATTAAGTGACTGAGTGATTAAGTGAGTGTGTGTAAGTGAGTGGGAGAATGAGTAAGTGAGCGTGTGAGACGTATTTGACTCATGATGAGTCGGTCTGTGAGTCTGTGGGTAAGTGATATAATTATAGCAACAGTAACAAACAAAGTGAGTAAATGGGTGAAGAAGTGTCTATTTGAGTGGGTAAGTGAATGAGTGATTAAGTGAGTGTGTGTGTAAGTGAGTGAAGGTGTCAGTGGGTAAGTGATATTATTATAGCAACAGTAACAAACCAGTTAATGTCTTGCAGGAGTGAAGGTCCAGGTAGCAGTGATTGGTGAACACTTTCCTAGCGCCCGTCGATGACACACCACACTCAGGCTCGTACTCCTCCGTGCAGGTGGTGGGACATGTGTGGTCGCACAAACTACCGTCCGGGTTTACGTTGTTTGCTCTGTGAACATATTTTGAAGTGTCGAGAATAATCTGTTATTATTCATATTGGCTATGTGCGAAGTGGTGATAGGAACTGACAAATCGATCGCAGCGCCGGGTGTGGCAGAAATGTGTACTTTTGTTGGACAAGCTGTGTAAAATATGCTTGAATCTATGCAAATCCACACACTAACTCAACACGAAATCTCCAAAACTGTAAAGACTACAAACTTAAAATTTGGCATGGAAGTTTCTATTGGCATCTATATTTCATTCCAAATAACGAAGACGAGATTTTCCGAGTCCTATTTAGCTTTCTGGCTAATTCTGATTACCAAATGTATTTAATTTATTGGATACATATACTATCCGACATATCTTGGATGCTACTAAAGCTGTTCTAAGAATAAATGAGAGGAAGTATTCCAAATCTCTGTTTCTATAATGCAAAATAGCCTTAAAATTTCGTTGCTATTTTGAATGGAGTATAGGTGCTCACTAAAAATGTTTTTTTTGAAATTTTATCTCCAAAGGTGTGAAAACCGGGATAAAAGTTTGTACGGAAATTGGCACTGCAAATATCGTGGATTCTAGCAAATAGGTATTTATAATTTTTAATATCGATAATGTTGCTAATTACTTTAGTTATTACATTATTTGATTATAAAATTGTTCGTGTATATTGTTGTTGATTTTTGTGTATTTTGGTGTGCAAATATAGTATATTTATCTTTTCTTCTATCAATCAATTATACTTTATTTTACACCAAAAAACATAGTATACAGAGAGTAAACAAACAAGATATACAGACGGTACACAAATAGGTGGTCTTATCGCTAAAAATCGATTTCTTCCAGACAACCTTAGGGTAGAGGATAAGTCTATGCTATTGGTCTAACTTTGAAAGGCTCACCTTCTTCCAGAGCTTCGTCTCTGTGCTAGTGAATCATCTCGTCTGGGAGGCGGTGCCATGGGATTGTAGACACTAGGCCTTTCGGAATAGTGAGTACCTATGTCCTTGCATTTGTTCATGGAGACCTTTGAGTATCCTGTAAAAATCATCATCTTGAGGGAATATAATTCAGAGCGCGCTCCATACAAAAGAAATCTCGTGATATTTTCAGTACTAAGCAATTAAAGTCGATGAATTTTTTTTAGAAAACATCTAGAAATTCAACACCAGGGCGATAAATAAATAAATAAATATCTTGGACATTGTCACACAAATTATCTAGTCACATTTAAAGTACCAGAATCTAGCCTGGACTTGTGTTATGATGACTAGACAACGATATAGAATACATATATAGATACAAACATCCATGACTCGGGTACAAATATTCATATTCATCATACAAATATTTGTCCCTTACGGGATTCGAACCCGCGACCTTCGGCACAGCAGGCAGGTTCACTACAGACTGAGCTACAGGCCGATGTCGTACTTTCGCTGAAAATCGAGCCTATACCACAGGTCCGGCACTTCAAACAACATTTTAGAATTGACATGATGACGTTCGCACATGCGCACTTGGTGCAAATTGTCTTTGACATATGTGTAAAAAAATAGTATTTGAGCTAAAGAATTACTGAAAATGTGAATTTAGCGTTATTTTTCAACGTTTCTTATGCACTGACAAGACACAATTTAATTTAGTCAAATACTACGGGTGCGCCGCCTGACTGCATTCCCTTGCTCGATTTCCCTCAAGTTTCCCAGAAAGTGTGAGGTGAGGTGGGGGATCTGAAGTCAGAGGGGGGCGGGGAGTGGCCGTTCTGTATATAGAAATATATACTATTACCTATTCTGTGCCTATACCACAGGTCTGGCACTTCAAACTACGTTTTAGATTTGACATGATGGCGTTCGCACATGCGCACTTTATGACATAACAATGTCCTAATTTAATTTGAATGAAATTTCTTTCCCAATTTATCTATCCCAGTTAACAATTTTTATAAAATCTATGAAAGTGAATGTAGATTCCTGATGTTTTACTGAATTGACCCACTTAAAAGTTGTCTAGGTAATAATTAGAACATTGTTATAGAGCATTAATATATTTGTATTTTTGACTGTTGATAGAGAACCTAAGACTTTAAATAGTGTATGAATTTGATCAGAATATAAACAAATTTTGAAAACTTGTGTTAATTGTTATTTATTTTATCTTATCCCTTCTGCAACAAAATTCTAGAATCTCACTATTATCAACGCCCTCTATGACTGAACACTAAAACCTCAATTATTGATTAGTGTTACAAGCTATACCAATCAATAACTGGCGCTGTCATAAATAGTTAATAGGAATGAAACTAGATGGCTCTGTATCTAGTAAAAACTATCAACATCATCATCGCCACTCTTTTAGCTTTCACTAAACTAAACTAGATGACACTGCAAGGCAGAAGTACGACGCGTGCCGAACACATTATTTTTCGACAGCAAAATCAAATTTTCCATCAAGGCAGGACACCATTTTAAAAAAATATTGTTTTCTGCTTCTTTTTATTTTCTGTTTAATTTTGAAGAAACGTTGGTTCCGGTACAACTTGGTGCAAATTGTCTTTGACATATGTGTAGGGTTGACTTACCAAGCATTGTATGAACATCATTATACATTTCGTTAGTTTTAATAGTTCATTCTGTTATTGAAAATAGTATTTAAGCTAAAGAATCACTGAAATTGTGAATTTAGCATAATTTTTCAACGTTTCTTATGCACTGACAAGACACAATTTAATTTAGTCAAATACTACGGGTGCGCGCGCCTGACTGCATTCCCTTGCTCGGCTCCCCTAAAGTGTCCCCAGAAAGGTGAGGTGAGGTGGGGTATCTGGAGTCAGAGAGGGGCCGGGGAGTGGCCGTTCTGTATGTAGACCTATATACTATTACCTATTCTGCATGCATGTATGCATATGCTCATGACTATATTCCCCGAGGGGGTAGTCAGAGATATTCTGAAACCTCAGAACATCCACGTTTCACCAGTAGTACCGAAACTCTGTCCAGTGTGACGGGGGTGAGCTCGTCGCCACATAATGGATAGTGGGTACAATACATGCCTCGGAATTGAATTGAATTATCTATTCTGTTCTTCGGTATAGGCCTTTGACTAATTATTATAAGGACTAGCCTTGCGGTAGCATTTCCCCTCTGCCACGGTATAAGCACAATTGATCTTTTTCATTTACATTCAATTTTACACCTTATCACTAAACGAGACAGCCTATAATTGCGAAATAATAACTTCGAACTTAGAACGTTTCGGCTTCACACGAGACTACTTTTCATGATTTTTGACATTCAAAATTAGAATCTAAAATTATGGGGAATAAAATCCAAAGTTGCGGATTTCATGTTACCTCGCCCCCCGCAAAAAGTGGCAGAAATGTTTGTTAGTAGAATTACACGCGTAACCAGTCCACATATTAGGTAATAGTACTTATGTAGTTAGCGACAAAAAAAAACGTGTTCAATGTTAAAATCATACTTACTATTAATTTCATACATAAAGTTACAGCTAACTTTCCTAAAGAAGCAGTCATTCAAAAACAATCTGTATTTCCAGGTCCTATTCTCCAATTTGCCACCGCACACAGAATTCTTGGTATTATCGCAATCCAGATTTTTACAATCTAACTTCGGTTTGGGCGGTTTTTCTATCCCGTCACTTCTTATGACGTCTGCATGCTGCTGTCTCTCTTCCTCGTTTATTCTTGTAGGTTTTTCTTCGTTTTCCATATTCTTACCGGAGATGAAAAGTATATTGCCTTCTGGTTGTTCTGGAATTGATAAGATAAGTCACAGTCATAAGATCACGCTCACAGAAAGATCTTTGGTGGTCCAGTGGCGAGTATCATTGCATGCCGTGCAGGAGGCGATGGTTCGATCCCCGTCCAGGCCGATACCAATGAGTTTTTCGGAATTTATGTACGATTTGTAACACCACTGGCTTTTCGGTGAAGGAAAACATCGTGAGGAAACCTGCATGCTTAAATTTCGAGGCATGTATTGTACACACTGTCCATTACAAGTGGCGACGGGCTCACTCCCCGTCGCACTGAACAGAGTTTCGGTACTAGTGAAACGTGGATGATCTGAGGTTTCAGAATATCTCTGAATACGACCTCGTGGAACATAATAACAGATTCCCATTTCGTAGTGGTGGTTTTCATTGGGAAATTAAACGTAATATACACTCGAGAGCAACGAATCCGGGTCTTCAACATACATTAATATTATCGAAAACGAAGAATGATAGTGTAATGTAGGTATATATATATATATATAATTATAGTGACAACTGCTCTGTCATTCGCAATGTCTTTGGTCTAGATTATACGTGTAGCAACGAAGACGTGCTTTTATTCCCTAGTATATATCCCGAGTCCCGTGTCTCCAGGAACTGTTCAGAGAGCTTACTCAAATAAAAAGTATTTGATAGACTATTGAATACTTACTAAATTAAATTAAAAACATTTCAGTTTTCATTTGTTTGACTTTATTAAAATACATAAATACAAATGCGTTAAATCTATCGCAGAACAAAAAGTGAATTTTTTTTTTGTCACAGATATAACATTTCCCCAAATTTTATTTTTGTTTGTATTTGATAGGCTATTTAATACTTCTTAAATTAAATTAATAACATTTTTAGTTTTCAATTGTTTGACTTTATGGTGTGTAAGTGATAAAAATACTGCATTAATAATAATAATGTTGAATACTACAATTAAATTTTCTAAAAACTATAGTTTATAGCCTTTTTTATTGGCATTACTATACAGCAACCAGAAATTTATTAATTTATGTAGTAGTATTGAATTTTCTATAAAATACTTTTTATTTGAATAAGCTATCATTCTTAATTACCGAGATATTAAAGTTTATGTTGTTGGTGACCCGTATTCATTGCTCTCCAGTGTAATAAAAAAGCTACAACACCTGTCTCGGCTTCGTCACCAAATTTCCCGCTAATAATATCTCCCATGGTCTTCCTATTTGCCATCACTTCATGTAACTTCAGCTCGTCATGTAAATTATCATCATCAGCTTTCACTTCTTTCTCATTTGGCACAAAAAGCACACTCTCTTCATCTTCTCCCGGTCCAAATGTCACTTTGTCGGTAGATACGGTATTTTCGGTAGTCCCGTCAGGTTTTGGCATCAAACTTCTGGTGTCTGCTGCTTCTACGTGGCCAGTGTATGTGATAATCACTGATGAATCATTTTTGGAAATGTGTTCCGACTTCGTTGTCGTTAAGAGCGTTAGGAAGATTAGGTAACGCATTTTTTGTTTAGATGGGAAATCGTCAAGACAAAGGTCACTGGGCAAAAATGTATGGCAACAGGTCTCCCAATGCTGGTTTACCCAAACTCCCTGTTTTTTTTTTGAAATGGCTAATACAGCGTTGCTCAGGGAGCAGTTACTGCTTTTTACTGCGGACTATTGGAGGTACCACGAAGGGTCTACCGAACCAAATGAATGAACTTAAGAGGATATAATTCGGAGCGCGCTCCATACAAACGTACTATGGTGATATTTTCAATACTAACCAATTAAACTCAATGAAATTTTTCAGAATTTTAGTTAAAATGTAAAGTTTTAAAGTTACAGTGCCTCAAAGATTTCCATACAAATCTTAAATTAATCCTAGCATTGAAACTGTATATTTTAACGAAAATCTGACTCCATACAAGCATAGATATTTGTTTCAAGATTGTTTCAGCAAAATTTCATTGACTTTCATTGGTTAGTATTGAAAATATCACCATAGTACTTTTGTATGGAGCGCGCTCCGAATTATATCCCGACCTAGGGGCACCCAGAGGGGTACGGACCTCGGCATAGGACGTTGCTGGGGCTACGCGGCGGATTGGGTAGCTGGGATCGGTGAGAAGCGGCCTAGGATGCCTGTAGCATCTGCCAATCAAATATCTGTTGTTTATCCGTTATTGTTTTTTGTAAATATTTCCTTTCATTACCTTACTGGTCTACCTTCCCTAAACTCTTTTTTTTCACTACTTAGTCCTGACAAAATTTCTCCGAACATAAAATCTGTACAAATCTTACGCTGGGTCTAAATTACACTGAAATGAAACAATGGACTTGTTTTGAAAGTATGTAATAATAGAAACATAAAACTAGTGTACACAGCGGGCCACGAATGCTGGAACGAAATACTCAAAGTCAAAGTCAATAAAATTTATTTAATATAGAAAGAAAGAAAATATTTTTATTTGCATACACCACAAAACACACTGACACAATTATATAGAAAAACTAAATTTAAACACACAATTTAATCAAACAAAAAAGACATAATTAAGAGCAGTGTGTGCCGCAGCAGCAAACAGGGCTACGACTCAGCATTATGCTGGGCTCAACGAGCTCAGCGCTGATTTTCTGTCGCACCCAAATATTGAGTGCCATTTCCGAAACTCACACCCCCAAAATCGCGATCGAATGAAGCATAATCTCCATAGTAATTTTATGACATTTTCACTGATGATTTGAACTAGGAGCTTGCAGCACACTTATCAAACGTCAAATCTTTTTTTAAGCTACCACCGCGTCGGAACGTGTTGTCGCTTTAGAGAAGATGCGGCCAGAAACTCTACAACATAACACGACTTAATAACTATTACAATATAAATTCTTAAGCTAAAGTTATGTGTACAATAATATATAGTCTATTTAATAAAATAATTAATACTATACAGTAAAGCAAATAAACTATAATACTACATTTGCAAAACAAAAAGTCGATGGTTAACTCGAAAATCCGGCCAAGTGCGAGTCGGGCTACTCGCGCACCGAGGGTTCCGTACCACAGAACACAACCAAATAACACAGAACCTTTTTTTTCTCCGGGACCTTCAGCGTGAGATCGACTCACACTTGGCCGGTTTTTATTATTTGTTGTTATACTGTAGAGTTCGCTCCATAATCACGCGTTTGACGCTTGTATGTGTTACCGTTTTTACGATAGAGCGAGAAGAAAAAACTTTGATAAAAACGTGTTTCTTGTTGAGAACCCCCCTTAATTTTTAACTTTTTGCCATTTTTATTATTTGTTAACAAATCCGCCGTAATAACGCATATTGTGTGAAAATTTCAACTGTCTAGCTATTACGGTTCAAAAGTTACAGCCTACATAGGTAGGACGGACGGACAACTTAGGCCCAGTAATAGGGTCCCGTTTTCACCCTTTGGGTACGGAACCCTAAAAACGAAAGCAGTAAAAACAATTATAAGACCATTTTTTTACTAACAATCAATCAAATAATTATAGGTACTTTATTATCCTTCATTCCAAATAAGGACGACGAGATTTTCCGATTCCTATTTCGCTTTCAGGCCAATTCTGATTACCAAATGTAATTAATTTATTGGATACATATACTATCCGACATATCTTAGACGTTACTAAAGCTGTTCTAAGAATAAGTCAGAGGAAGTGTTTCAAATCTCTGTTTCTGTAATGCAAAATAGCCTTAAATTTTCGTTGCTATTTGGAATTGAGTATAAGTACACCGAAAACATAAGCAGCAAGAAATCGCTTTTAGCTATAAGACCGACTTTAAATCCTTCTCATTCTTGTTATAAATTGTATTCGTCTATTCTTAGTGTGCAAAATAAAGAATATTTATGTTGTGTCTTAGTTCAATACATTTATACACGGTGTTACAAAAATACAAACAATCATTTAAGAGGGTGGTTTCGACGATCAAACTGAACAATTTTCATTATTGGGCCGATATCAAAATCGCGAGAAAAAACTCGGATTTTCCATACTAAACTACAAATCTACTTGATCTAAATGATCAAAATGCTTGGGTCTGAGGTCACTTAGAGCTTATAGTTTATTTACTTTACTGTATAGTATCAATTATTTTATTAAATAGACTATGTATGTATTAGTTTCAGAATTTTAATTTTATATTGTAATAGTTGTTAAGTCGTGTTATGTTGTAGAGTTTCTGGCCGCATCTTCTCTACAGCGACAACACGTTCCGACGCGGTGGTAGCTTAAAAAAAGATTTGACGTTTGATAAGTGTGCTGCAAGCTCCTATATTGAATAAATTATATTTACTTTGACTTTGAATTGACTTGAGCTAAATGTATGGGACAGTAGATTTTTACGCGATTTCGATTTAGGTTCCATAGTGAAAGTTGTTCAGTTTGATGGTCTAAAGGTTCAAATGTTTATTTTTACTTTTGTAACACCCAGTAGAGAGAGAAAAAACAAGAGGCGGGACAAATAAAGTGGTCTTATCGCTACAAAAGCGATTTCATCTTTCCTCACTTAAACTTTTCTAAGAACCAAATGTTTTCTCTGGAGGTATTGTTACTGAAAAATTGATCCTTTCTTGATCATATTTTATGTTTTAGATGTGTAAATATACAACGTTTTAATGAATTAACGCAAAACTAGAAAGTAGTTTGTTTAGAATCGAGAGCAGAATCGAATTATCATGGTTTCAACATAGGTATTTTTTTTCAAAATATTAAATAAATTGTTTGTAAAATTTAAAATTTATTGAACTGGATCTCAAACCACCGCACGGGCACTCTCACCCTACTTACTACCAAAACAAGATTCTTAAAAAGTATCCATGAGCATGTTACGGCTTTCATTCATTGCTGAAATGATAACAAATAATTTTTGCCTGAATACTTAAAATGCTATTAACTTTAAATTTCAACTATCAAAATAATGAAATTATTGTTTCAATCTAATTATTTTGTTATAAATCAGTTGGGGTATAAGAGGTTTTGCGCTTATTCATTAACACGTTGTATAATTGCTATATTATGTAACTATTCATTAAAGATATTACACCACAAAATAATAGTGAATATTTTAATATAAGAAAAATATCTCCGAAGTACCGTATTTTCTTTTGCATAACGACTAGCGCCATCTCTTATCTCTACATCGTACTCGGTGGAAAGCTAGGGAAAGTAGCTTTTCTTCAGGGCGGTAACATTTTTAGAGAACTATTTCATTTGAAGTTTTTACCATTTTCATGTAGATGGCGCTTTCATGAAATTTTACTTTGCGTCTTATTACTCCTATTGCGGCTGAAAATTCATTTTTAATTGAAACTTTTACGAGATAATTATTGCAGTAAGTAGGGTAAGAGAATAGGCGCATTGCGGAGAAACGTGGACTTCGATCAAGAGGGTCCTGGTTCAAATCCACACACACGTTTTATGTCATTTCACTTTGTCATTGTCCTCACGATTAAAGGTGAGAGGGAGTGGGCCATACTCCACCACGCGGGCCCAGTGCGTGTTGGTGGAGGCAAGTAGTGGTCAACTTGTTGTCTGATAATTTTCTAGCCGCCTCGGCCTCTGACCTGGCTTAACGGATAGTTACAACTTCATCTGACGGAACTATCCGAGACCAACTGCTTAACATTCCTTCCGAAGCACGGAAAATACTCGAGATGCAATATCACCAAACGGTCACCCATCCAAAGACTGACCGGACCTGACGTTGCTTAACTTCGGTGATCGTTTCCAATACCGAAGCTCCACTACGCCAACGAGCGCGGTTACTAGGTACTTGTCACAAAATTAACAAAAAATCAGCTTTCCCATACATTTGGTTCGAGTGGGATTGCAGTTTTGTATGAAACAGCAGATTCGCGTATTCGACTTTGGTTCCATAGAGAAAGTTGTTCAGTTTGATGGTCAAATCATATCCTGAAAAAATTTCATTAAAATGTACCCAATAGATGATAGTTGTACTAATGTTTCTGGCCACCCCTAAAGGGATTATGGTCGTGAGTGTATGTATGTATGTATGCGTAAGTAGAATAATATTTATGACTCGAGGAATATATTCATGAGCATTATTTATTATAAAAATTCACCTTTATAAGGTCAAGGAAACTACTTTAAGGGGATGATCAGACCATCAAACTGAACAACTTTCTCTATGGGACCAATAGGAATCGAAATAACGAAAAAAAAATCTGCTGTCCCATACATTGAGTTGAGTTATGTTTGCAGTTTTGTATGGGACAGCAGATTTCGATATTGGTCCCATAGAGAGAGTTATTCAGTTTGATGGTCTGATCATCACCTTAAAATATCTTTTTGGAAAGCATAGCGTATTCCCACGACTTTATGACCCGAAGGGGTAGTCAGATGTTCTCATTATCATCATCATAAGCCGTGGTGGTCCAGTGGCGAGTAACCTTGCCTGCCGTGCAGGAGGCGATGGTTCGATCCCCGTCCAGACCGACTCGTACCAATGAGTTTTACGGAATTTATGTACGATTTGTAACACCACTGGCTTTTCGGTGAAGGAAAACATCGTGAGGAAACCTGCATGCTTCAAATTCGAGGCATGTATTGTACCCACTGTCCATTATAAGTGGCGACGGGCTCACCCCCCGTCACACTGGACAGAGTTTCGGTACTACTGGTGAAACGTGGATGTTCTGAGGTTTCAGAATATCTCTGACTACCCCCTCGGGGAATATAGTCGTGAGCATATGCTTATCATCATCAGCCTACATACGTCCCACTGCAGGGCAAAGACTACCCTCAGTGAGTGTGTATGTACGTTAGTATAGTCCCACGCGTGCACAACGCGGATTGGTTAGACTTCACATACGCATCAGAATTTCTTCTTCAGCGCATGCAGGTTTCCTCACGATGTTTTCCTTCAACGTTTGAGAGCAGTCAGGGTTACATAAGTTAGAATAGTCGGGGAAATCTAAGGATTTTTGTATGGAGAACGTTACATTTATTGCACTTTTGGTGATAATTTGGAATATAGTAGATAAATTCTCAATAATCCCTAATTTTTTATTGTGTATTATTGAATAATTAAGACATTTACAAAACATTAAATTTAGGTATGAATAAAAAATTAAAAACCGGTGATTTTGTACAGGATGGCTTCATTCAATACGTTTTACTTATAACAGTAATAATCCCCGGTTAATATCTTAAATTTGAGTAGATATTTAATATTTTGTAAGTATTCAAAAATTATAACCTCAAAACTAAATTATTTACTGTTTGTTTGTACACATTAAATTTGCCTTGTGATAATTAGCTGTCTCTTTTGCTAGTATGCTGGAAGAAATATCTTTCGAAATAAGCTTGCCCTTTGTACATTCAAATCGATTTTAAGGTATTTCTCAGGTTCCTGAGCCATTATAACCATGAAATCTTGACAAAAGTGTTATAAACTAACATAATTATTATTTCAAACACAATTTACTAAAGTGCCTTTAATGCAATCTCAAACCTTATTTTTCCTAGACTAGAAATAGTTATTTGTTTTACAAGAGTGCAAAGTTGCTTTTTAACCGCGTGCTCAATTTTGATGACCGAGCAAGCAATTCAAAAATTAGAATCCTGAGCGTTAGCGAGGGAATCAAAAGAGCACGAGGTGAAAAATCTTTGCACTCGAGTGCAACACGTAACTTTTCATCCCACCTCAGCGAGGAAATGACTAAATGCAAAAAAAAAACTTGTATGATAATTCGGTACCATGGAGGGAAAAGTAAAAAGGTTTAATGATGTTTTGAATTCACAAAGTTAGTGCACACACGATGTTCTAAATTCAATTTACTTTATCCTCTAGAGGATAAAAACGGCTTTTGCACTCAGATATCGAAGAGTAAAAATACTCTTTCCGAGATGGGGGAATGCAAAACTCTTTGTTACATGACAAGTAGTCCATATTGATTTGAACCCGAACACTCACGATTGAGTGTCCATATCTCTTCTCAACGCACCACCGAAGCACATTAGCATAATGGAAATAAAAGTGCATTAATTATAATTCAACACAATGTTTCAGAACAGATGACGCCAAAATTAAATATTATTCTCGTTATTATGGAACAAGAGATTCTTAACAAAATAATAAAGCTTGCGATCCATAGTAAAGCGAGCTTAAAGCTACTAGCAGAAGAATAGGAAGTGTGCACAGGCATACATCAAGGCACGTCTCAGCGTCTAAAAAAAAACACGACAGTACTACTAGCACCTCAGAGGAAGGATCTCCATAGAGTCCGCATAAATTTACGATTGTAGTTAGTCTCTTTTGTCTTATGACGTACCTTTAATAGTAGAAGGAGATGGAACTATAGATATTTGTTTATGCAGCTGTCCACTTTTTTTGAGCTAGTGTGTGTGAAAAGTGACCGTAAACATAAGGCCATATGTCACTTGGTGCCTTTTGTCCATACTACTTGACACCACACACTCAAACCTAAACGTCAAAAAAAGTGGACACTTTACAATTGGTATGGCTCACTCTATTAGGTATAATCTCTTTGAGTAGCACATAATAAATACTAGTACTGCCCGTACAGAAGAATCACTTTGAAAACAGATTTAAATTAATAGCGACTCACTCTACACGGCAATAATGGCGGCGGATTCGCGAATAACCTACCAACCGTCACATCGGCGCGCGTGCAACCAAAAATGAACCGAGTCATGAAAGCTTCTTTTACTTAGCCTCCCTCTTTCATTTTTTCACGTGTTGGCAGCGTGACATCGCTAGGGTTTTCAAGTCTCGTATTGACTACTCACAAAATGGCGGCAAGTCTAATGAGATTTGACCAAGAAGTACACGGTATTCTTAACCTATTGCCATTTACCACTCGGTGGAGATCGGCCGTCAAGCGTACCTGAGCTGTGGAGTGAGACAGGCCTGCTATAATAAAGAGGATCTAATACTACATACAGTATAGACACTCCCTACCTCCACAGATTTTTACCTCAACCTCTCTGGTGGAATTGTGGTTACCGGTAGCCTAGACTGATACCACAATCCGCGAGTTTCTGTGGAGTGAGACAGGCCTGCTAGTAGCGAGCACATCGAGGCGCGTCTCATGTTTATAAAACGAAATACGACAGCACTAGTATCGAGCACATCGAGGTGCTTTGCGAACACAAAACACGACAGCACTAGTGCCGAGCACATCGAGGCGCGTCGCATGTTTATAAAACGAAATACGACAGCACTAGTATCGAGCACATCGAGGTGCTTTGCGAACACAAAACACGACAGCACTAGTGCCGAGCACATCGAGGCGCGTCTCATGTTTATAAAACGAAATACGACAGCACTAGTATCGAGCACATCGAGGTGCTTCGCAAACACAAAACACGACAGAAGTAGTGCCGAGCACATCGAGGCGCGTCTCATGTTTATAAAACGAAATACGACAGCACTAGTATCGAGCACATCGAGGTGCTTTGCGAACACAAAACACGACAGCACTAGTGCCGAGCACATCGAGGCGCGTCGCATGTTTATAAAACGAAATACGACAGCACTAGTATCGAGCACATCGAGGTGCTTTGCGAACACAAAACACGACAGCACTAGTGCCGAGCACATCGAGGCGCGTCTCATGTTTATAAAACGAAATACGACAGCACTAGTATCGAGCACATCGAGGTGCTTCGCAAACACAAAACACGACAGAAGTAGTGCCGAGCACATCGAGGCGCGTCTCATGTTTATAAAACGAAATACGACAGCACTAGTATCGAGCACATCGAGGTGCTTTGCGAACACAAAACACGACAGCACTAGTGCCGAGCACATCGAGGCGCGTCTCATGTTTATAAAACGAAATACGACAGCACTAGTATCGAGCACATCGAGGTGCTTTGCGAACACAAAACACGACAGCACTAAGGTCACCTCAACACGAAGCTACCACCAAGCTAACTAAAGCTATCATTGTAAAATGTACCTTTTGCCCTAGACATTAAGGCTATGTAGCCAGCCATTTACAACTGGCCCGGGGCAGTGGTTAATTACAATACACGGGCTCTCTGAAGTAAGGTAGGGGGTTTGTTTCCATTGTACATTTTGATACAATTTACAAATTATTATAAATAGGGTATTACACCTTTTTTTGAAAACAGTTTTAAAGTAATCCTGAGATCGTAATGAGCCAGTAGAATTTTAATTTCATAAACATTTATAAAGCCGTAAAATGCCTTAAAAACTATATTTTATTTATAAGTTTGAATTTTCGCGCGGAAACGCTAGCTGCCATGCTGTCCCGCTCGTGACGTCACTCCGTCAGTAAACAATACGACTGTGGAAGACCAAAATAACAAGATTTGTGAAGTGTCACTATCGGAGTGACGTCGGTGAATCGGTATCGGTGAAAAACAGATTTTAAAAAAGGCAATTTTTGAAAGTGAATTATAAAATGTAATTATCGACGTTTCTCGTTTACTTTTTTGAAATTTATCATAAACATGAATTTTTATATTTTTTCTTACATAGAGTAAAATACCCTATTGTACCTACCTATTGTTTTGGCAGAACTGCCTAAACCACTGAACCTATTTTGATGGTTAAGGTGTCGAAAGGAATTTAAGTTTAGATAGATCAAAATATACTTACCAAACAATTTTTTTTAACCGACTTAAAAACAAATGGAGGTTCACAGTTTGACCCGTATGTATGTGTGTCCGCGATTATCTCACGTTTGGATGAAATGATATAAATGGAGAAACTAACTACGAACAAACTAGTAAGTAGCCCAAAACCTAAAGTAAATGAAGTACGTATTACTAAGAAGTAGGAAACAAAAAAAAAAAAAATCCACCGACCACAGCGCACGAGCCGAGCGAGCGCAGCGAGCGTGCTGCAGCAGCGGCCGGCGAGTGCCAGAACCTAATTGATACAGTTTACCTAGTCCACCCGAAACTATACGTTTTCTCAACCCCGTTGAAAGGAGGGTTCACCTTCACCTCGCATTTTATAGGTTGCAGAGCATGTCACAGAAAGGGACATACATACTAATTTATTAGTGTTACAATTATGTGTATTCATTTAACGTTTTTATAACGTTATTGATATTTATGTTAATCATATTAAAGATATGCTTTTTAAATGTATACATTTCAACATTATGGATTTCAATGATTATGTGTTTTCAGTTTTAAGGGTTTTCAATACAAGGTGTTACAAAAATACAAATAAACATTTAAGGGGGTGGTTTAGGCCATCAAACTGAACAACTTTCACTATGGGACCAATATCGAAATCGCAAAAAAAAAATCTGATGTTCCATACTATCCTACAAATCTACTCGAGCTAAATGTATGGGACAGCTGATATTTTTTTTCGCGATTTCGATGTTGGTCCCATAGTGAAAGTTGTTCTGTTTGATGGTCTAAACCACCCCCTTAAAAGTTCAACATTTTTATTTTTACTTTTGTAACAGCCTGTATATGCATTTTCAATTATGGATTCTAATATAGACCCAGTGATAAGGAATAAAATTGTATGTAAATGCGTAAGATCTTTTGATCTTGCACGTTGGCAGAGGAGAAATGCTAAGGCGAGGCGGGTCTGTAGGTATACAATTCGTCTAAGTGACCGTGCAACAATGGAAACACGCTCGGCCTAAAGGCAACACCGTTGTAACTTTATTATTACAGCTAATAAGATCTTTAGTCGGATTAAAAAAGGAAGGTGAACCTTGTTTGCCGGTGGTCAGGTCTGTGGATTTTTTGTTGTCAGGTTTGTATAATTAATTATCTTTATTCTATCTCTTATTCTTACAATAATACAAACACTTATCCTCTTAAGGGGCTATAGGTTCAGACGAATATTTTCTATGAGAAACGCGATTGCCCAGCCCTCCGAAAAGTGCGTGCGTGTGTCGTATTTTCGATTAAGAGGATATAATTCGGAGCGCGTTCCATACAAACGTACTATGGTGATATTTTCAATACTAACCAATTAAACTCAATGACATTTTTCAGAATCAATCTAAAAACAAATTTCTATGCTTGTATAGAGTCAGATTTTCGTTAAAATGTATAGTTATAAAGTTACAGTGCCTCAAAGATTTCCATACAAATCTTAAATTAATCCTAGCATTGAAACTGTATATTTTAACGAAAACCTGGCTCCATACAAGCATAGATATTTGTTTCAAGCTTGTTTCAGCAAAATTTCATTGACTTCCATTAGTTAGTATTGAAAATATCACCATAGTACGTTTGTATGGAGCGCGCTCCGAATTATAACCCCTTAAAAAGAATTAACAAAAGTACTTTTTATAGATTTTATATAAACTAATGGTGAATAGCCGTGGTGGTCCAGTTTCAATTAACCTTGCCTGCCGTGCAGGAGGTGATTATTTGTTTACAAATCCGCCGTAATAATGCATATTATGTGAAAATTTCAACTGTCTAGCTATTACGGTTCAAAAGTTACAGCCCTAAATAGTTAGGACGGACGGACGGCTTAGTAATAGAGTCCCGTTTTCATCCTTTGGGTACGGTACCCTAAAAACACACGATCTCATTCCCAACCCTTTTCAAAATACAATACATTATAACTCAAGAAATGTACCTATATAGAAATAACATTGTCTATTATTCTTTCTTACAAATATAATAACTGGGATTCCATAACGTAAAGGAAATTTTTAGAATAACAACTTGTATTTTGAAATATTTTTGTATCTTTTCAAAAAGACTTTTGTAAGTAAAATAACAATTTGAATTTTTCTATTCTCACAAATTATTAGCATATGCTCACGACTATATTCCCCAAAGGGGTAGTCAGAGATATTCTGAAACCTCAGAACATCCACGTTTCACTAGTAGTACCGAAACTCTGGTCAGTGTGACGGTGGTGAGCCCGTCGCCACATAATGGACAGTGGGTACAATACATGCCTCGAAATTGAAGCATGCAGGTTTCCTCACGATGTTTTCCTTCACCGAGCCAGTGGTGTTACAAATCGTACATGAATTCCAAAAAACTCGTTGGTACGAGTCGGTCTGGACGGGGATCGAACCATCGCCTCCTGATGATGATGATAATTACTTATTTACATCTTTTGTTGCAGATTTCCAGTCCAATGGTGTCAATGGTGGTCTCCAACGTTGCTGCTTCGAATCCAGCCAAGGGTATGTACTAACTAGTTTAGTTTTGAATAATAATTATAATTGACAACATTACATTTTTTCTTTGACTAATTATTATAAGGACTAGCCTTGCGGTAGCATTTCCCCTCTGCCACGGTATAAGCACAATTTATCTTGTGCACCTTATCACTAAACGAGACAGCCTATAATTGCGAAATAATAACTTCGAACTTAGAACGTTTGGGGTTCACACGAGACTACTTTTCATTATTTTTAACATTCAAAATTAGAATCTAAAGTTATGGGGAGTAAAATCCAAAGTTGCGGATTTCATGTTACCTCGCCCCCCGCAAAAAGTGGCAGAAATGTTTGTTAGTAGAATTACACGCGTAACCAGTCCATATAATAATTAGTCAAAGCACTTTTTTAACCACCTGTTTTTAATAAAAAATATAAAAATTGGTTTAAAAATAAGAGATACGTATTTTTCCGATTTTATTTTTGACCGATATTTCTATTTTTAATTTACTTTCGAATTTTCTGAAAAACGTAGGATTCATGGCTAAGGATACTTTGGCCGCAATAACATTAAAAATAAAAACTGTCAAATACAATAGAAAAGCCAAGCAGGCAAAGGAATAAAATCTCATTCAACCTCTATTATATTTTTCAGTATTTTTCAAATAACTTGAGAAATAATGGATAGAAAAATCTGATAATTTTGATATAAGCTTTGAATCACATAATTTCCAAATGGTTTTCTTATTTTGGTACCTTCTTAAAATGAAATGTTGTCAATTGGTTCCGTAGTACTGACCATGACAGTAGGACAACGACACTTGACTCTAACAAAAATTTGCTCTTTAAAGCTTAATATTTCGCTAACGGATCCCTAAATCAAAAAATGGTTTTCCCACACCCATAATATTTTTAAAAGACCTATCCAACGATACCTCACACCGGTCAAGTGCAAGTCGGATTCCATGGGCTCACGAAACAAAATAATTACTAAAAAAAAACTTTTTTGTCCTGGACCTTTAACACGAGACCGACTCACACTTGGCCGATTTTTATTATTGTATGCTATACTGTAGAAATTGCTCTATAATCACATCAAGTTTGACGCTTGTATGTATTACCCTTTTTAAGATAGAGTGAGAACAAAAAACGTTGACAAAATTTAGTTTCTTGTATGACATTTTAATTATTTGTTAACAAATCAGTCGTAATAACACATATTCTGTGAAAATGTCAACTGTCTAGCTATTACGGTTCAAAAGTTACAGGCCCTACATAGGTAGGACGGACAGACGTACCGACGGACGGACGGACGGACGGACAACGTAGGCTTAGTAATAAAATAGGGTCCCGTTTTCACCCTTTGGGAACGGAACCCTAAAGAAGATGACTATATGGTTGTTGGTGTCCCTGATTCCAAATCAACCTTTTTTAAAATTGTTGCCGGTCGGTTTGTGATTTTGTTTGCGAGGACCAAGCGAATACTACTGAACCAATTTTGATGAAACTTTTTCTGTTTAATAGCTTATGATCTGACTTAAAATCTGGTATACAACGTGTTAATGAATTAACGCAAAAATAGAAAGTAGTTTGTTTTGAATCGAGAGCAGAATCGAATTATCATGGTTTCAACATAGGTAATTTCTTTCAAATTAAATTATTTGTTTGTAAAATTTAAATGTTACTGAACTCGATCTCAACCTACCGCTCGGGAACTCTGACCCTACCAAAGAGATTATACCTAATAGAGTGAGTCATACCAATTGTAAAGTGTCCACTTTTTTTGACGTTTAGGTTTGAGTGTGTGGTGTCAAGTAGTATGGACAAAAGGCACAAGTGACATATGGCCTTATGTTTACGGTCACTTTTCACACACACTAGCTCAAAAAAAAGTGGACAGCCGCATAAACAAATATCTATAGTTCCATCTCCTTCTACTATTAAAGGTACGTAATTCGACAAAAGAGACTAACTACAATCGTAAATTTATGCGGTCTCTATGGAGATCCTTCCTCTGAGGACCCTACTTACTACTAAAACAAGATTCTTAAAATGTATCCATGAGCACGCCTTATTATTAATCTGTGACGTTAGCGCTTTCATTCATTGCTGAAATGACAACAAATCATTTTTGCCTGAAAACTTAAAAATGCGAATAACTTTAAATTTTAAATAATAAAATAATGACATTATTATTTCACTTATTCATTAACACGTTCAAAGTAAAAGTCAAAGTCAATATAATTTATTCAATATAGGAGCTTACTGCACACTTATCAAACGTCAAATCTTTTTTAAAGCTACCACCGCGTCGGAACGTGTTGTCGCTGTAGAGAAGATGCGGCCAGAAACTCTACAACATAACACGACTTAATAACTATTACAATATAAATTCTTAAGCTAATGTTATGTATACAATAATACATAGTCTCTCGTTGTATAATTTGTGCGAACGAAGTCGCGGGTTAACTCTAGTATGTAATAAAACCCATAATTCCTGAAGGATCCTGCCCAAAACGGAGTACATCTTCAACTATGTTAATTCCTTAACATATACACCAATACTATATTCAAAACATACATTTAACAAGCCAAAAACAACCTTAACTCTACAGTTATAAACTCGAATTTACTTTGAACAGGAAACTTTGATAAAGATTCCTTCGGCTTCATAGCAAAAAGGCGTAAGTCACAATGTTTGATAAAGGATTTTAGTTCCTAAGACGAGCAGTTTAATGGTGGTTTTAGGATGTATGGATTAGAACAGTGTTAGAGTTAAGTGATGTACTAAAGAGATAGTTAAAGGAAAGTTCACCTGTAGTTAGCGTAGTGAGGGGAATAACTTATCGATAATCCGCTGGTTGACAACTATTTAAATTAGAAACTTTTTATTGGACGTAAAAAAAGTTGTCTGGAAGAGATCGCTTTTTAGCGATATGACCGCTTTATTTTTACCATAACCAGTTTTTGTTTCCTGTGCAATGTATTTTATGTTTGGTTTAAATAAAGCATATTTCATTCATTCATTCATTTAAATCACGTTGTATGAAAAATTTTACCAAATAGTGACGTCTGTTATCAATATATTATTACCCTTTATAGTTCATCCTCACTTCCAAAAATAGTATTCAAGTTAGAATCGCAGAAAATTCTAGTTTAGCGTTATTTTCAAACGTTTCAACTCCCATAGAATATCTTCAATATAACTATAAAATTCCGTGAGTTAATAATACTTTTTGGTGAATAACAGAAAAGAAATTATTTATAATTAATAAATTTTCAGCAGCGTCAACAATGAGTCTTTCTGAAAAATATTATTTAAATAATCTTTTTTATTTCGCAGACGCCATATTAAAATAATATAGCCTATGTCACTCTCACAACTTTTACAAATATAATGACACATCATGCGTTAAAATCCATCAAGCCGTTTAGGCTGTAGGCCGTGCCAAAGAAATATACAAACAAACATACATAAAAACATACATATATAAACCTCCTTTTGGCGCAGTCGGGTGAAAAATACGTAACATGATTCTGGTACGACGAAACCTGCGTTGCGGATCCTTTTCTATGTAGTTAAATTTTCGTTTAATAAAAAAAAATTATCGATAATTTTTATCGACACTTTCCCATCACTAGCAGCCTGAAAGCGAGCAAACGGCGGCTTAAACATTTCACTACAAAAGTAGTTTATTTCTCATTGACGACGCAATTCACTATCTAAACATTATCAACCTTAGTCCTTTGTAATAAAGGCTATATTTGCAGAAACACTTTAGTGCGCAAGAAACAACTATATTACTACTGTAATATTTAAATGTTAACAACCTTATTCTATTGAAATAAAGATGGTTTTTGTGTGAACATTCCATGTTATAAGAAATATATCATACCTTGTGGTTCTAAATCTTTGACTATTTAAATGTGGACTGGTTACGCATGTAATTCTACTAACAAACATTTCTGCCACTTTTTGCGGGGGGCGAGGTAACATGAAATCCGCAACTTTGGATTTTATTCCCCATAACTTTAGATTCTAATTTTGAATGTTAAAAATCATGAAAAGTAGTCTCGTGTGAACCCCAAACGTTCTAAGTTCGAAGTTATTATTTCGCAATTATAGGCTGTCTCGTTTAGTGATAAGGTGTAAAATTGAATGTAAATGCACAAGATCAATTGTGCTTATACCGTGGCAGAGGGGAAATGCTACCGCAAGGCTAGTCCTTATAATAATTAGTCAAAGTTCTAAATCGAAGAACACATTTATTTGCGTTTTTTAATGATTAGTTTTTAGGGTTCCGTACTCAAATGGTACCAACGGTACCTTATTACTAAGCCTACGTTGTTCGTTCGTCCTAACGTGCTCATGGATACATTTTAAGAATCTTGTTTTGGTAGTAAGAAGGGTGAGTGTGCCCGAGCGGTGGGTTGAGATCGAGTTCAGTAAATTTTAAATTTTACAATCAAATCATTTAATATTTTGAAAAAATTACCTATTTTGAAACCATGATAATTCGATTCTGCCTTAGAATAATTATATGAGGACAAGTTACGCGTGTAATTCTCTTAACAAAATTTTCTGTCACTTTTTGCGGGGGGCGAGGTAGTACGAGATACGCAACTTTGAATTAAATCCATTTGTTTAGATTCTAATTTTGAATGTTAAAAATCATGAAAAACCGTATCGTGTGAACCCCAAACGTCATAAGTTCGAAATTATTGTTCCGAAATTATAGGCTGTCGCGTTTAGTGATAAGGTATAAAATTGTATGTAAATGCGTAAGATTTTTTGACCTTGTACGTTGGCAGAGGGGAAATGCTAAGGCGAGGCGGGTCCGTATATAAATCGTCTAAGGATTCTGCTCTCGATTCAAAACAAACTACTTTCTAGTTTTGCGTTAATTCATTAAAACGTTGTATATTTGAGATTCCTGTTATACTGGTTTATTTACGTAACTTTTTGGAATACAATCCGCAGGAAATTATGTCACAAATATCACTAAAAACAAATTTTTCATGAAAATAAAAAACCACAACGACTAAACAGAATAATGGCGGCAAGCATACTATACCTACCCTCTATTTTTTAATAATGTCTTTAACGGCTCTGGATACTAGTCCTTTTGAGACATTCGTTATTTTTTTCTTTATATTTTTTATTTTGATGATGGGATGATAGATGACGATGAATCTGTGGTCGATTTCGTAAGCTCACGCGTTGCCGCCAAAATGACCATGTAAGAGCTAACTTGAACTAAAACTTATGTTCTGTTATCGTATTTATTTGAGTTTCCTGTTACGTCGGTCGCTTTACGCAACTGTTTGGTACACAATCCGCACGAAATTATGTCACAAATATCACTAAAAAATTTTTTTTACGAATTTCAAATACGACGAAACACAGCAAGAGCAATGGCGCCAAGCAAACTCGATAGAATCTGTATATTTAAATGTGACCAGATAATTTGACAATAAATAACATTTAACAATATAACTATAATTAACTATAATATTATTATATTTATTTCCGATCATCCTTATTGTTTTAGTTACAATGTCAAATTTATTCAATTCAATTCAATACAATATATTCAATAAATACGACGAAACACAGCAAGAGCAATGGCGGCAAGCAAACTCTTCCTACCCTGTAAAATCTCTGGTGTTGCTAGATTAAACCAGCTGACCAAGGTCTGTTAATTATAATTAAATAAAAACAAGCTGAGAACTGTTTAACGCAAATATAACTAATTAGAAAAAAATACAATTAATTAGGGAGTTTGAATTAAAAAAACAAAACGGTACTTCAACGGAAATTTTGGCATAGTGTAGAAAATAATCAGTATGATATCTCGGTCTCGAAATCAATATACGTCTAAGAGGAAGGATCTCCATAGAGTCCGCATAAATTTACGATTGTAGTTAGTCTCTTTTGTCTTATGACGTACCTTTAATAGTAGAATGAGATGGAACTATAGATATTTGTTTATGCGGCTGTCCACTTTTTTTTTGAGCTAGTGTGTGTGAAAAGTTACCGTAAACATAAGGCCTTATGTCACTTGGTGCCTTTTGTCCATACTACTTGACACCACACACTCAAACCTAAACGTCAAAAAAAGTGGACACTTTACAATTGGTATGGCTCACTCTAGTCTTAAAGAGAGATCCTTCCTCTTTGATCTACGTACAGCACTGTCTACTGAAGTTTTCAGATTTTTTTAAATTTTCGACTTATACAGGGTGTTACAAAACGACCTAGTACTTATGTGGGTGCTTTAGACCATCAAACTGAACAACTTTCACTACTGCGCCAAGTACAAGACTCGACTCAAATGTGAACAGCAGATTTTTTTCGCTATTTCAAAGTTGGCTCCATAATGAAAGTGGTTCAATTTGATGGTCTGAAACACCCACTTAAGTATTAGCCACGGTTTATACAGAAGAGACGTGTGACGGTGGCGGATAATCTAAGTAACACAATATAAACCTTATAGTACGTAGCATAGCGTCGTTTTTGTCGTAAAGGAGTATCGCGCACCTGATTTTTTAAAGAAATCTCGCTTTCAAAATAGAAATCAAAATGTATTTTAATACTACAAGGTGTTAAAGTAAACATTTAAATCTTTTAAGGTTGTTTAGACCATCAAACTGAACAACTTTCACTATGGGACCAACATCGAAATTGGCGGAAAAAGATCTATTGTCCCCTACATTTAGCTCGAGTAGATTTGTAGTTTAGTATGGATCATCAGATATTTTTCGCGATTTCGATATTGGTCCCATAGATAGTTGTTCGGATCTACGGTAAGTCTTAGTCTATAGTTTGTAGCAGACCTTTTTTAAGTTTCATCATCATCATCATCATCAGCCCATCATCGTCCACTGCTGAACATAGGCCTCTCCCAAGGCGCGCCACAAAACTCTGTCCTCGGCCTTCCTCATCTAATCGCTCCCCGCTACTTTTTTTAGGTCGTCTGTCCAGCGGGCAGCAGGGCGTCCCACACTACGCCTACCAGTTCGCGGTCTCCACTCTAGAACTCTGACACCCCACCGGTTGTCAGTTCTTCGGCAGATATGACCACCCCATTGCCACTTCAGCTTGCTAATTTTCTGAGCTATGTCAACCACTTTAGTTCTCTGACGTACCACTTCATTTCTGATGTGATCTCTCAGAGAAACACCGAGCATAGCTCTCTCCATAGCTCGCTGAGCGACCTTGAAATGATGAACTAGTCCTATCGTCAGGGTCCAAGTTTCCGCACCATAGGTCATTACTGGTAGGACGCACTGATTGAACACCTTTGTTTTGAGGCATTGTGGTAGAGCCGAGGAAAATATTTGACGGAGTTTCCCGAAAGCAGCCCATCCCAGTTTGATGCGCCTAGCGGACATGAAATGACTGCTATTAGTCTAGGAAAAATAAGGTTTGAGATTGCATTAAAGACACTTTAGTAAATTGTGTTTGTAATAATATTACTTTCAGTTTATAACACTTTTGTCGAGATTTCGTGGTTATATAGGCTCAGGAACATGAGAAATACCTTAAAATCGATATTAATGTACAAATGGCAAGCTTATTTCTAAAAATATTTCGACCAGCATACCAGCAATAGAGACAGTTAATTATCACAAGGCAAATTTAATGTGTAAAAACAAACAGTAAATAATTTAGTTTTGAGGTTATAATTTTTGAAGACTTACAAAATATTAAATATCTACCCAAATTAACGATATTAACCGTGGACTATTATTGTTATAAGTAAAACATATTGAACGAAGCCATCCTGTACAAAATCACCAGTTTTCCATTTTTTGTTCATACCTAAATTTAATGTTTTGTAAATGTCTTAATTATTCAATAATACAACATAAAAAATCAGGGATTATTGAAAATTTATGTTTTTCAGGTATGTATCTACTATATTCCAAATTTTCACCATAAGTGCAATTAATGCAACCTACTCCATACAAAAATCCGTAGATGTCCCCGACTATATGAAAAAGGCTATGTTTTTTGAATTAAATTGTTAAAACTCCAGTCTTCCTACTGCTCTCAACCCACTGTAACAGCACAAGGTTAATGAAGTATAAACACGGATCGAGCTATCTACCTACCTATACCTACCTATAGAGACCTATACCTATATGTACCGCTATAGCTTTAGGCTACTACACGCAGCTGTTGCCTAAATTAAAGAGAACTCCGCTGTAAGCAGGTCTGGTAGAGTCCCACTGCTGGGAAAAAGAGTGTTCATTATTTATATTATTTAAATGATCAAAATGCTTGGGTCTGAGGTCACTAGCTTATAGTTTATTTACTTTACTGTATAGTATCAATTATTGCATTAAATAGACTATGTATTATTGTATACATAACTTTAGCTTAAGAATTTATATTGTAATAGTTATTAAGTAGTGTTGTAATGTGTCTCAAACTCTCACCCTCTCTTTCGCTGTCGGGTAATAAATACATATAACAATTAAGGGTATATTACTGTTGGCACGCTCCATACAAACGAAGTCTGGTGATATTTTCAATACTAACCAATTAAACTCAATGAAATTTTGCAGAAACTATCTAGAAACAATTCTCTATGCTTGTATCGTGCCACATTTTCCATAAAATGTACAGTTTTAAAGTTACAGTGCCTCAATGATTTCCATACAAATCGTAAAATAATCCTAGCATTGAAACTGTATATTTTAACGAAAATCGGACACGATACAAGCATAGAGATTTGTTTCTAGATTGTTTCTGCAAAATTTCATTGAGTTTAATTGGTTAGTATTGAAAATATCACCAGACTTCGTTTGTATGCAGCGCGCATTTACGCATTCGGAATAAACTTCTGTTAATAATTATACATTAACTAGCTATGTAAATTATGTAAAGTCATATATACGTTCTATTGCCGGGATTAGCAAGAGAGGCAAGTTGCACTAACTTTGATTAAACTTTAGTCTAATTAATTGTTATTTCCTTGAGTCAACTGTGAGACGCATTTAGCTTGTTAGTTAATTAGTATGATTTAAGTTAAACACGTCTTTCATGGGTCACTGTATACGTTGTTATAATCAAATCCCCGAGACCATTTTGAATCTTTCCGAAAACATGTTGAAAACTCAAATCAAAAAAGTCCTCTGTAAAAAAGCATATTATAAACTGAATGATTATTTAAATGATCAAAATGCTTGGGTCTGAGGTCACTAGCTTATAGTTTATTTACTTTACTGTATGGTATCAATTATTTTATTAAATAGACTATGTTTTACTGTTTACATAACTTTAGCTTAAGAATTTATATTGTAATAGTTATTAAGTCGTGTTATGTTGTAGAGTTTCTGGCCGCATCTTCTCTACAGCGACAACACGTTCCGACGCGGTGGTAGCTTTAAAAAAGATTTGACTTTTGATAAGTGTGCTGCAAGCTCCTATATTGAATAAATTATATTGACTTTGACTTTGATATACCTACATATCTACAGGTATCTACCAGAGGATGGGCAGCAGCATCCTCTGAGTATACATATCCAACCAACTGCGATCGCCAACCCACCTGCCAAGTGTGACGATTATGGCAAAACCCCCCAACATGGACCGGCCGTTGTAGCGGTCCTTGGTGGAGGCCTATGTCCAGCAGTGGACGTCCATCGGCTGAGATGATGATGATGATGATGAAGTTAAATATAGTGTCCTTCTTAATATGCTGACACTTTTTTTAAGCGGATGGTCAGACTGAACAACTTTCTCTATAGCACCAACATCGAAATCGTGAAAAAAAAATCAACTGTTACATACAAAACTGAAAACCTACTCGAGCCAAATTTATGGGACAGCTGATTTTTTTCGCGATTTCGATGTTGGTCCTATAGAGATAGTTGTTCAGGTTGATGGTCTGATCATCCTCTTAAAAAATTGTCAGCATATTAAGTTGGACACTGTATAGTTACGCAGTTACATACAGGATATAAGGGACAGCCCTCCGCAGACTAAAACGGTGAACTCAGACCATCAATCTGAACAACTTTCACTATGGAGCCTACCTCATGCAGGCCTGTCTCACTCCACAGCTCAGGTACGCTTGACGGCCGATCCCCACCGAGGGGTGAATGGCAATAGGTTGCACACTGAAACGGGCTGCGTTTGGATGGAAATCCGCCTTGCAAATATGCGACCCACTGCGTTCCGGCGTAGTATGCGTTAATTCATATAAATTGTATAGAAGAGTGATGTTTTGCCACTGATGTCAGCACCCACAAGTTATAGCACAGAAGCCAACTAATGGCGATACCGTCGCTCTCGGAAATATGCTTCACACAAAGATAAAGGCTTTACACCAAGCATGGCGGAAGATCTTCCCTTTTCAATGGAGGAACATTTCCAGTAGCACCTCCATAGAAGCGATTTGAGCGGATTTTTACGCTGTGGCCCGGTGCCGCCCATTACATGCCTTAAGGGAATATAATTCGGAGCGCGCTCCATACAAACAAATACTAACCAATTAAAGTCATTGAAATTTTGCAGAAACAATCTAGAATCTAATCTCTATGTTTTTATAGTGTAGTATTGAAAATATCACCACACTTCGTTTATATGCAGCGCGCATTTACGAATTCGGAATAAACTTCTCTTAAACAAACAATTAAGCTAATCTCTAGTTAAGACATGTTGCAACTTGCCCCACTATTAATCAGTGTTATAGAGCTCGCACTAGCTGTCTATTGAATATTTTACAACGCAATTAGTTTCGACATCCGGCTGCTAATATCTTCACGCTTTACACCAGGGAGCCGGCAGAGAATTGCAAATGTAGGGTCCGTGATGGAATGGAAAGTTTGATTAACATTCGAATTAAATATTGTTTAAATTGAACTAGATTTTAGCCGCGACTTCGTTAGTACCGGTTCATGTCATCGCAGCGAGATGACTTACAGGTTGTATATTAATATACAGGGTGTTAGGGTAAACAGTTGCATTACTTTAAGGGGTGATTGTACCCATGAACAACTTTTCCTACCTTTAAACTACGTACTCTACCCATCAACCTGAACAACTTTTACTATGGGAACAAACCTGTCAGAGCAAACAAAATCTGTTGTTCCATACTAAACTGCAATGCCTACACGTCTCCATACAAAATTGCAAATCTACTAGACGCAAACGTGCGGGACAGAGCATTTCGTTTTCTTGATTTCGATGTTGGTCCCATACAGAAAGTTGTTCAGTTTGATGGTCTGATTATCTCATTAAAAAACCGCCAGCATAATAAGAAAGATATATACACGTTACATGCTTTAATTTGTATAGTGCTCCGATCATCAAACTGAACAAATTTTACAAAAGATCAACTTTAAAATCGCGGAAAAAATACAGCGTTTCCATACACTTTTATCGAGTAACTATTTGCATTTTCAATGGAACAGCAGATTTCTTTTTCTCGATTTCGTCGTTTGGTCCTGAGTGAAAGTTGTTCAGTTTGATGGTCTGAAGTGGTGGTGGTGATGGTCTTACCACATAACGCATTTTTTACTCCATGCATTCTACTTATCAATCCAAACAACTTTCACTATGAAGCCAACATCGAAATCGCGAAAAAAATATCAGCTGTTCCATAAATTCGAATTTGCCTGTACTGAAATTTTGTATGGAACAGCGTATTTATTGCGAGTTTCGTCCATTCTGTCTGTCTGTATTCGCCTGCTCAATTTATATTTATAGCATAGCATATGCTCACGACTCTATTCCCCGAGGGAGTAGTCAGAGATATTCTGAAACCTCAGAACATCCATGTTTCACTAGTACCGAAACTCTGTCCAGTGTGACGGGGGGTGAGCCCGTCGCCACTTGTAATGAACAGTGGGTACAATACATGCCTCGAAATTGAAGCATGCAGGTTTCCTCACGATGTTTTCCTTCACCGAAAAGCCAGTGGTGTTAAAAATCGTATTTAAATTCAGAAATGTATATTTATACTCAAAGTAAAAAACGTACCCCTACCCTGTCGTGGGTGTGTCCGACACACTCTTGGCGGGTTTTTATTTCAATGTATTCCAAATTTCTTTGATGTTAGACCAGTATTAATTTTTTACATTGCTCTTTTATTTTTTTAAGCAAACCATGTCGGTGACAGTAACATTATTAGGGTTCCTTTGTCAAACAAGGAACCCTTATACTTTCGTCCATTCTGTCTGTATGCCCCGTCTCAATAACTCGCTCATTTTAGCACCTTTTGAATCGAAATTTGGCATGAAGACACATAACAGTAACCCAAAAACAGAAATGTAATAGTTATGATGAAAACAATTTTTTTTCAAACTCCCCATACAACGAAAGAGGGGCTGGAAACATTTTTTTTTAAATCCTGAGTGGTGTCGGTGGATAAGTCCTGTCTAATGGAATAAAACTAGAAACTAAATCGATATAAAGTCAAAAATAGGGCCCTCTAACTCCTAACATACTGGAGTGGTCTAGATGCTTAGACTACCTATATGCGGACCCGCCTCGCCTTAGCATTTCCCCTCTGCCAACGTGCAAGATCAAAAGATCTTACGCATTTACATACAATTTTATACCTTATCACTAAACGCGACAGACTATAATTGCGGAACAATAATTTCGAACTTATGACGTTTGGGGTTCACACAACACTGTTTTTCATGATTTTTAACATTCTAAATTAGAATCTAAATGAATGGAATAAAATTCAAAGTTGCGTATCTCGTGCTACCTCGCCCCCCGCTAAAAGTGGCAGAAAAGTTTGTTAGTATAATTACACGCGTAACTTGTCCTCATATAAGTAGTCTGAGTCTAGATGCACGAAATTGCGCTATTATTGTGTTTCAAAAATTGCTCTTACGTAAGATAAGCATAAGCATATGCTCACGACTATAATCCCCGAGGGGGCAGTCAGATATACTCTGAATCCTCAGAACATCCACGTTTCACTAGTAGTACCGAAACTCAGGCTTACGTAAGATAAATAGGTTAAAAACTTTTCTTCTTTTTCTGCTTATACAATGGCTATGGAACCCTATCATGGGAGAGTCCGACACGCTCTTGGCCGGTTTTATTAAAAACAATTCCGTTTTAATACAGTTTTTAATTTCTTTTTCAACTCATCGCATTTCTTTGATGTTTATGATAAGTTAAAAAAAAAGTACATTATTTTTGTATTATAATACTTTATTGTATACAGACATAATAATACACAACGTTGAGAAAACATGTACAAAGGGCGAGCTTATCTCTGAAGAGATTTCTTCCAGCAGTCCCGGAAAAGAGACAGTATATATTTAGAAGGCAATCTTAATGTGTACAAACAAACCTTAAATAAATATATTATACAATATACAACGTGTTAATGAATAAGCGCAAAACCTCATACACCCCAACAGATTTATAACAAAATAATTAGATTGAAACCATTATTTCATTATTTTGATAATTAAAATTTATTGTTATTCACATTTTAAGTTTTCAGGCAAAAATGATTTTTTATCATTTCAGCAATTAATGAAAGCGCTAACGTGTTCATGGGTACATTTTAAGAATCTTGTTTTGGTAGTAAGTAGGGTGAGAGTGCCCAAGCGGTGGGTTGAGATCGAGTTTAGTAAATTTTAAATTTTATAAACAAATTAATTAACATTTTGAAAAAAAATACCTATATTGAAAACATGATAATTCGATTCTGCTCTCGATTCTAAACAAACTGCTTTCTAGTTTTGCGTTAATTCATTAACACGTTGTATACCTACAACATACAATATATCATCATCATCATCATCAGCCAATCATCGTCCACTGCTGAACATAGGCCTCTCCCAAGGCGCGCCACAAAACTCTGTCCTCGGCCTTCCTCATCCAATCGCTCCCCGCTACTTTTTGTAGGTCGTCTGTCCAGCGGGCAGCAGGGCGTCCCACACTACGCCTACCAGTTCGCGGTCTCCACTCTAGAACTCTGACACCCCACCGGTTGTCACCGTATATACCAAATTCAAAATATATACTTATACAACGTGTTAATGAATAAACGCAAAACTAGAAAATTTATTGTTTAGAATCGAGAGCAGAATCGAATTATCAAGGTTTCTACATAGGTTTCATTTTTTAAAAATTTGTGTGCATTATTTAAAATTTACTAACCTCGATGCCAACCCACCGCTTGGGCACACTCACCCTACTTATTCATTAACAAGTTGTATACATCCTTTTAAACTAAGAGTCTACCCATCCAACTGAACAACTTTTACTATGGAAGCAAAAGGATCGGAGCAAAAAAAATCCGCTGTTGCATACATTTGAGTCGAGTAGGCATTGCAGTTTAGTATGGATATTGTGTTTTTTTTTTGTTTCAATCCTTTTGCTCCCATCGTAAAAGTTGTTCAGTTTGATGGGTTTGAATGATATCAATTTGACCCTATACACATACAGGGTCAGATGAAGGATGATCAGACCATCAAACTGAACAACTTTCTCTATGGGACCAATGTCGAAAAAAGAATCTGCTGTCCCATACAATTGGGTCCAGTAAGATTTCAGTTTAGTATGGAACAGTAGAATTTTTTTTCGCGAATTCGACATTGGTCCTCTAGAGAAAGTTATACAGTTTGACGGTATAATCATCCCCTTAAAAAGTGTCAGCATATTTAGAAGGACCCTACATAATTTGTACAAGTTTTTACCACAATTATACCTTGACGACGATCATGTTCTGGTTTGGTCATGTTCTTGTTAAGTCATCTTCTAGTAACCTTTTACAGAGTACTTGTTTAACACCCTTGTTTTATTCACTTTGACTAATTATTATAAGGACTAGCCTTGCGGTAGCATTTCCTCTCTGCCACGGTATAAGCACAATTGATCTTGTGCATTTACATTCAATTTTACACCTTATCACTAAACGAGACAGCCTATAATTGCGAAATAATAACTTCGAACTTAGAACGTTTGGGGTTCACACGAGACTAATTTTCATGATTTTTAACATTCAAAATTAGAATCTAAAGTTATGGGGAATAAAATCCAAAGTTGCGGATTTCATGTTACCTCGCCCCCCGCAAAAAGTGGCAGAAATGTTTGTTAGTAGAATTACACGCGTAACCAGTCCATATATAAATAGTCATGTTCTGGTTCGGTCATGTTCTACGTATGTGCAAAAACTCTAGTTCCTTCTCGTTTTCTCATTTACCACGAGCCGGGAACCGAACACGCTACTTTCAAACTCGGCTCTTAGTTACTCTCTAATTCGTAAGTCATTAATATTGTACAACATTCGTACGTGTGTATGTATGCGTGTGGGCTCGGTCCAAGTATCGAGAGAATACCGACATGGTTCAATATCGAGGTTTATGTTGTGTCCAATGTAAATAGTCCAAAATGTCCAAATAGAGTTTCTGGCCGCATCTTCTCTACAGCGACAACACGTTCCGACGCGGTGGTAGCTTTAAAAAAGATTTGACGTTTGATAAGTGTGCTGCAAGCTCCTATATTGAATAAATTATATTGACTTGACTTGTCCATTAAAAGTGGTGACGGGCTCACTACATTTCACACTGGACGTAGTTTGGGCACTGCTAGTGAAACCTGACTACCTACTTGGGGAAAAAAGTTGTGAGAATATATCACTGTATAGGTATATCATGAAAATCGCATGTATAATAGACAAGGGTTTATAAGTACTTTAGGGAGTGCTACTGACCGTCAAACTGAACAACTTTCACTATGGGATAATGGGACGAAAGTTGAAATCGCAAATAATATTTATTTATTGTTTTAGTTAATCCATTAGAAAACGTCAATAGCTATCGATCCGCATATGAATCAGTTGATTTATTTTTTCATCATGATAGTCTGAAGCACCCTTTTAATATATAAAAGTGATAATTAAATGTACACCCTGTATATCAGGATACATTTTTAGTAAGTACAGAAACTTTCACTATGCATTCTACTCGTCAAAGTCTATACAACGTGTTAATGAATTAACGCAAAACTAGAAATTAGTTTTTTTTAGGATCGAGAGCAGAATCGGATTATCATGGTTTCAACACAGGTATTTTTTTCAAAATATTAAATAATTTTTTCGTAAAATTTAATATTTACTGAACTTGATCTCAACCCACCGCAAGGGCACACTCACCCTACTTACTACCAAAAAAAGATTCTTAAAATGTATCCATGAGCACGTTAGCGCTTTTATTCATTGCTGAAATGATAACAAATCATATTTTCTTCAAAACTTAAAATGCGAATAACTTTAAAGTTCAACTACCAAAATAATGAATTTATTGTATCAATCTAATTATTTTGTTATAAATCAGTTGGGGTGTATGAGGTTTTGCGCTTATTCATTAACATGTTGTATAACTTTCACTATTGAGCCACGGAAAAAATCTGCTGTTCCATTCAAAACTGCACTACCTACGATTCAAATGTAAGGAAAAACTGTATTTTTTGCGATTTCGATGTTTGCTCCGTAGTGAAAAGTGTTTCGTTTGAAGAATAGAATGCATAAATTATCCGCACTGACTAAAAATGTATCGTGTATCACAAATTTAATGTCATATAATAACTTTTCCGCTAAATCTCTTGACTTACACCGCTCCACTAAGGGCGTGTACACACTAAGCCCCCGTATCAATGTGAGAACTGTAAACACACCTTGATTTCCCAAATGAATTGCCCACGGCGAAGCTTTGGTGTTGCCCGCGAAGGAACCAAGCTTTTAAATTAAATGTTGTTTAAACAAATTGTCAGTTTGTCAGTCTGTTATAAGTAAATTGGCCCTGAAACAATTTCTTGTTCAAAATTTCCAGTTTGTCTGTGACAGAAGATTTTGTTGACGAAGACATGTTGAAATGAGTTGGAGTAAGTATAGAGAACAAAAGGGTTTCATATTTAAAGCGGTGCTTCAGACCATCAAACTGGACAACTTTTACTATTAAACCATCATCAAAATCGCCTTAAAAATCTGTTGTTTCATATGACATTTGAGTCGATCAAGAATTGCAATGGTACCTTTTTAAAGATTTTCCGTATTCTATAGTCAAACTAGGAATCCTTGGTTGCAATCGCGGTAAATATTTGGTGATTGAACCGTGACTGGACTACGTATGAACCATAACTTTTGACACGTTTGGTATTGCGCTAAACGCGGTACAGCTTATGACAGCCGTTAGAGCCGTTTTGACAGATCGCTCAGACATTAAAGGCTGTCAGTTACATAGAGTTTAGCGGGATGCGGAATTCAGCACAGTTGAATAGTAATTAGATTGCATTGTGATTAGAACTGAAATTGGATAACAATAGAACTTCGATGTTTTAAATTAGCGCAATCGGTCTCCGGGAGTGTGTCCGACACGCTCATGGCCGATTTTTTACCCGACTGCGCCAGAAGAAGGGTTATGTTTTTTGAGCGTATGTATGTATGTATGTATGTATGTATGTATGTTTGTATGTCTATTTCTTTGGCACGGCCTACAGCCTAAACGTCTTGATGGATTTTAACGTTTGAGATGTCATTAGATTCTTAAAAATTGTGAGAGTGACAAAGGCTATATTAATTTAATATGAAAACTGCGAAACAAAAAAGAGAGGGAGAATAAACAATTTTTTTTTTCATTAAAATTACATTATGGGTTTCAAATGAAAGCTAGTGATCTGACGATTCCAAAAATATATATATAATAGTACTTTTATGTTACCGTTTCGACACAAGACTAAAAAGTATGAAATAAACGAAATTATTAAGAAAAACAAAAAACCCGACTGCATAAAAAACCTATTAACTGAAAAGAGAAAAACAAGCTCTATAATCACTAATCAGCTATAAAAGCTTTATTTGAGCTAATATAATTTGAATGTTATTAGGTAGGTATTGCAGGCGGGGACAAACCAATAACCATCCAAAAATCGTCTGTGTCTGTGTCGTTTGTGTCGTGTGTGTGTTTTTCTCTTTTCAGTTAATAGGTTTTATATGCTGTAGGGTTTTTTGTTTTTCTTAGCATAAGCATAAGCATATGCTCACGACTATTCCCAGAGGGGGTAGTCAGAGATATTCTGAAACCTCAGAACATCCACGTTTCACCAGTAGTACCGAAACTCTGTCCAGTGTGACGGAGGGTGAGCCCGTCGCCACTTGTAATGGACAGTGGGTACAATACATGCCTCGAAATTGAAGCATGCAGGTTTCCTCACGATGTTTTCCTTCACCGAAAAGCCAGTGGTGTTACAAATCGTACATAAATTTCGATAAACTCATTGGTACGAGTCGGCCTGGACAGGGATCGAACCATCGCCTCCTGCACGGCAGGCAAGGTTACTCGCCACTGGACCACCACGGCTTCTGAATCATTCGATGGTTTTTCTTAATAATTTCGTTTATTTCAATAAAACTTCGTTCTCAAGTTACTGATGTTTTAAAGTTCTTAAACAATCTTGGTTACCTCTCGTATTATTCTAAGAGTAACCACAAAGGCGTGCGTCAGAGTTCACATTACCCCACATTATGCCGACATTCTGACCTAGAGCTTGGTCGCTACTACATACAAACATTCACGACCATTATCCCTTTCAGGGCCGTCTGAAAATTTCTTAAAAATCTTCTTAAAAAGATGGTTTTTGCTTCGCACTCCATGCAAAGTCAAAGTCAAAGTCAAAATTGTTTATTCAAAATAATATCACATAGATAACTTTTTACGTCATGTTTTTGAATCTACCACCGCGTCGGAAGGTGTTCCGTTGTAGAGAAGATGCGGCCAGAAACTCTACAACACACTTCTTTTACACAAAACAAAATATACTCGTACAAAGTACAATTACATAAATTCAATATTAAATTACATAGAGTAACATTGTCAAGACCAGACATTTTGGTAATTCAAATAATCATCGAGTTTATAGTAACCTTTTTTACAGAGGACTTGTTTCACATGGGACTTAAACTTTTTGTCCGTCAAGTTAAGAATATTTTCTGGTGTCTTATTATAATAACGTATACAGTGCCATATGAAAGATGTGCAAACGAAATATGCTTATATTTTCAATACTAACAAATTAAAGTCAAAGAAATTTTTCAGAAACAATCTAGAAACTAATCTCTATGCTTGTATATTTTTCATAAATAGACTATGTATTATTGTATACATAACTTTAGCTTAAGAATTTATATTGTAATAGTTATTAAGTCGTGTTATGTTGTAGAGTTTCTGGCCGCATCTTCTCTACAACGGAACACCTTCCGACGCGGTGGTAGATTCAAAAACAAAACGTCAGAAATTATTTTGAATAAACAATTTTGACTTTGACTTGACTTTGATAAAGATTAGTTTCTAAATGGTTGCGGGTCTGCTGGAAGAAATCTCTTAAGAGATAAGCTCGCCCATTGTGCATGTCTTTTCTATTGTTTGTATCAATGTGTTTGTGTGTACAATAAAGTGGTATAAAATATTCATTGACTTTAATTGGTTAGTATTGAAAATATAACCAAACTTCGTTTGTATGGAGCTCGCAACAAAAACTATATGTAATCTGATCTCTTAAAGGTAAGCACATAAATGCTTACTTAGCACACTAGAGCGGGCCGGGCCGCATCGCACGCACGGAAATCCGCCGCGCAATAAGGCGACCCGTAATAATATTACGACGAGCCGCGTCGGGGCGGAGCGAGTCGCATTATTGCGCGGCGGATTTCCGTCCGTGCGATGCGGCCCGGCCCGCTCTAGTGTGCTAAGTACGCAATTTCCGATGTGATTCAGTCCGTCGTAATGTCGTATCGTCTAGTCGTCGTAGTTTTGTTTGACAACATGTTGTAGTTAGAGTAGTTACCTTAAATTTGTATGAATAATTTTCGACAACATAAACTGAAATATTAGTACACGTCGGGCCAATTTAAAAGGTCACATTTGACATCTATTGATACTTTAACAAACGTAACCTTGTAACGGCGGGCATATAATAATGTTTATTTTTTCGAAGTTAGAACTGCACAATTGCTTTACTCTTTTTAATTACCATTACATATTTATTGTAATAATGACCAAAGGTAATTTTACGATTTACTTTCACTAATAAACCATTTTTAACATAACAAAAAAAATTATATTCTAAAGGACTGAACGTCGTTACAACGTTACGTCTGTGAACCCTTTTTCATTTTTAACACTAGGGATGTAACCAAAAAAATCGAAGTTAAACGTAGTTCCAACAAATCGCTATATTCACATATAATTCGATTCACGTATGTTTGAAATCCGTATCGATTCATTCACTTTAATCGATGTTTTTAAGCAGGTCACCGCACTACGAAGCTAAAACTGACAGATGTCAAATGTGACCTATTAGATTGGCCCGACTTAAAATACCTAGACGGTAAAAGTGAAGTTGTTTCATTTATTATTGACTTTTTCGTAAATAAAACGCATTTATACCCGTCTTTTCAAAACAAGTTTTTATCCTGAGATTATATTCTCTTTGTTTCGAAAACATAAATTCTAGCGTGTCAATTGTGGTGTCAGTCTAGGCTACAGGTAACCACAATTCCACCAGAGAGGGTGAGGTAAAAATCTGTGGAGGTAGGGAGTGTCTATACTATATTCCCCGATGGGGTAGTCAGAGATATTCTGAAACCACAGAACATCCACGTTTCACCAGTAGTACTGAGACTCTGTCCAGTGTGACGGGGGGTGAGCCCGTGGCCACTTGTAATGGACAGTGGGTACAATACATGACTCGAAATTGAAGCATGCAGGTTTCCTCACGATGTTTTCCTTCACCGAAAAGCCAGTGGTGTTACAAATCGTACATAAATTCCGAAAAACTCATTGGTACGAGTCGGCCTGGACCACGGCTTTTCTATACTGTGTGTAATATTAGATCCTCTTTATCATAGCAGGCCTATCTTACTCCACAACTCAGGTACGCTTGACGACCGATCCCCACCGAGGGGTGAATGGCAATAGGTTAGGTATACCGTGTAAACTTCTTGGTCACATCTCATTATACTTGCCGCCATTTTGTGAGTAGACAATGCGAGACTTGAAAACCCTAGCGACGTCACGCTGCCAGCACGTGAAAGAATGAAAGAGGGAGACTATGTAGAGGAAGCTTTCATGTCTAATGACTCGGTTCATTTTTGTTTGCACGCGCGCCGTTGTGACGGTTGGTAGGTTATTCGCGAATTGGATATTGTAACTTTACACCTTATTGCCGTGCGGAGAGTCGCTATTTATTTAAATCTGTTTTCGAAGTGATTCTTCTGTACGGGTAGTACTATTATTTATTCTGTGGTATTAGCACTCTTTGTTAATACTGTGGCTTAGTTACAACTTTGAAAAGATAGTTGAAGGTTGTAACAAAGTCTCTGAGAACCCGGGATTATGGATGTATGTTAATATTTGAATCTTCATTAGTTCAGATAATAACTAATTATTATTGTATAAGGTAACATGAAAGGAAACTCCATGTAATTAATTTTCAGCTGAAACAACCTGAACAAAATGTAGGTAATATACCAAGATCCGACCGCAAAATTATGTACCTATCTGTTTGGTGAACGAAATTTGATTGTTCAGGTTCAGGGGTTTGGATCCAAAACTGTAAAGACTATAAACTTAAAATTTGGCATGGAAGTTTCTATTGGCATTTAGGTACTCACTAAAAAGGGTTCTTTGAAATTTTATCTCCAAAGGTGTGAAAACCGGGATAAAAGTTTGTACGAAAATTGGCACTGCAAATATCGTGGATTCTAGCAAATAGGTATTTTTAAAATTTGTTATATCGATAATGTTACAAATTTCTTTAGTTTTTACATTATTTTATTTTAAAAATAACAAACTTTTAACTAACATATTTCTTCAAATAATTCACGGCGGTCCGACACCGCTAGGGGCCCTAGTGTCGTACACATAGCCAATATTAGCGTTCACTAAAATCACCCCAAATAAAATGTACCAGGAACCGACGCGCTTGTATGAAGAGAGTTATGAATGTTGAGGAGGCGAGAGATGTGTGTCAGAATCGTAGCATGTGGCGATCTTTTGTCTCTGCCTACCCCAGTAGTGAGAATTAGGCGTGAGCATACAGGGTCCTTCTTAATATGCTGACACTTTTTTAAGGACTTGATCAGACCATCAAACTGAACAACTTTCCCTATGGGACCAACAAAGAAATCGCGAAAAAAAAATCAGCTGCCCCTACATTTGGCTCGAGTAAGATTTCAGTTTAGTATGGATTTATTGGATTGGATTTTATTTTTGCGATTTCGACATTGGTCCCATAGAGAAAGTTGTTCAGTTTGATGGTCTGATCATCCTCTTAAAAAAGTGTCAGTATATTAAGTTGGACCCTGTATGTAGGTATGTGTGTATGTACTAAAATCACAATTCGTTCACCAAACAAATAGGTACATAATTTCACGGTCGGATCTCGTACTATAAGTACAGTTTTATAATATGTACTTTTTACACAATTATTCGTACCTACTGCCTTTGTACTTGCGGTTTATTAAAAATAACTAGCTAAGTGCGTATCAGAATTTAATGCACGGTTCCGTAGGTACTTTCATAGAAGATGGATTTGGTGGTCGCGCATTAGGTGTCCACTCCCCGGCCTACAGCGAAGCTCCAATTGTATGATGGCTCAAGAATGTGTTTTTTTCGGCGCACTTGGGTAATAAATCGTGCGAACGCCAGTACTATAGGGTCCTTCTTAATATGCTGACACTTTTTAAGGGGATGACCAGATCGTCAAACTGAAAAACTTTCTCTATGGCACCAACATCGAAATCGTGTAAAAAATATCATTTTTTTCATACAAAACTGCAAGCCTACAGGCAAATGTAGTCGCGATTTCGATGTTGGTCCCATAAAAAAAGTTCTCAATTTGATGGTCTGATCATCCTCTTAAAAAGTGTCAGCACATTAAGAAGGATATAGGGTGTAAACTTTAACGCATTACATACTTAAGGGGGATCTTCAGACCATAAAACTGAATAACTTTCAGGGGATCAATATTTAAATATACATATACAACGTGTTAATGAATTAACGCAAAACTAGAAAGTAGTTTGTTTAGAATCGAGAGCAGAATCGAAGTATCATGTTTTCAATATAGGTATTTTTTTTAAAATATAAAATATATTTTTTGGTAAATTTTTAAATTTACTAAACTCGACCTCAACCCACCGCTCGGGCACTCTCACCCTACTTAATACCAAAACAAGATTCTTAAAATGTATCCATGAGCACGTTAGCGCTTTCATTCATTGCTGAAATGATAACAAATCATTTTTGCCTCAAAACTTAAAATGTGAATAACTTTAAATTTAACTATCAAAATAATGAAATTATTGTTTCAATCAAATTATTTTGTTATGAATTGGTTGGGGTGTATGAGGTTTTGCGCTTATTCATTAACACGTTGTATATACATACATTTGCCTCAAGTAGGTTTGCAGTTTTGTATGGGACAGCAGATTTTTTTTTTGCGATTTCGATGTTGGTGCCATAGATAAAGTTATTCTGTTTGACGGTCTGATCATCCCCTTAAAAAAGTGTCAGCATATTACATAGGAACCTATATCGCCACGCCGTAGTGCTCCCTCGTTGTATGAAGTTGTCCTTCTGTTCGGATTTATTTTGTGTAAATAGGCTGATATTTATGAAGAAGAAATGCTTTAACCTCTATAATGGTTCCTTTCATTCCCGTTCAAAGTCAAAGTCAAAGTCAATATAATTTATTCAATGTAGGAGCTTGCAGCACACTTATCAAACGTCAAATCTTTTTTAAAGCTACCACCGCGTCGGAACGTGTTGTCGCTGTAGAGAAGATGCGGCCAGAAACTCTACAACATAACACGACTTAATAACTATTACAATATAAATTCTTAAGCTAAAGTTATGTATACAATAATACATAGTCTATTTAATAAAATAATTGATACTATACAGTAAAGTAAATAAACTATAAGCTAGTGACCTCAGACCCAAGCATTTTGATCATTTAAATAATCATCCAGTTTATAATATGCTTTTTTACAGAGGACTTTTTTGATTTGAGTTTTAAACATGTTTTCGGAAAGATTCGGAAAATGGTCTCGGGGATTTTATTATAACAACAGTTCGGCAGCGGAACCCCAAAATAAGAAATAATTGTGGTTTCATGGAACAAAAGCCTATATTTTACATTGTTATACAAGCCCCTAATTAGAATTCTAAACGGAAAGTAAAAAATATCTTTTGGGATAATATTAATACAGATTCTAGTTTAGATTCTATATTATAAACTGGATGATTATTTAAATGATCAAAATGCTTGGGTCTGAGTTCACTAGCTTATAGTTTATTTACTTTACTGTATAGTATCAATTATTTTATTAAATAGACTATGTATTATTGTATACATAACTTTAGCTTAAGAATTTATATTGTAATAGTTATTAAGTCGTGTTATTTTGTAGAGTTTCTGGCCGCATCTTCTCTACAGCGACAACACGCTCCGACGCGGTGGTAGTTTAAAAAAGATTTGACGTTTGATAAGTGTGCTGCAAGCTCCTATATTGAATAAATTATATTGACTTTGACTTTGAGTGGCTGTAAAAACACTGTTAGATAAATTTTCATGTGAAATGATATACAGGGTGTAACTAAACACTATAGGGGGTTTAGACCATCATACTGAATAACTTTCACCATGGAGACAATGCCGAAAAAAAAAAACCGGCCAAGAGCGTGTCGGACCTGCCCATGCTATCATGGGCAGGTCCGTATAAGTAGAAAAAGAAGTAATGTTGAATGAATGAAAGAAGACTTACGAATGATTTATATCAAGCAAAGGTGAGCGGAAGTGTTGGGAGAGGCCGTCCGAGGAAAACATACCATGATCAAATCAATGATCTTTTCCGAAAAGGACAAGTGCGTAGCACCCTCAATCGACGGAAGTGCATGAAAAGATGTATGAATGTGAATGAGGCTAAAGAGGTGTGTCAGAGACGTAGCGTGTGGCGGTCCGTGGTCTCTGCCTACCCCCATGGGACAATGGCGTGAGCTTATGTATGTATGTATGTAAGAAGTAATGTTTCTAACTTGTTTATTTTCCCTAACAGACATTATTTTCGTGCAATTTCGTCTAGTTTGTCTTTAGAGAATAAATCTATTTTACAGGTTTTTACCCGACTGCGCCAGAAGGAGGGTTATGTTTTTCGAGCGTATGTATGTATGTATGTAAGTATGTATGTATATATGTTTGTATGTCTATTTCTTTGGCACGGCCTACAGCCCAAACGGCTTGATGGATTTTAGCGTATGAGGTGTCATTGGATTTGTAAAAATCGTGAGAGTGACATAGGGTATATTGTTTCAATATGGCGTCTATGAATTAAAAAAGAGAGGGGGAATAAACAATTTTTTTGCTAAAAATTACAATATGGGTATTAAATAAAAGCTAGTAATCAGACGATTCCAAATATATAAATATCATAGTACTTTTATGTTACCGTTTCGACACAAGACTAAAAAGTATGAAATAAACTAAATTATTAAGATAAACCAAAACCCGACTGCATAAAAAACCTATTAACTGAAAAGAGAAAAACAAGCTCTATCATCACTAATCAGCTATAACAACTTTGTTTGAGCAAATATAATTTGATTCTTATTAGGTAGGTATTGCAGGCGGGGACAAACCAATCAATAACAAAACAAAAATTTTCTTTGTCCCCGTTTGCGATACCTACCTAATAATTTCCAAAACTGGTTCTGAAAGTACTTACCTTAAGCTATATTTTATAATATTTTCAGATTTTTCTCTCTAGTATTTACTCTAGTTTTTACTTTAAGAAGCAAACCCATCAGAAAAAAAAATCGCAACTTTTTCCATATAAATCTTAAACTAATCCTAGCATCGAAACTGAATATTTTTACTAAAATCTGACAAGCGTAGTGATTAGTTTCTAGATTGTTTCTGAAAACTTTCATAGAGTTTAATTTGGTATTGAAAATATAACCAAACTTCGTTTGTATGGAGCGCGCATCAAAAACTATCCTCTAAAACGTATACCTTAATATGCTGACACTTTTTTAAGGGGATGATCAGACCATCAAACTGAACAACTTTCTCTATGGGACCAGCATCAAAATCGCGAAAAAAAAATCAACTGCTTTATACAAAACTGCAAACCTACTTGAGCAAAATGGATGGGACCGCAGATTTTTATTCGCGATTTCGATATTGATCCCATAGAGAAAGTTGTTCAGTTTGATGGTCTGATCATCCCCTTAAAAAAGTTTCACCTAATTTTGTTAGACCTTATGCAACGTGTTAATGAATAAGCGCAAAACCTCATACAGACAGATTTATAACAAAATAATTAGATTGAAATAATCATTTCATTATTTTGATAATAAAATTTTAAAGTTATTTGCATTCTAAGTTTTCAGGAAAAATGATTTGTTATCATTTCAGCAATCAATGAAACCGCTAGCGTACTCATGGATACATTTTAAGAATCTTGTGTTGGTAGTAAGTAGGGTGAGAGTGCCCGAGCGGTGGATTGAGCTCGAGTTCAGTAAATTTTAAATTTTACAAACAAATTATTTAATATTTTGAAAAAATGATACCTATGTTGAAACCATGATAATTCGATTCTGCTCTCGATTCTAAACAAACTACTTTCTAGTTTTGAGTTAATTCTTTAACACGTTGTATAACCATACTTCGTTTGTATGGAGCGCGCATCAAAAACTATCCTCTAAAACATATACATTTATATATAAACGTTATTCTTGAGCTGAGGCAAGTATGGGACGTATTTAATAATGGACAAACAGACAGATTGTCACGCCGTGGTGCGTGACAATAGTGTACGGACAGCAAAATAATAAGCAAAACTAATTCTTTTGTAGTCGTGAGTGGATTCACGAGCGGATGCGTTTTCGGCACGCGGGTTAGGTAGTCACGTGGTTCTGCCATTTTGTAGTAAAGCTGCTATGTGATTTTTTCCATAAAACAATACTTGAGCTAACACAATCCACTTGACATTGGCAGAATTGCAGTGCTAGCAATAGGCAGATATACAGGGTGTCAAATTAAATGCATTGCATACATTATATTTCCTGAAGTCTTCAGGGAATATCATTCGGAGCGCACTCCTTACAAACGAAGTCTGGTGATATGTTTGACGGCGCGATAGCACAGTCTGTAGTGAACCTGCCTGCTGTGCCGAGGGTCGCGGGTTCGAATCCCGTAAATGACAAATATTTGTATGATGAATATGAATATTTGTACCCGAGTCATGGATGTTTGTATCTATATGTGTATTCTATATCGTTGTCTAGTCATCATAACACGAGTCCAGGCTAGATTCTGGTACTTTAAATGTGACTAGATAATTTGTGTGACAATGTCCAAGATATTTATTTATTATTATTTATTTATATTTATAATACTAACCAATTAAAGTCAATGACTTTCAGAAACAATCTAGAAACTAATCTCTATGCTCGTATGAAATCAGATTTTCGTTAAAATGTATATATTTAAAGTAACAGTGCCTCAAAGATTTCCATATAAATCTTAAATTAATCCTAGCACTAAAACTGTAGGTATGTTTTAAAGAAAATCTGACTTCATACAAACATAGAGATTAGTTTCTAGATTGTTTCTGTAAAATGTTGTTTACTTTAATTGGTTAGTATTGAAAACACTACCAGACTTCGTTTGTATGCAGCGCGCATTTTAGGAGATGCTGAACCATCAAACTGAACAACTTTTACTATGGGTCCAACTTAAATCGCGAAAAAAATCATTGATCTTTAGAAAATGTCAATCGACCAAAATGTGTTAAACAGCTGGATTTTTTTTGCGTTTTCAATGCTGGTCCCATAGTAAAAGTTGATCAGTTTGTTGGTCTGAAACACCCCAAGTATGTAACGTTGTGTAGAGTTCTGTTTGTCTCTTTGTTTTGTAGAGAAGATGCGGTCAGAAACTCTATAACATAACACAGCTTAATAACTTAGACTACTTATATGACGACTATTTACGCGTGTAATTCTACTAACAAACTTTTCTGCCACTTTTTGCGGGGGGCGAGGTAGCACGAGATACGCAACTTTGAATTTTATTCCATTAGTTTAGATTCTAATTTTGAATGTTAAAAACCCGACTGCATAAAAAACCTATTAAGTAACTGAAAAGCAAAACAAAAGAAAAACAAGCTCTATTATCACTAATAAGCTATAACAGCTTTATTTGAGCTAATATAATTAGAATGTTATTTGGTAGGTATCGCAAACGGGGACAAAGAAGATTTTTGGTTGATTATTGGTTATAGGGCTTGTTTTTCTCTTTTCAGTTCATTCATAGGTTTTTTATGCAGTCGGGTTTTTTGTTTATCTCAATGATTTAGTTTATTTCATACTTTTTAGTCTTGTGTCTAAATGGTAACATAAAAGTACTAAAATATATATATCTTTCATTTGATACCCATATTGTAGTTTTTAACAAAAAAAAATTGTTTATTCCCCCTCTCTTTTTTATTTCGCAGACGCCATATTAAAATAATATAGCCAATGTCACTCTCACAATTTTTACGAATCGAATATTATTAATCAAAAAAAGTGTCATTAAAATCGGTTCAGTAGTTTACAAACAAACAGACCGACAAAAATTCTAAAAAAGGTAGATTTGGAGTCCGGGATACCTAAAAACCATATCGTAATCTTTTTCATGTAAATATCTTCAATGTACAGACACACTTCTGTTCCATTTTTATAATAGTTAAGATACATTCCAAAGGTTTCCTATGATGTGACTAAAGAATAAAGTTGTGCGATAGTTTTGTAGACGGAAACGAGTCACTTTCTGACCACCGAAGTCCCATTGTGGTCGTGAATATAGCCAAAGCTAAATGATAATTTGGATTTCAATAGATAAACAGAGATATTATCGAGGATTCCTTTTGTGTTATGAATAGGTTGATGTAAAAACACACGTTTCAGAGAAATTTCATCAGAACCTGTTTTTATGTTGCTGTATTTTTTTATTTTACTTACTTTGTTTTATTATTATGGATGTTCGTGTTTTCTTATTTGAAAATTGTATGTTTAACAAGATATTTTGAAGAAATTTCTGAAAGAAATACATAACGTTGGCTAAAGTATCTCCACACTTTCGGCTTAGTAGGGTCAACACGTCTTTCATGGGTCACTGTATACGTTGTTATAATAAAATCCCCGAGACCATTTTGAATCTTTCCGAAAACATGTTTACATCTCAAATCAAAAAAGTCCTCTGTAAAAAAGCATATTATAAACTGGATGATTATTTAAATGATCAAAATGCTTGGGTCTGAGGTCACTAGCTTATAGTTTATTTACTTTACTGTATAGTATCAATTATTTTATTAAATAGACTATGTATTATTGTATACATAACTTTAACTTAAGAATTTATATTGTAATAGTTATTAAGTCGTGTTATGTTGTAGAGTTTCTGGCCGCATCTTCTCTACAGCGGCAACACGTTCCGACGCGGTTGTAGCTTTAAAAAAGATTTAACGTTTGATAAGTGTGCTGCAAGCTCTTATATTGAATAAATTATATTGACTTTGACTTTGACTTTGACCATATTACACTGGGCTGCCATTGTTCGTGGTGACGTTTCTTGTGCCTCCTGTAAAATTTGATCTAATGGAGTTACGAGGTCTGACACTTTAGCCGACGGTAAGTCAAAGTCAAAATAATTTATTCAATATAGGAGCTTGCAGCACACTTATCAAACGTCAATTCTTTTTTTAAGCTACCACCGCGTCGGAACGTGTTGTCGCTGTAGAGAAGGTGCGGCCAGAAACTCTACAATATAATACGACTTAATAACTATTACAATATAAATTCTTTAGCTAGGGTTATGGATACTTCAAGATTCTTTCAAGAATAATATGAGAAAGACTTTGGCTATGTTGTATGTGTTGCTTTTTTTGTTTTTATTCGTCAAATTTGTTTGCTGGATGTCTGAAAACGGGCGGTAAAATTGGTAATTTTCGAAGGTCCCTAGTTCATACAGTAATTAATTAATGCAAAAAAACAAAACGTATGGACATAGCAGAGTTAACATAGATTGTATGGTAAAAATGTTTTGCTCTAGTGACATTATCCAGGGAGAAAAACCGGGGAATACGTTTGTATGGAAAAAACGGTACTCGCCTATCCTCTTAATAATAAAAATTTCAAAACTTGCCTTACCTTCCGCTAAACTCCAATTGAGATTTGGTTGAAAAACTGTTTTTGAATAAAATATTATGGAAGTTTAAATAAACGAAAAGGAAAATAAGAAAATCAAAAAACCCGACTGCATAAAAAACCTATTAACTGAAAAGAGAAAAACAAGCTCTATAATCACTAATCAGCTATAACAGCTTTCTTTGAGCAAAAATAATTTGAATGTTATTAGGTAGGTATCGCAAACGGGGACAAAGAAAATTGTTGGTTGGTTACTGGTTTGATTCGTTACTGATTAGTGATTATAGAGCTTGTTTTTCTCTTTTCAGTTAATAGGTTTTTTATGCAGTCGGGTTTTTTGATTTTCTTAATAATTTAGTTTATTTCATACTTTGTAGTCTTGTGTCGAAACACAACTTATATATATTTAAGTTGTGTTTGGAATCGTCTGTTCACTAGCTTTCAATTGATACCAATATTGTAATTTTTAACAAAAAAATATGTTTATTCCCCCTCTCTTTTTTAATTCGCCTATGTCACTCTCACAATTTTTCCAAATCTACTGACACCTCATACCTTAAAATTCATCAAGCCATTTAGGCTGTAGGACGTGCCAAAGAAATAGACACACAAACATACATACATACGCTCGAAAAACATAACCCTCCTTCTGGCGCAGTCGGGTAAAAAACTAGTTATCTGTGGTATGGATTAGTCAGGAAGGATAATGCTCCCTGACTCTCTTCCGATTATTTTGCTATCGCTACCACTACATCAAAGGCCGCCATTATTTCCCTTATTTACGAGTATTCCGGTACTTTTGTCCTGTGTAATTTGTTTATATGTGGATACCGTCAGCCTATTTTAACCGACGACGGCAAATGAGGGTAAAGTCATCATCATCATTCTACCATGGTCCAGAACATAGTTATACTGTATACAAGGTGTTACAAATGTAAAAATAAATATTTCTAACTTTTAAGGGGGTTGTTAAGACCATCAAACTGAACAACTTTTACTATGGGACCAATATAGAAATAGTGAAAAATACATTTAGCTCGAGTAGATTTGTAGTTTCGTATAAAACATATGATTTTTTTTGGGATTTCGATATTGGTCCCATAGTGAAAGTTGTTCAGTTTGATGGTCTAAACCACCCCCTTAAATATTTATTTGTATTTTTGTAACAACTTGTATAAAAACGGTGAAGTGCGAGTCGGGCTACTTGCGCACCGAGGGTTCCGTACCACACAACATACTAACATACAAAAAAGTGTTGTTTTCTTCGGTACCTTTAGCGTGACACCGACTCACACATATACAGGATGTCAGAGTAAGCAGTTGCATTACTTTAAAGGGTGATTGTACCCATGATACTGAACAACTTTCCCTAAGAAACCTTAAGGAAATTCGCAAAAAAAAGTGGACTTTCCATACTAAATGCAATCTGTTGATCAAACGGTTGTATGAAAAGACGAAAAAAATTTTGCGAATTTCCTATAGGTTTCTTATGGAAAGTGGTGCAATATCATGGGTACAATAACTCCGTAAAGTAGTGCAACTGTTCACCCTAAGACCCTGTATAGGCTGATGATGATGATAATCACAGTACATAGTAGGTACATAGCAAAGTTCCTGGTCACCCCTAAAAGTATGTTCTACGCAAGTAACACATGTAAGCATAGCATATGCTCACGACTTTACTCCCCGAGGGGGTAGTCAGAGATGTTCTGAAAACTCAGAACAACCACGTTTCACTAGTAGTACCGAATCTCTGTCCAGTGTGACGGGGGTGAGCCCGTCGCCACTTATAATGGACAGTGGGTACAATACATGCCTCGAAATTGAAGCATGCAGGTTTCCTCACGATGTTTTCCTTCACCGAAAAGCCAGTGATGTTACAAATGGTACATAAATTCCGAAAAACTCATTGGTACGAGTCGGTCTGGACGGGGATCGAACCATCACCTCCTGCACGGCAGGTAAGGTTACTCGCCACTGGACCACCACGGCTTATACACACACACACACACATGTAAGCCACTGGTATAAAAATAAATGATCTACTTTCTAGGTATTAAGGTTCATATTTACTTCCATATCTTAAGTTTTACACTCCATAGAAACGTAAACACGTAATTCGCGGCTTTTAAGAGCACGCTGTATAAACATACAGGGTGATCAGATGAGTGGTTTTAACTTTCGTCACAGGTCCGGCACTTCAAACAACGTTTTAGACATGATGACGTTCGCACATGCACTCTTTGCGCAAATTGTGCATGACATATGTGTAGGGTTGTCTTACCACGCATCGTATGAACATCATTATACATTTCATTACTTTTAATAGTTTATTCTGTTATTAAAAAGTCGTGGTGGTCGAGTGGCGAATAATCTTGCCTGCCGTGCATAAGTCGATGGTTCGATCCCAGTCCAGACCGACTCATACCAATGAGTTTTTCGGAATTTATGTAGGTACGATTTATAACACCACTGGCTTTTCGGTGAAGGAAAACATCGTGAGGAAACCTGCATGCTTCAATTTCGAGGCATGTATTGGTACCCACTGTCCATTGTGTGGCGACGGGCTCACCCCCCGTCACACTGGACAGAGTTTCGGTACTACTGGTGAAACGTGGATGTTCTGAGGTTTCAGAATATCTCTGACTAACCCCCTCGGGGAATATAGTCGTGAGCATATGCATGCATGCATGTAAAAATAGTATTTAAGTTAAAGAATCACTGAAAATGCAAATTTAGCGTCATTTTCCAACGTTTATTTTTACTGAGAGGATAGAAATAAAATATATTGTATGTAGTTAAATCCAACGGGTGCGCGCGCCTGACTGCATTCCCTTGCTCGGCTACCCTCAAGTTTCCCCTCAAGTGTGAGGTGAGGTGGGGTATCTGAAGTCAGAGAAGGGCGGGGAGTGGCCATCTGTATGTAGAACTATATATACTATTACCTATTCTGTGCTTTCGTAGTAGTACTACGGCTACACAGCTACGCCGTAGCCGCGTAGTCTATAATATTTCGTAGTCCAATAGTGATCTGTCTGGGCATTTCAAAATACGTCGCCATTTTACGATTTGGCTATTTAAAACCGGCCATATTGTTCAACGCAGATAATTTGTGTGATAATGTCCAAGATATTTATTTATTATTTATAAAAGTTACAATTTGCAAAGCCATATCATTATGTGGCGAAGTAATTAGCTAAGAATATTAACAATTGACAACATTACATTTTTTTACCACCTGTTTTTAATAAAAATATAATAATAGGTTAAAAAATAAGAGATACGTATTTTTCAGATTTTATTTTTGACCGATATTTATATTTTTAATTTCCCTTTGAATTTTCTGAAAAACATAGGATTTATGGCTAAGATACCTTGGCCGCAATAACATTAAAAATAAAAACTGTCAGATACAATAGATAATCCAAGCTGGCGAAGAAATAAAATCTCATTCAACCTCTATTATATTATTCAGTATTTTTCAAATAACTCGAGAAATAATGGATAGAAAAATCTGTTAATTTTGATATAAGCGTTGAATCACATAATCTCCGATGGTTTTCTTATTTTGGTACCTTTCTTAAAATGAAATATTGTCAATTAGGTTGCTTTCATCGATCTGCCCAATATTCTATTAGGCATATCGTGAAATAATCAGCCAAATGACGAAATGGCATTTCATTTTTATCTGTAGTGATTTTCATGCGATGTAAAATTATAAATCATGCTGATACGAGAGAAGAAGATCTTAGTATCAACCTGTATACAGGGTGTGAACTTAAATGCGTTATACAAGGTGTTAAGGGGATAGTTTAGACCAACAAACTGAACAACTTTCACTATGGGACCGTTATCGAAATCGCGAAAAAAAATAATATGTTCCGTAATAAACTACAAATCTACTCGAGCTAAATGTGTGGGACAGCAGATTTTTTTTCGCGATTTCGATATTAGTCCCATAGTGAAAGTTGTTCAGTTTGATGGTCTGATCATCCCCTCACTTTTTCTATACTCTTTTGTTGTTATCATTTCTATGTCTCGCAGTTGTGTACCTATTTGTAAATGTTGTAAATCAAAATAATAATTTATTAATTTATTTTTTCACATATTAAATTACAAACTCCTAGTAATGTCTAGTAAATCAACCTGTATATCGTTAAAGTACCAATATACCCACTCAGACACTTAGCTAGTATCTCTACCAGTAACTTCACTTAAGGGCATCATATACCTAAAACGTAACGTTAGCTAAAAGTTACGTATCTTGTGTAATGAAGTAACGCGGAGTCTGAAAGGCGAAGGCCTAGTGGAACTCTCCAGTTTTGAATCCGGTAAAAATTTCTTCACTGGGTTTTTCCTAATAATTTGCTATTTGACAGTTTTCGGAAAGTTATTTTCAAATATGCGTAGGTTTATTTTATACATCTTAAAATTATTTTTTTCTTAAAAAAGCGTCATTATATTTTTCATTAAGGGTATATTACTGTTGGCACGCTCCATACAAACGAAGTCTGGTGATATTTTCAATACTAACCAATTAAACTCAATGAAATTTTGCAGAAACTATCTAGAAACAATTTTCTATGCTTGTATCGTGCCACATTTTCCATAAAATGTACAGTTTTAAAGTTACAGTGCCTCAATGATTTCCATACAAATCTTAAAATAATCCTAGCATTGAAACTGTATATTTTAACGAAAATCGGACACGATACAAGCATAGAGATTTGTTTCTAGATTGTTTCTGCAAAATTTCATTGAGTTTAATTGGTTAGTATTGAAAATATTACCAGACTTCGTTTGTATGCAGCGCGCATTTACGCATTCGGAATAAACTTCTCTTAAGTAATTTGAGATTCGCGGGAAAACAGCCGGTCACGTGACATTTTTGACTGTGACGTCACATCACAATAAACAAGTAAAGCTAACTACGACGTTCAACTCACATGACGTTTTATTGTTTGAAATGTGACGTCACACGATGCTCAATCATGGCCGCCCGCGTTTCAGTTTTTATAATCCATAGATAAAAAAACTGTAATTTATTTTTGAACAATAATATATTTCGAATTTACTTTAATGCAATAAACATATTATATGATTATTGTGAATCTATAAGCTACTATATTTAACATATCTTATATTTTATCGTTACAGTTATCAAATAGCCAATACGGTCCAGTCCAGTGGCGAGTAACCTTGCCTGTCGTGCAGGAGGCGATGGTTCGATCCCCGTCCAGACCGACTCGTACCAATGAGTTTTCGGAATTTATGTACGATTTATAACACCACTGGCTTTTCGGTGAAGGAAAACATCGTGAGGAAACCTGCATGCTTCAATTTCGAGGCAGTATTGTACCCACTGTCCATTATAAGTGGCGAAGGGCTCACTCCCCGTCACACTGGACAGAGTTTCGGTACTAGTGAAACGTGGATGTTCTGTGGTTTCAGAATATCTCTGACTACCCCCTCGGGGAACATAGTCGTGAGCATATGCTAGGCTATTAAAAGTATTTAACTACGCCCGTGAATATAGTCGTCAACATAATATTATGCATATTGAGAAGCCCAAAGAATGGACTATTAAATCCGCTGACAATTCCACTAATCCGAAAAGAATAAAGTTCGACCTTCACTCGTCACGAGTCCCATCCCCATCTCATATCTTTTGTTCCCATAATCTGAACATAATCCGCGACGGTAAGAAAAGTTATAAAGGACTAAGCGCATTAGAATAGATATTGGAGACAATTTTGTCAACATTTAATAAAGGTGAGCGGAAGTGTTGGGAGAGGCCGTCCGAGGAAAACATACCATGATCAAATCAATGATCTTTTCTGAAAAGGACAAGTGCGTAGCACCCTCAATCGACGGAAGTGCATGAAAAGATGTATGAATGTGAATGAGGCTAAAGAGGTGTGTCAGAGTCGTAGCGTGTGGCGGTCCGTGGTCTCTGCCTACCCCCATGGGACAATGGCGTGATCTTATGTATGTATGTATGTATTTAATAAAGCGTAGTGAAATCGTGGGTGCATCCAGGAGGCAGGAGGGGGAAGAAATAATCACCTTTATCACAGAATATAAAATATCGGATCGGACCAATATGTACACAGTCAGAAAAGTGACCTATTCTCCAAAAGACAATGCGGGTTTTGTATGGAAGGTTAGCGCATTATTTTTCGCCGTTGTTTTTCAATTAAATATGAATATTTTAGTTTACAATTAACAAAACATGGAGTCACGTTGTAGGGTTTGCCCCGAACACTTTTCTTTCGCGTGGTGTTAGCGCGGTTCGCCTCTCAGCCTGCCACGAGGCTCCGCAACGCTTCTCAGTTGTGTTCTTACTCAAAAACAATCCTCGAGATTGGATAGATACTCCCTCAAACCACTTAACACTGGCGGAAATGCGCTGCTAACGCACAAGCAAGAAGTCCATTAATTAAAAATAAAAAAATTTATATCCCAAAACTCAGTCCGAACGGAGATTTAAATAGGCTTGAAGTTGAAAATATATTCATTACGTTCACTTCAAGCCTTTATATCTCTGTTCGGACTGAGTTTAGAGATATACTTGTCATAACAAGTTTTATTTGTAACTTTATTCTGAACTATAATATTCAATTTTGATTGATGGCCGCGCTAAAAACAACGACGAAAAGAAAAAAGGAGCCATTTTTAGGGTTCCGTAGTCAAGAAGGAACCCTTATAGTTTCGCCATGTTTGTCCGTCTGTCCGTCCGTCTGTCCGCGGCTTAGCTCGGAGACGCTTTGTACTAGAAAGCTGTAATTTGACATGGGTATACATAATAATCACGTCGACAAAGTGTTCAAATAAAATCTTGAAAAATATATTTTTTTAGGGTACCTCCCCTACACGAAAAGTGGGGATGCCATTTTTTTTTCTCGTCTACCCCATTGCGTAGGGTATCGTTGGATAGGTCTTTTAAAAATATTGTGGGTGTGGAAAAGCCATTTTTCGATTTAGGGATCCGTTAGCGAAATATTACGCTTTCAAGTGAAAATTTTTGTTAGAGTCAAGTGTCCCGCCAAGTGTTTCTGGGTACGTGAAAAATGCATGGCAGTAGTGTATATAGCGAATTTAAAAGGAAAACTATCACCGCTAAGTAGGCTTTACAAGTTAACGAGTAATAGTCGACCGACTTGTGAAATGTACTTTTTAGACTTTATGAGCCGTTAAACCGTAGTATAAAACAAAAACCCCCTTTTATATCCGTGTATTGTGACAGACAACTACGGAACCCTACCCTGCGCGTGGCCCGACACGCACTTGGCCGGTTTTTAGGCATTGGCTTTTCTTTGAGATCCTCTCTATCATCATGCTGATGTTAATAACTTTGTAACAAGCTCACTCCCTCACCGACGAACCATCCTCGATCCATAATCTCGTATTTGGCCGCCATGCGCCGACATTCACTCGCATAATTAAGGATACATATTCATATGTAAATTGTATCCGATGATATACTAACGTTATACTATATTTTGTGTCCCTTTCAGTTTAATATTTTAACGAATTATGGAGGTATTGTTCGAGTATCACAGAATTAAGGGAATATAATTCGGAGCGTGCTCCATACAAACGAAGTCTGGTGATATTTTTAATAGTAACCAATTAAAGTCAAGGAAATTTTTCAGAAACAATCTAGAAACTAATCTCCATGTTTATATGACGTCAGATTTTCGTTAAAATTTATAGTTTTAAAGTTACAGCCTCAAAGATTTCCATCAAAATCTTGAATTATTCGTAGCATTAAAACTGTATATTTTAACGAAAACCAGACTTCATACAAGCATAGAGATTAGTTTCTAGATTGTTTCTGAAAATTTTCATTGACTTTAATCGGTTAATATTGAAAATATCACCAGACTTCGTTTGTATGCAGCGCAAATTTACGCATTCGGAATAAACGTCTCTTAGAGCTACAGAGCGTACCATGCCAGGCATATCGCTTGTGAACCGGTGTACCTAACGTAGAAAACCGTACGAACTAAGGTCGACGACGTTGGAGACCGGATTACAAATAGGAAATTTGGCTAGAAGGGAAGACGGCCGGTGGACCAAGGCAATATCTGAATGGTGGCCATCGGAAGGAAGGAGGTTAGGTAATTAAACTTTATTGATAATAAGAATAATTTGTTAATGTCTACCTTTGACTAATTATTATAAGGACTAGCCTTGCGGTAGCATTTCCCCTCTGCCACGGTATAAGCACAATTGATCTTGTGCATTTACATTCAATTTTACACCTTATCACTAAACGAGACAGCCTATAATTGCGAAATAATAACTTCGAACTTAGAACGTTTGAGGTTCACACGAGACTACTTTTCATGATTTTTAACATTCAAAATTAGAATCTAAAGTTATGGGGAATAAAATCCTAAGTTGCGGATTTCATGTTACCTCGCCCCCCGCAAAAAGTGGCAGAAATGTTTGTTAGTAGAATTACACGCGTAACCAGTCCACATATAAATAGTCAAAGATGTCTACACAATACAAGCAGGTTAAGTTAATGTTTTGTAGGCATTAATGTATATTAATTTAACCGTTCTTAAGGTGGTTGCAGAGTTGTCAATTTCATTCAAAAGTTCGACGCGTAATACGCGAAGCCGGTACAATTAAAAGTAATATTCTATATATGGAAAAATTGTTTAGTAAATCTAGATGCCGCGTATTGTCAAATAACATTTGCAATTTATAATATAATTATGAAGATATAAAGCTTTGAACTTATCCATAGAAAATTTCAAAGCTTTATATCTTCGTAGTTTATATCTGTGTAGTAGATTTTCTAAACTACTTTTCCATATATAGAATATTACTTTTAATTGTACCGGCTTCGCGTATTACGCGTCGAACTTTTGTATGAAATTGACAACTCTGCAACCACCTTAAATCATACCATCACATGATTAAATAATGTGGTGGTAATATTTCTGTTTATATGTGTATTAAATATTAACCAAGGTATGGTAAAACTTTTCACAATAAGACAAATACTTTTAACTTTTTCAAACAAGCTCTTCGTAAGGCGCTGTCTCCACGAGCGAGAGAATCGCGGCGATATTATAGTCATAGTCATAGTCATAGTCATAGTCATAGTCATAATAGTTTATTGCTTCATGTGGTTACATAAGATGGACACATTATAAATTATTCATTAGTGACTTAACTTATTACAATATTACAATATTTATCTTATTCATTATTAACATAATTATTTCACTATATATGTATTATATTATATATTTATCGAATCTAACTACGCAGCTACTTACTGTACGCAATCCAAAAACTCTTGCAGGAAATGAAATCGTCGTGCCACGTATTTCTATACACTCTCTATGGAGCCGTCTCCACACGGCGATATTACTCGTTGCGATTCTCGATGGACTCGTCGCGATTCTCTCGCTCGTGGAGACAGCGTCTAAGCCTAAAATTGTTTGTAAATCAAAGACCTATTCCTATCCTGAACAAATTGTGTCGAATTTCATATAAAATATGCTGCATTGTGATAACATTGTTTGGGTCACCAAGTTCCTCGGCATTCCGTTAGAGTCCTTTCTTTAGGGAATATAATTCGGAGCGCGCTCCATACAAAAGAAGTCTATAGATATTTCAATACTAACCAATTAAAGTCAATGAAATTTGTCAGAAACAATCTAGAAACTAATCTTCATGTTTATATGACGTCAGATTTTCGTAAAAATGTATAGTTTTAAAGTTACAGTGCTTCAAAGATTTCCATACAAATCTTAAATTAATCCTAGCATTAAAACTGTATTTTTTAAGGAAAATCGGACTTCATACAAGCACAGAGATTAGTTTCTAGATTGTTACTGAAAAATGTCATTGACTTTAATTGGTTAGTTTTGAAAATATCACCAGATTTCGTTTGCATGCAGCGCGCATTTACGCATTCGGAATAAACTTCTCTTAAAATACCTACTTTATAGCCCGTAGGATTCCACTGCAGGGCAATGGTTTCCTTCCTCTCACGAATAATGTGGAGAGGGAGTGGGCCATACTCCACCACGTGGGCCCAGTGCATGTTGGTGGAGGAAAATTAGTGGTCAACTTGCTTTCGGAGAATTTTCAAGCCGACTAAGCCTAGTCGGCTTGACGAATAGTTACACCGCCATTTGACGGGACTATCCGGGATCACAGCTTAACATGCTTTCCGGAGTACGTAGACGCTCGAAATGAAATACCACTAAACGGTCACCCATCCAAAAACTGATCGTACCTGACGTTGCTTAACTTCCAATACTGAAGGTCCACTACGCCAACGAGCGTATTATTTTTAAACTTCTGAATTTTTGTAATTGCACTTTGTATATTTTGTTTTGTTTAAAAGAAGTGTGTTGTAGAGTTTCTGGCCGCATCTTCTCTATAACGGAACACCTTCCGATGCGGTGGTAGATTCAAGGTGCCTGGTGTCAGAGTTTTTTCAGACCGCCTTATTGCCTCTGACGTGGTTTTTATGTAACGACTACTACCACCAGAGATAGTAGCCGGGACCAACGTGTTAACGTGCCATCCGAAGCACGGAATCATCTTTCTTTCAGACAATCAGGTGATTCGGCCTGCAATGTCCTAACCAACTGGGGAAAAACGCACAAAGTGACATATCACTAGGAGTCTCCCGTGGGAATCGAAACCACGACCTCCGTGTCAAGAGCACAATTCTCTTAACTATTAGAACATGGAGGCAGTTGACCGTCAGAAAGTTATCTATGTGATATTATTTTGGACAATCAATTTTGACTTTTGACTTCTGATCGTATTCCTTAGGCCATGCAGGAGGCGATGGTTCGATCCCCGTCCAGGCCGACTCGTACCAATGAGTTTTTCGGTAATTTGTAACACCACTGGCTTTTCGGTGAAGGAAAACCTCGTGAGGAAATATAGTCGTGAGCATATGCTATGCTGCTATGCATGCGTATCTTTTAGTCGCCTCGTTAATCTGCCTTCATGAAAAGCCGTGGTGGTCCAGTGGCGAGTAACCTTGCCGGCCGTGCAGGAGGCGATGGTTCGATCCCCGTCCAGGCCGACTCGTACCAATGAGTTTTTCGGAATTTATGTACGATTTGTAACACCACTGGCTTTTCGGTGAAGGAAAACATCGTGAGGAAACCTGCATGCTTTAATTTCGAGGCATGTATTGTACCCACTGTCCATTATAAGTGGCGACGGGCTCACCCCCCGTCACACTGGACAGAGTTTCGGTACTACTGGTGAAAAGTGGATGCTCTGAGATTTCAGAACATCTCTGGCTACCCCCTCGGGGAATATAGTCGTGAGCATATACATACATACATGAAAAGTGTGGAATTACGAAGCAAAATATCGTCGATGAACATTTGAAAAATAATTTTTAAATCCGACCCAAATGCCAGAAATTCAATTCTAAAAATCTAGACTTCAGAAGAGCTAGGTCTATAAATCGAGGCACTAAAACTTTGTGCATCCTATATCTGTCTAAATCAGAGGGTCCACCATTAAAATATGTTTTGGTGCAATCATTGCGTATTGCAGAGGTGGTTAAACTTTCTTAACCGACTGCGGGAAATTGTGTTTTCTACTGTCGTTAAAAGGATATAATTCGGAGCGCGCTCCATGCAAACGTACTATGGTGATATTTTCAATACTAACCAATTAAAGTCAATGAAATCTTGAAACAAATATCTATGCTTGTATGGAGTTAGATTTTCGTTAAAATATACAGTTTCAATGCTAGGATTAATTTAAGATTTGTATGGAAATCTTTGAGGCACTATAACTTTAAAACTACACATTTTAACGAAAATCTGACTCTATACAAGCATAGAAATTTCTTTTTACATTGATTCTGATAAATTTCATTGAGTTTAATTGCTTAGTATTGAAACTATTACCATAGTACGTTTGTATTGAGCGCGCTCCGAATTATATTCTCTTAACGCTTATCGAAAGATACTTTTTCTATAGGCCCAGGCCAGGAATCGAACCGCCGCCTCATGAATGAGTCGTATGGACGCTCTCTTCCGTATGGACTATCACCGATCTCACCACGTACGTACCAGACTTTACTAGGAGAGTACCGAGTCTAAAGAATGAATTTAATTAAAAGTTAGATCCCTCTAGAGATTTTGAAAATAATTAATTCCACTACTTTCAAATCTAGTACAGGTTTTGGATAGTTTTCTTGTTAAATCTTCCAACTGGTTTTTAATATGTTCATTTTTAGGGTTCCGTACCCAAAGGGGGTCAACGGACCCTACAACTAAGCCTATGTCCATATGTATGTCGTGCCTTTAAAGGGTTGCATCTTTTGAACCGTATTAGGAAGTCGGTTCTAATTTTTTACAGAATATCTGTTATTATGAATGGTTTCCTAACAAATAATAAAAAACTAAGGGGGTTCAAAAAAGCCGTGGTGGTCCAGTGGCGAGTAACCTTGCCTGCCGTGCAGGAGGCGATGGTTCGATCCCCGTCCATACCGACTCGTACCAATGAGTTTTTCGGAATTGATGTACGATTTGTAACACCACTGGCTTTTCGGTGAAGGAAAACATCGTGAGGAAACCTGCGAGCTTCATTTTCGAGGCATGTATTGTACCCACTGTCCATTACAAGTGGCGACGGGCTCACTCCCCGTCACACTGGATAGAGTTTCGGTAACTACTAGTGAAACGTGGATGTTCTGTGGTTTCAGAATATCTCTGACTACCCCCTCGGGAAATATAGTTGTGAGCGTAAGGGGTTACAAGGTCTGACACTTTAGCCAACGACTTATTTTATTGTATGCTGGTACGGAATCCTCGATGTTAGTCCGACTCGCACTTCACCGAATTTTTTCGAACGATACTTAGAATAGCGTAAATCTGATGTTAATAACGCGCGCAAAGTGGACTCAAATATGACCCAATTAGGTCACTTAACATATATTAACATTGGTAGCAGTCAATTATATTATTCAATCCAATATAGGTATTACATACTGTTAAAAAAACCGACTGCATGAAAAAAATATAACTGAAAAGAGAAAAACAAGCTCCATAAAAACTAATCCATACCAAATTTGTTTATGCAAATATAATTTGAATGTTATTAGGTAGGTAAACGGGGACAAAGAAAAGTTACAAAACCTACCTATTTGTTGCTCTTTTGTTTATCCCCACCTAATAACATCATCATTCTCCTGCCCATTTCCCATTATTTGGGGTCGGCGCAATATGTAATCCTCTTCCATGCATCTCTCTTAGCCGTCATTTCAGCACTCACTCCTTTCATACGCATATCATGTTTCACACAATCCATCCATCTTTTCTTCGGCCTTCCTCTCCTACCGCAGTCATCCACATTCATACTTAACACTAGTCTCGTATTATGACACTCGTCTCTTCGCATTACATGACCATACCACGATAATCTATTACCCTGCAATTTTTCCGTCATAGGTGCTACTTTCAAGCTTCCTCTAATAAACTCATTCCTTATCTTATCAATTCTAGTTACACCACACATCCATCTCAACTTTCTCATCGCAGCTGCATGCAATCGTTTCTCATCCGTAATAACATTCAAATTATATTTACACAAACAAAGTTGGAACAGCTGTTTAATTATTAAAGAGCTTATTTTTCTCTTTTCAGTTAATATTTTTTTCATGCAGTCGGGTTTTTTGTTTTTCTTAATAATTTAGTTTATTGTATACTTTTTACTCTTGTGTCAAAATGGTAGCGTAAAAGTAATATAATAATAAGTATATTTATATTTTATTACATACATATTGTAATTTTTAACAAAAAATTACTTTTTTTTTTATTTATAATTAATGGACTTTTTGCTTGTGCGTTAGCACCGCATTTCCGCCAATGTCAAGTATTTTGTGGGAGTATCTATCCCAATCTCAGGGATTGTTTTTGATAAAGAACAAGAAGAGATTAAGGAATGCGGAGCCTCGTGGCAGGCAAAGACGCGACGCGCGGACAACACGCGAGACAAGTTCTCGGGTCAGAACCTGCAACGTGACTCAAAAAAAAAAATACTTTAAAATTGTTTTTAATTTGCAGACGCCATCTTGAAATAATATACCCTATGTCACTCGCACAATTTTTTACTAATCTAAAGACACCACATACGTTAAAATTCATCAAACCGTTTAGGCTTTTGGGTGAGCCAAAGAAAAAGACATACATACATATATACATATACTCGAAACACATAACCCTCCTTCTGGCGCAGTCGGGTAAAAACTGGCATCTTATTAAAAAATATCCCTATATGCAAACCACACTTAAAACTAAGATCAATTCCAAAAAAAGCACTAAGATAATTAAATTCACCAACGTTTGAGAACCGACGAGCTTTTGCGAAGCCAAAATTCGCAAACGCTAACGACTGGCCAGTCGAGCGAGTGCGACAGAAGATGTATGGGTGCGAGCGAGACGTCCATAAAGCGAAAGCTACGCCTAATCAATGCATACAGCCTTGCCTGTAGCCTGCAGAGGCTTTCAGTTTGTCGTGAACTCGCGTGTAACGTGGCGGTCTGTGGTTACCCTTTCATTAAAAAAAAATAATTAAAAATACAATAAAACACAAATTAAAAACGAAATAACTGTCAATAACGATTAGGAGATTAATAAAAAATGATGATTTTGTCGCCATTTGGATCCGGGATTGGATATTTTTGAAGCTCGCTGCGTTCCTCTTAACAAAAGATCGCGCAGAAATTGTGGCCCTTTTTTTCATTGCGGACCGGAATAAATAAAAAAATCGTGTCAATTTTCTAACAGTGCGTTTGAATGAAAAAAAGTGACTTTTTGTTTTTTTTTGTTTTATAAAAGGTCTTTTTTTGTACCAATTTAGTGTTTTATTGTTCTAAGCGTGCCTTGCTTTCTAAGCGTGCACTAAGTCTTTGCTATTTTTAAGTTTTTTTTTTAAACTGTGTGCGGGGAGGGGATTGCAAGCGAGATCCTTTGTTCCTGGTTGCACCGTAGTTGTTTCGTATGGAAGACGGCGCAATGACAAAAGGTTGTAAGTCGTTCCGTTGACAATCCCGCTACCATTTTGAATTTTAGCGTTGACGCGAATATGCGTTTGTGTGCGTGTGTGTTTTTTTCATTTTCAGGTGACAATTACCTTATGCGGATTGGGTTTGAGTGGATATACAACGTGTTAATAAATAAACGCAAAACCTCATATACCCCAACTGATTTATAACAAAATAATTCGATTGAATCGATAATTTAATTATTTTAACAGTTAAAATTTAAAGTTATTCGCATTTTAAGTTTTCAGGCAAAAATTATTTGCTATCATTTCAGCAATGAATGAAAGCGCTAGCATGCTCGTGGATACATTTTAAGAATCTTGTTTTGGTAGTAAATAGGGTGAGTGTGCCCGTGCGGTGGGTTGAGATCGAGTTCAGTAAATTTTTAATTTTACAAACAAATTATTTAATGTTTTGAAATTAATTACCTATATTGAAAACATGATAATTCGATTCTGCTCTCGATTCTAAACAAACTACTTTCTAGTTTTGCGTTAATTCATTAACACGTTGCATGTGCGAATTTTTGTAATGATTTTTGGTAAAGAACTGTTTTTAAAGAATTACGTAAATGCTCCAGAATAAGAGTGATCTTATAGATGTATGACTTTTTTAGCATTCAAAGTGTAACAAGACACGATAGTAATATGAAAAGCGGTGGTTTAGACAATCAAACTGAAAAATTACACTATGGAGAATAATATATAAATAAAACCGGTCAAGCGCGAGTCGGGCTACTCGCTCACCGAGGGTTCCGCACGACGTTATTATAGTAACTTAAAAAAGTGTTGTTTTCTCCGGTACCTTTAGTGCGAGACCGACTTAGATTTTGCTCTATAATCACACCAAGTTTGACGCTTGTATGTATTACCGTTTTTACGATAGAGTGAGAAGAAAAAACGTTTATAAAAACTAGTTTCTTGTATGAGGACCTTTAATTTTTATCTTTTTAACATTTTTAACGATCATTCTGTGAAAATTTCAACTGTCGAGTTATTACGGTTCCAAAATTAAAGCCCTAAATAGGGACAGACGGACGGACGGACAACGTAGGCTTAGTAATAGGGTTCCGTTTTCATCCTTTGGGTATGGAACCCTAAAAATCGACTATCTCATACATTGGAGTTTAGTAGGTACTGCAGTTTTGTATGAAACAGCAGATTTTTATATTTTTCCGTAGTGAAAGTTGTTCAGTTTGATGGTCTAAACCACCCTTTATCGGTTTAGGAGATACAGCCATTCAAAGTTCCGACCTTTGAACGGCTGTATCTCCTAAACCGACTGATAGAACATATCAGTTTTTGTACTGTTCACATAGTTACAGGGTATATTACAATAATATCCTATGATCAGCTTTGCAGCTGATCGTTCACTTGATACAGACCTTTGAAGGGCAGTAACTCCTGAACCGACTGGAGTTATACAGGGAGACCTGGTCCATCCCCATCACAGAGATGCTCTACGCCCTATAAATACTGAATCAGCCTTGCAGCTCTTATACTATTATTATATTACTAGGATATTTTGTTACAACCTGTATACCGTGAAGCCGTGGTGGTCCAGTGGCGAGTAACCTTGCCTGCCGTGCAGGAGGAGGCGATGGTTCGATCCCCGTCCAGACCGACTCGTACCAATGAGTTTTTCGGAATTTATGTACGATTTGTAACACCACTGGCTTTTCGGTGAAGGAAAACATCGTGAGGAAACCTGCATGCTTTAATTTCGAGGCATGTATTGTATCCACTGTCCATTATGTGGCGACGGGCTCACCCCCCGTCACACTGGACAGAGTTTCGGTACTGCTGGTGAAACGTGGATGTTCTGAGGTTTCAGAATATCTCTGACTACCCCCTCGGGGAATATAGTCGTGAGCATATGCATGCATGCTGTATACCTTATAAATGTATGAATTTTTCAATGTAATTATACATACAATAAACTCACGACCTAAAACCTCTTTTGGGGTAGACTGAAACGTCGCTACCATACCAAAATTATTTTCAAGCCTTCAGTTGTGGCAATACGGGGCTGCAATCGCGGTAAAAGTTCGGTGATTGAACCGTGACTGGACTACGTACGAACCATAACTTTTGACACATTTGGTATTGCGCTAATCGCGGTACAACTCATGACAGCCGTTAGAGCCGTTTTGACAGATCGCTCAGACGTTAAAGGCTGTCAGTTACATAGAGTTTAGAGCGATGCGGAATTCAGAACAGTTGAATAGTAATTGGATTGCAATGTGATTAGAACTGAAATTGGATAAGAATAGAACTTGCTTGAAGAAAAAGCCGTGGTGGTTCAGAGGCAGTGGCGGATTTACCAGCAGGCTGAGTAGGCTCGAGCCTAGGGCGGCAGATTTTGGAGGCGGCAAATTTGGGGATAGAATTTTACCTCATAGAATTCTAAAAGATTTTTCCATTACGGTTTTCTGATGTCTTACAGATTTTTCTCTCTCACTTGTTATTGCACATTCCGAGAGTACCAAACTTCCATATTCTAGAGTAAAGCAGCTAGTTCGCCGCCCCTCAACCAGTAATCGGCCTCTCGCCTCTGTGCCCTTTGCCCACACTTTTAATGAGTGAAAAGAGCGAAATTGTAGAAAATATATTCCCCTCTTCCCACTAACAACCCATATATGCTAGTTCTACTACTGGTTGGAGGCTACGAACTGGATGGTTTGTATATAATTTTTCGATTTTTATTCGAATATAATGAATAATTTAGTGAATAATTTTACCGATTTCAATCTTATGTACTTATCGACTTTTATGCGCTTCAGAAAATTGGATTGGAATTTTAAAAAAAATCTTGAACAGTAATAGAGAGATAGTCTTAAATCAAATAGTCGTACATGATTGAGCTTCGATTAGCTCAAAAATATACCGGAAAATTATTTTACGTGCAATTTCAACGAAATTGTTGCATTGAAAAATAATGTATGATATGACAATTGTAGAGGCAAGGGCGGCAAAAACTATTCAGCCTATACCTTGAAAATGTATAAATCCGCCACTGTTCAGAGGCGAGTAACCTTGCCTGCCGTGCAGGAGGCGATGGTTCGATCCCCGTCCAGGCCGACTCTTACCAATGAGTTTTTCGGAATTTATGTGCGATTTGTAATACCACTGGCTTTTCGGCTTGTAATAGGGCTCTTAACAGGTAACCACCTTCTCCAAGTCGGTTAACCACTTTCGACAGTTTACAATAGCAGGTCAGCACGCACTCAAGGTTTAGCATCGTACGTAACTTCCACCAATAAACTTGGAGGCGTAAAAAAGCGATAAAAGTTTACCTTTTGCCCACTGTCCAAGTTGTTTGTAATGCATTGAAGTAACAAAAGTGCTTACAGAATACGAAACTGCTAAGTGCGAGTGGGACCCGCACGGTGAGGGTTCCATCTATAAAGTTCATAAGAAGAAAACCGGCGAAGTGCGAGTTGGGATTCCGGAAATTAGTTCTGGACTATTATTATTATTGTTGGCTGGGCTATTGCAAGCAAGGGTCGTTATGTAACACTGCGACCATCGCTGGTCTTTTGTGTTCGCCCCAAGCTCACCCATATTTTACACATACATCCGAACTATTTTTTTTATTATTCTCGGGTATGCAGGTTTCCTCACGATGTTTTCCTTCACCGCCGAGCTAATGATAATGATAAATACAACCGTACATAAATTCCGATTAACTTAGTGGTACAGGCCAGGAATCGAACCAGCGCCTCGTGATTGAGTCGCTAGCTCTCTTCCGTATGGACTATCATCGCTCTAGTTCTGGACTAAATATACTCCATTCAAAATAGCAACGAAATTTTAAGGCTATTTTGCATTACAGAAACAGACATTTGAAACACTTACTCTCACTTATTCTTAGAACAGCTTTTGTACCGTCCAAGATATGTCGGATAGTATATGTATCCAATAAATTAATTACATTTGGTAATCAGAATTGGCCAGGATCGGAAAATCTCGTCGTCCTTATTTGGAATGAAGTATAGTTGTTTTTAGATGGGTCGTGATGAAACTGATACTAAACTTAATACAGTAGAGAAAACTCTCCAGTCATAAAAATTTATAAAACAAAAAGTAATTTTTTTTTTAGTTTTACTTTCGTCTACACGTATATTTATATAGGGTCCGTCTTAATATGCTGACACTTTTTAAGGGGATGATCAGACCATCAAACTGAACAACTTTCTCTATGGCACCAACATCGAAATCGCGAAAAAAAAATCTGCTCTTCCATACAAAACTGCAAACCTACTTGAGCCAGATGTATGGGCAGCAAATTTTTTTTTTTGCGATTTCCATGTTGGTGCCATAGAGAAAATTGTTCAGTTTGATGGTCTGATCATCCCCTTAAAAAAGTGTCAGCATATTAAGATGGACCCTACAACGTGTTAATGAATAAGCGCAAAACCTCATACATCCCAACTGATTTATAACAAAATTATTAGATTGAAACAATAATTTCATTATTTTGATACTTAAAATTTAAAGTTATTCGCATTTTAAGTCTTCAGGCAAAAATGATTTGTTATTATTTCAGCAATGAATGAAAGCGCTAACGTGCTCATGGATACATTTTAATAATCTTGTTTTGGTAGTAAGCAGGGTGAGTTTACCCATGCGGTGGGTTGAGATCGAGTTCAGTAAATTTTAAATTTTACAAATAATTTAAACTGATTTGTAACACCACTGGCTTTTCGGTGAAGGAAAACATCGTGAGGAAACCTGCATGCTTCAATTTCGAGGAATGTATTGTACCCACTGTCTATTATAAGTGGCGACGGGCTCACACCCCGTCACACTGGACAGTGTTTGTGTACTAGTGAAACGTGAATGTTCTGTGGTTTCAGTATATCTCTGACTACCCACTCGGGGAATATAGTCGTGAGCATATGCTATGCTATGCATACATTTTCTGTTAGTTTTACTGTACTCTACACGTATACAAGGTGTTACAAAATACAAATAAACATTTAAGGGGGTGGTTTAGACCATCAAACTGAAAACTTTCACTATGGGACCAACATCGAAATCGCAAAAAAAATGCAGATGTTTCATACTAAACTAGAAATCTACTCAAGCTTAATGTATGGGACAGCTAATCTAATTTTTCGCGATTTCGATGTCCCATAGTGAAAATTGTTCAGTTTGAAGTCAAAGTCAAAGTCAATATAATTTATTCAATATAGGAGCTTGCAGCACACTTATCAAACGTCAAATATTTTTTTAAAGCTACCACCGCGTCGGAACGTGTTGTCGCTGTAGAGAAGATGCGGCCAGAAACTCTACAACATAACACGACTCGACAGACACGACAGATCTAAATAACCTCCTTATAAGTTTAAATTTTTTTTTTTTGTAACACCTTGTATACGGTTCTAAGTTTAGGTCTAAAATAACAGGCACTTCCGCCACTTCCAAGGTTAAAGTACAAACGAAAAAAACCGTAACAAAAGAAAAAAAGTTTTAAAATATTCCCAAATACCACTTTTTATCACTTTCATTTCCCTCTCCATTTCCACTGAATATTAAACTGGGAGATAAGGTTCCAGATAAAAATGAATTTTAAAGACAACGGGGTATTGTTCCTCGAATTAACTTTGTCTTTAAAAGACCTTAAAACCTATACTTTGTACCAGATAGCATCAGAATTTTAAGGCTAATTTAAATCACAGAAATAAACCAAGATTCCACACATTTCATTCAAGGAACATTTTAACAGCGGAAAAAATCGTGATCTACTAATCAGCATCAGCATATGCTCACGACTATATTCTCCGAGGGAGTAGTCAGAGATATTCTGAAAACTCAGAGCATCCACGTTTCACTAGTAGTACCGAAACTCTGTCCAGTGTGACGGGAAGTGGTCTACTAATATCGGATAAAAATGTGAAAACCCTAAAAAAGAGAGTTCATTTGGAACAATTTATAGATTCCATAGAATTGGCACAGGGCCGTGAGGAGTGGTGCAATAAAAAGGAGGCCTATGCCCAGCAGTGGGTTGATGTGGGCTGATTTGATAGAATTGGAATGTGAAATTTATTCATTTAGTCATTCATTCATTTTATTTTGTGTCAGATCATAGATCAAAAGAAGGTGTTAGTAACAATGACTTAAAATTATGTTAGTGACAAAAATCAACACCACCTCACCAACACCCTCCTCGGTTTCAGTGTCCCATCATTGGTGTTTCCCAGAAAGTGTTAGGTGAGGTGGTGATCTGAAGTCAGGGGGGCGGAGAGTGGTCGTTCTGTATGTAAAACTATACAGGGTCCAACATGCTGACAGATTTTTAAGAGGATGTTCAGCCCATCAAACTGAACAACTTTCTCTATGGGACCAACATCGAAATCGCAAAAATCATTTGGCTCGAGTAGGTTTGCACTTTTGTTTGGGACAGCTGAGTTTTTTCCGCGATTTCGATGTTGGTGCCATAGAGTAAGTTGTTCAGTTTGACGGTCTGATCATCCCCTTAAAAAGTGTCAGCATATTAAGAAGGACCTTGTATAAGTTACCTACTTGCTATGCTATGTATCACAGGAATTAATTGTTCATAAATGCTAATATTCCTACTTTAACTACACTACTTATTTAGTTCCAACGAATTCTAGTCTCTGCATTCTCTTTGTTTTAATTACGAACAAAGAGAAACTTTTTATCTTCTTTTTGTTCCAAGAAAGTGCTAGTTTTCTTTACAAAGTTAAGAAGGAATCGCTTAAATGTTTAGTAAAAAAATTTTTTCAAGAGTTTTTGTTTTTGCTTGTAAAAAAATTTTCTTGAGGACTTTGTATAAGTTTCTTATTTTAATTTAAACATTATTTAAAGATTTTATAGTTATCCAATGTTTTTAAATAGTGGTCTAAAGTAAAAACTAATATACGATTTTGCCTGCGACTTCGTCCGCACCTGCTCAGCCATCTTAGCGAGATGAAAATACAACATTTTACGAAAGTTTAGATTGTTCTTTAATTGTAACACCTTTTTGTCTCGGAAAATATTTTCAAATTATACAGGGTGTAAGTGACAGCCTAGCAAATACTGAAATGGTGACCTCAGACCATCGAAATGAACAACTTTCACTATGGAGCCTACCTCAGGAAACACGAAAAAAAAACTACTGTCCCATACATTTTAGTCTGGTAGCAGTTTTGTATGGGACAGCTGATTTTTTACCTCGTTTCCTGAGGTAGGCTCCATAGTGAAAGTTGATCAGTTTAATGGTCTGAGTTCACCGTTTCAGTATTTGCTAGGCTGTCACTTACACCCTGTATAGTTTAAATTTTGCCCGTGACTTCGTTCGCGTCTATTTCCATTTCGTCCACTTATTTTAAACATAATTTCATCGAACAATAATGATCTGTGAGGTATTTTATGGTTTTCGTGTTTTGGTTGAACTGTTAGCGTCACTCATTTCATTTTCTTCAATTATCATTATACAACGTGTTAATGAATTAACGCAAAACTAGAACATAGTTTGTTTAGAATCGAAAGCAGAATCGAATTATCATGTTTTCAACTTAGGTAATTTTTTCAAAATATTATGTAATTTGTTTGTAAAATTTGAAATTTACTGAACTCGAACTCAACCCACCGCACAGGCACACTCACCCTACTTACTACCAAAACAAGATTCTTAAAATGTATCCATGAGCACTATAGCGCTTTCATTCATTGCTGAAATGATAACAAATCATTTTTGCCTGAAAACTATAAATGCGAATAACTTTAAGTTTTAACTATCAAAAAAATGAAATTATTATTTCAATCTAATTATTTTGTTATAAATCAGTTGGGGTGTATGAGGTTATGCGCTGATTCATTAACACGTTGTATACTGTCTCTTTTGCGGGACTGCTGGAAGAAATCTCTTCAGAGATAAGCTCACCCTTTGTACATGTTTTCTCAATTTTGTATATTATTATGTCTGTATACAATAAAGTATTATAATACAATAATAATGTACATACTTTTTTTTAACTTATCATAAACATCAAAGAAATGCGATGAGTTGAAAAAGAAATTAAAAACTGTATTAAAACGGAATTGTTTTTAATAAAACCGGCCAAGAGCGTGTCGGACTCTCTCGACGATAGGGTTCCGTAGCCATTGTATAAGTAGAAAAAGAAGAAAAGTTTTTAACCTGTTTATCTTACGTAGTGTATGAGGTTTTGCGCTTATTCATTAACACGTTGTATAAATATGGTTATCGTGAATTTTCGTTAAAAATTAAAACCATTCATGCATAGAGGATTGAGTGGACTATCTTATGAGAAAGATTATGAGGTTCATACACTTGATTCAAAAGGTATCATAAGGAGAAATACCTTTCCACCAACTTCTACAGGCTACAACCTATTTACTTATTATTTGTTAGTTTTATTTGTGTACGGTCCCTCTAAGACGCGGTTTATATAGAAGAGACGCGTGGCGATGGCGGATAGTCAAAGTACCACAATTATAAACCTTATAGTACGCAGCATAGCGTCGTTTGGAGAATTACGCGCGCGCCTCCAGGCGACGTCACCTGGAGGCGCGGGCGCGATTCTCCTTTACGACAAAAACGACGCTATGCTACGTACTATAAGGTTTATAACTAACTTAGATTATGCGGCACCGCTACACGTCTCTTCTGTATAAACCGTGACTTACAGTATCATTACAGTACGACCGAAGTTAATTCCTCTTGTCAATCTTCATTTGCGCAGAGCAGACCCGTGTACCCGTCAAAACCCGAAGTCATTTATTAATTACAAATACAACGTGTTACATAATTAACCGAAAAAAATAAAATCCGCCATTGAAGCCAATTATTAAAAAATCCCAATTCTAGTGCGATATTTGAAACATAGACATTTTTTCCAGAAGGGTAGGTTTGTAAGTCATTTGTAGTAGTAGATCCGCCATTCTTCTTTCAAATTTCTGTTCTCGGTCAGTCAGTTTTGAAACTGTTTTCTATCTAATGTAGAGTATAGACGAAGAAGAATAGAATAATCGATTTTAGGAAGCAATAAACAGTCAAGTTAAGGATGTAATCCATAAACTTGTCAACATAATCCAGAGGAAACAGAAACGAGGTCAATTATCGGGAAGAACAACTATCCCCCCCATCCGAGACAACACTTGATTGATCTTATGTGATTTATCAATCAAGTTTGGGTAAACATCTATTTGGGGTTGATGACCTTTTTATTGGGAAATAATTAAGGGTATATTACCGTTGGGGCGCTCCATACAAACGAAGTCTGGTGATATTTTTAATACTAACCAATTAAACTCAATGAAATTATGCAGAAACAATCTAGAAACAAATCTCTATGCTTGTATCGTGTCAGATTTTCCTAAAATGTACAGTTTTAAAGTTACAGTGCCTCAAAGATTTCCATACAAATCTTAAATTAATCCTAGCATTGAAACTGTATATTTTAACGAAAATCGGACACGATACAAGCATAGAGATTTGTTCCTAAATTGTTTCTGCAAAATTTCATTGAGTTTAATTGGTTAGTATTGAAAATATCACCAGACTTCGTTTGTATGCAGCGCGCATTTACGCATTCGGAATAAACTTCTCTTAACTCGAGTTTTCGGGTTCTGTTGTCAAACTAGAAATCGTTATAAATGGAGTAAGGCAGTTCAGGAGACGGTGGTTCGATCCCCGTCCAGGCCGACTCGTACCACTTAGTTTTTCTGAATTTATGTACGATTTGTAACACCACTGGCTTTTCAGTGAAGGAAAACATCGTGAGGAAACCTGCATGCTTCAATTTCAAGGCATGTATTGTACCCACTGTCTATTACAAGTGGCGACGGGCTCACTCTCCGTCACACTGGACAGTTTCGGTACTAGTGAAACGTGGATGTTCTGTGGTTTCAGAATATCTCTGACTACCCCCTCGGGGATTATTGTTTTGAGCATATGTATGTATGTTAGGAAAAGTATAATTAACCTACCAAACACTCTAACCATCAAACTGAACAACTTTTACTATGGGAGCAAACCTGTCAGAGAAAATAAAATCTGCTGTAGCATGCTAAAGTGTTATACCGACTCGACTAAAATGTATGAGACAGCTGATATTTTTTTTGCTCTGACAGGTTTGCTCCCATAGTAAAAGTTGTTCAGTTTGATGGGTAGATTACAACCTGTATAGACTGATGTTGATGAATGATACGTAATTCTGTGTTTTACGCGTACGAAATTGGGATCATGGATGATCCTGGGAATTCATATCTTATAACGAATTTAAAAATGAGGCTAAATTTATAAACAAAATGTTCATACAAAATAACAAACCGAATAGAAATCAAAAAAGTTTTCGTCAAAGAGATTATACCTAATAGAGTGAGCCATACCAATTGTAAAGTGTCCACTTTTTTTGACGTTTAGGTTTGAGTGTGTGGTGTCAAGTAGTATGGACAAAAGGCACCAAGTGAAATATGGCCTTATGTTTACGGTCACTTTTCACACAAACTAGCTCAAAAAAAAGTGGACAGCCGCATAACCAAATATCTATAGTTCCATCTCCTTCTACTATTAAAGGTACGCCATAAGACAAAAGAGACTAACTACAATCGTAAATTTATGCGGACTCTATGGAGATCCTTCCTCTGAGAGCTGAACGCTAATCATAGAGCAGATTTAGCTTTTTTTCTCTAATAAGCGATCCGTCGATAATTTGTGACATTGTCTAGCATTCTGTCAATTTTCTATCGTCGATAACGCTGCGGCGTTGACGTTTGTAGAATAAGTAGCGTGTGCATTTTGTCTAGGCTTTGACTAATTATTATATGGACTGGGTACGCGTGTAATTCTACTAACAAACTTTTCTGCCACTTTTTGTGGGGGGCGAGGTAACATGAAATCCGCAACTTTGGATTTTACTCCCCATAACTTTAGATTCTAATTTTGAACGTTAAAAATCATGAAAAGTAGTCTCGTGTGAACCCCAAACGTTCTAAGTTCGAAGTTATTATTTCGCAATTATAGGCTGTCTCGTTTAGTGATAAGGTGTAAAATTGAATGTAAATGCACAAGATCAATTGTGCTTATACCGTGGCAGAGGGGAAATGCTACCGCAAGGCTAGTCCTTATAATAATTAGTCAAAGTGTCTAGGCCACCTGGAATCGAACCACCTCCATATTAAATCCCAAGCTCTCTGCTGAATCCGTTCATCATCACCTCTCTCCGATAATTGACGGTCTTGAATCAAGACCGATACGCGTACATCCATGAAATTGGGTCAAATACCCACTCCATTAGCGTCTGCCGCGCAATTTTACCGATTTCGGAAAATGGCGATGCCTTTGTAGCGGTACAATGACACTCTGCAAGTGTTATAGTGCAGTTTTAAAACGGATGCAGTGATGCAAAAAAGCTGGATAGTCACACGGCATGACTAACTTTGATTTGGTTGTTGTAGTTTGATTAGAAAAGCTGTTAGATTATCAGTAGTTAAAGATATTTTTTCCGGGAATCTTCATCTTATCGCAAGCCCTGGTGTCAGAGTTTTTCAGACCATCTTACGGCCTCTGTTTTTACCCGACTGCGACAGAAGGAGGGTTACGTTTTTCGAGCGTATGTATGTATGTATGTTTGTATGTCTATTTCTTTGGCACGGCCTACAGCCCAAACGGCTTGATGGATTTAAACGTATGAGGTATCATTGGATTTGTAAAAATTGTGAGAGTGACATAGGGTATAATATTATATCAAGATGGCGTCTACGAATTAAAAAAGAGAAACATTTTTTTTGGATAAAAATTACAATATGGGTATCAAATGAAAGCTAAAATCAGACGATTCCAAATATATAAATATTATAGTACTTTTATGCTACCGTTTTGACATAAGACTAAAAAGTATGAAATAAACTAAATTATTATGATAAACAAAAAACCCGACAGCTTAAAAAACCTTTTAACTGAAAAGAGAAAAACAAGCTCTATAATCACTAATCAGCTTTAACAACTTTGTTTATATAATTTGATTCTTATTAGGTAGGTATTGCAGGCGGGGAAAAACCAATCAATAACCAACCAAAAATTATCTTTGTCCCCGTTTGCGATACCTACCTAATAAGAATCAAATTATATTTGCTCAAACAAAGTTGTTAAAGCTGATTAGTGATTATAGAGCTTGTTTTTCTCTTTTCAGTTAATAGGTTTTTTAAGCAGTCGGATTTTTTGTTTATCATAATAATTTATTATGTAACAACTACTACCACCAGAGATAGTAGCCAGGACCAACGGCTTAACGTGCCATCCGAAACGTCTCATAGAGAAAGTTGTTCAGTTTGATGGTCTGATAATCCCCTTAAAAAAGTGTCAGCATATTTAGAAGGACTCTGTATTTTAACATTTCAGTTTGCAGAGGGCTGTCCCGTCCCTTACACCCTTTATTTTGTGGTGATACGGAACCCGGTGCGCGAGTCCGACACGTCCTTGGCCGGTTTTTCTAAAGTCAACACAGACGATGTCTCGGGCAGCTATATTGTATGAATGCTAAATAAGGCTAGCACTTAGACTCCTGAAAGTATACATTCGTAATGGAGGGAATGTTTGACCCAATTTAATAAATGGATGAGTTTCGGCCTCGATGCAGACCCATCTGTTTGATCTGGAGAGATTGAGGATACGCGTATCTCGCGTATTTTGTTCTCTTTCAAGCACAAGCAAAAAACCGTGGTGGTTCAGAGGCGAGTAACCTTGCCTGCCGTGCAGGAGGCGATGGTATCCCCGTCCAAGCCGACTCGCACCAAATAGTTTTTCGGAATTTATGTACGATTTGTAACACCACTGGCTTTTCGGTGAAGGAAAACATCGTGAGGAAACCTGCATGCTTCAATTTCGAGACATGTATTGTACCCACTGTCCATTACAAGTGGCGACGGGCTCACTCCCCGTCACACTGGACAGAGTTTCGATACTAGTGAAACGTGGATGTTACTACCCCCTCGGGGAATATAGTCGTGAGCATATGCTATGCTTTTCTATGCTCAAACACAATTTTACGTAAATAGTAATGTAATATACTTTTTTTGCAATTTCAAAAATAAACATTGAAAACTTTTAAGGGAGTTGTTTAGACCATCAAACTGAACAACTTTCACTATGGAGCCTACCTCAGGAAACACGAAAAAAAAAAATCTGTTGTCCCATACAAAACTGATGTACCGGCCCGACTCAAATGTATGAGAGAGCTGATTTTTTTTCGTGTTTCCTGAGGTAGGCTCGATAGTGATAGTTGTTCATTTTGATGGTCTGAGTTCACCGTTTCAGTTTGCGGAGGGCTGTCCCTTAGACCCTATACACAGGGTCCTTCTTAAGGGTATATTACCATTGGCGCGCCCCATACAAACGAAGTAGCATAAGCATATGCTCACGACTATATTCCCCGAGGGGTAGTCAGAGATATTCTGAAACCTCAGTCCACGTTTCACCAGTAGTACCGAAACTCTACAACCGAAACGTAAGTATACAAGCGAAGTCTGGTTATATTTTCAATATTAACCAATTAGAGTCAATGAAATTTTTCAGAAATGTAATGGAGGGAATGTTTGACCCAATTTAATAAATGGATGAGTATCAGCCTCGATGCAGAGCTGTCTGTTTGATCTGGAGAGATTGTGGATACGCATATCTATTCTGTTTTAAGATTCTGTTCAATAAGCTTGCTAGGATTCGATTATACCCCGTACAACCATTGACCTGAAATACTAGACTCCTAGTCCTTTGCATGTCCACACGGCGACAGATCAACCTACCCATTAACATAGTTAGACCTTATGCCCATGAACATAGAGTTCAACTATGGGTAGGTTGATCTGTCGCCGTCTTTGACTAATTATTATAAGGACTAGCCTTGCGGTAGCATTTCCTCTCTGCCACGGTATAAGCACAATTGATCTTGTACATTTACATTAAATTTTACACCTTATCACTAAACGAGACAGCCTATAATTGCGAAATAATAACTTCGAACTTAGAACGTTTGGGGTTCACGCGAGACTACTTTTCATGATGTTTAACATTCAAAATTAGAATCTAAAGTTATGAGGAATAAAATCCAAAGTTGCGGATTTCATGTTACCTCGCCCCCCGCAAAAAGTGGCAGAAATGTTTGTTAGTAGAATTACACGCGTAACCAGTCCATATATAAATTCATTAAAGTTTTATTTATTTATTTATAATTAATGGACTTCTTGCTTGTGCGTCAGCGCCGCATTTCCGCCAGTGTCAAGTGGATTGAGGGAGTTTCTATCAATATCTCGAAGATTGTTTTTGAGTAAGAACACAACTGAGAAGGATTGTGGAGCCTCGTGGCAGGCTGAGACGCGAACACCGCGCGATAGACAAGTGTTCGAGGCAAACCCAGCAACGTGACTCTACATTAAAGTTAATCCTCCATTAAGAGAAGTTTATTCCGAATGCGTAAATGCGCGCTACATACAAACGAAGTCTGCTGATATTTTCAATACTAACCAATTATACTCAATGAAATTTTGCAAAAACAATCTAGAAACAAATCTCTATGCTTGTATCATTTCCGATTTTCGTTAAAATACACAGTTTCAATGCTAGGATTAATTTACGATTTGTATGGTAATCTTTGAGGCACTGTAACTTTAAAACTATACACTTTAACGAAAATCGGACATGATACAAGCATAGAGATTACTTTCTAGATTGTTTCTGAAAAATTTCACTGACTTTAATTGGTTAGTATTAAAAATATAACCAGATTTCGTTTGTATGGAGCGCGCCAACAGTAATACACCCTTAAAGTTAATCCTCCATCAAATCTCTTGCTGTCACTTTTTGTATCGTTGACTGGACTCTCAATATTGAGGTCCGGGTTCGAATCGTGCGGATTTGAACCCATCATGCCGTACCAATGAGTTTTTCTAACTTATGTACGTAATACCGACTGCTCTCAAACGTTGAAGGAAAACATCGCGAGGAAACCTGCATACGATGAAGAAGAAATTCTGATGCGTATGTGAAGTCTACCAATCCGCATTGTGCACGCGTGGTGGACTAACGCCCATTCACCCTCCCTGAGGGTAGGCCTGTGCCCTACAGTGGGGCATTTACAGAGTCCTTCTTAATATGCCGACACTTTTTCAGGGGATGATCAGACCATAAATCTGAAAAACTTACTCTATGTGACCAACATCTAAATGGCAAAATTAAAATCCGGTACATCTGTCACAAGTAGATTTGCAGTTTTCTCACCGATCCCAGCTACCCAATCCGCCGCGTAGTCCCAGCAACGTCTTAGGCCGAGGTCCGTACCCCCTGGGTGCCCCTAGGTCGGTTGCTTAAGTTCATTCATTTGGCTCGGTAGACCCTTCGTGGTCCCTCCAATAGTCCGCAGTAAAAAGCGCTGCTCCCTGAGCAACGCTGTATTAGTCATTTATAATAAAAAAAAAGTTTGCGAAAAAATTCATAAAATTCAAAGTCAAAAGTCAAAATTGTTTATTCAAAATAATATCACATAAATAACTTTTTGAAGTCATGTTTTTGAATCTACCACCGCTTCGGAAGGTGTTCCGTTGTAGAGAAGATGCGGCCAGAAACTCTACAACACACTTCTTTTAAACAAAACAAAATATACAAAGTACAATTACATAAATTCAATATTAAATTGCATAGTGTAACATTGTCAAGACCAGACATTTTGGTCATTCAAATAATCATCGAGCATATTAAGTTGGACCCTATAGGCTGATGATAATTTGTAAATTAGATTTTATTTTACATGCTTGATATTTGCACGCCTGCGAGCAGGCTGTATACACTTGTACTAAATAATATCGATGGCAAGATCTATTGTAAGAAAACTGTATTCATGCAAATAAATGATTTCTATTCTATAATGATGATTGAAAATATCACCAGACATCGTTTGCATGCAGCGCGCACTTACGCATTCGGAATAAACGTATCTTAAATGTAATCAAAATTATTCTGAAACTCTAAAAGGAAAGTTTGAGCACCTCTGCCCTAAAGTAAAGCGAAAACGTCTTAGATTTCAACTGAATTCCAAATGTGAGAGTTTGTGCTTCAAATGACTTCGCAGAATATTCATTAACTTTCTATTTATAAATCCCAATTCAAATACTGGTGGTAGACGCCTTTATTGACACCGTGTATAATATTAATGACGTTTAATGAAATAACGAATGTTAGCTAGTGATTTAGTTCAAGACTAGGCTTGGTTGGAGATTTAAAAGAAGTTTATTTCGAATGCGTAAATGCGCGCTGCATATAAATGAAGTCTAGTGATATTTTCAATACTAACAGATTAAGGTCAATGAAATTTTTCAGAAACAATCTAGAAACTAATCTCTATGTTTGTAAGAAGTCAGATTTTCTTTAAAATATACAGTTTTAGTGCTAGGATTAATTTAAGATTTGTATGGAAATCTTTGAGGCACTGTAACTTTTAAACTATATATTTTAACGAAAATCTGACTTCATACAAACATAGAGATTAGTTTCTAGATTGTTTCTGAAAAATGTCAAAGACTTTAATTGGTTAGTATTGAAAATATCACCAGACATCGATTGTATGGAGCGCGCTCCGAATTATATTCCCTTAATGGGCTTTATTAATAAAGTTTCTGTGCTTCGAAAGGCACGTTAAGCAGTTAGTCTCGGATAGTACCGTCAGATTGCCATTGCCAGGTCAGAGGCTTGAAAATTCTCTGACAGCAAGTTGACCACTAACTTGCCTCCACCAACATGCACTGGACCCGCGTGGTGGAGTATGGCCCACTCCCTCTCACCCTTATTCGTGAGAGGAGGCCTTTGCCATGCAGAGGGATTGTACAGGCTATAACTTACTTACTTATTGATAAAGCCTTTTTGATTCTAGATAAAGATAAAACCGTGGTGGTCCAGTGGCGAGTAACCTTGCCTGTCGTGCAGGAGGCGATGGTTCGAGCCCCGTCCGGGCCGACTCGTACCAATGAGTTTTTCGGAATTTATGTCCGATTTGTAACACCACTTTTCGGTGAAGGAAAACATCGTGAGGAAACCTGCATGCTTCAATTTCGAGGTATGTATGAGGTTACGCCCTATTTTTGACTTTGAGCGCAGATATCTCGAGACAGACGCATTACATCGATTTAGTTTCTATGGGAGTGTTTTTCCATTGGACAAGACGTATCCAACGACACCTCACTCGATTTAAAAAAAAACTATTTATTTCATAACTACTACATTTCCGTTTTTGGGTTACTGTTATCTGTCTTCATGCCAAATGTCGATTCAATAGGTGTAAAAATGAGCGACTTATTGAGGCGGGGCATACAGACAGACAGACAGAATGGACGAAAGTATAAGGGTTCCTTGTTTGACTACGGAACCCTAAAAAACCGGCCACAAATGAGTCGGGCGGTCGCGATATGGATCCAGGAGATAACACATTTTTTTGGTAAATATAATTATGTGGTAGTACGGAACCCTCTGTGCACGAGTCTGACTCGCACTTGGCCGGTTTTGAAACGGCCTACAGCCTAAACGGATTGATGGATTTGAACGTATGACGTGTCATTAGATTCGTAAAAATTGTGAGAGTGACATAGGCTATATTATTTTAAGATGGCGTCTGCGAAATAAAAAAGAGAGGGGGTATAAACAATGTTTATTTTGTAAAAAATTACAATATGGGTATCAAATGAAAGCTAGTGAACAGACGATTCCAAAAATATTTATATAATTTAGTACTTTTATGTTACCCTTTCGACACAAGACTAAAAAGTATGAAATAAACTAAATTATTAAGAAAAACAAAAAACCCGACTGCATAAAAAAACCAATTGACTGAAAAGAGAAAAACAAGCTCTTTAATCACTAATCAGCTATAACAACTTTGTTTGATCAAATATAATTTGAATGTTATTAGGTAGGTATTGCAGGCGGGGACAAACCAACAACCAACAACCAACCAAAAATCTTCTTTGTCCCTGTTTGCGATACATACCTAACAACAATACAAAATATATATTTTTGGATATAGGATTATAGAGCTTGTTTTTCTCTTTTCAGTTAATAGGTTTTTATGCAGTCGGTTTTTTTAGTAAATATAATTATGTGGTAGTACGGAACCCTCTGTGCACGAGTTCGACTCGCGCTTAGCCTGTTTTTTAATGATCGGTTTCATGTCACACAGTCCGCTTAGCAAGACTTGAATGTCAGCTCTTTCAATATCATTATAAACGCCCTCCTCTTTACAACCGTATTGAATAAGTTTTGAAATTGAAATTACTTTGAAACTGTTGGGTTTTATACTAATTATCAATATCGGTTTTTGGTAAGTGCGAGTCGGGAAATTTGACAAAGAGTTCCGTAGTTAGCCGGCTTATAACATTATTTATGTAACAAAACATCATACCTACATAAAACGTAATGAATTAACGCAAATCTAGAAAAGTTTGTTTAGAATTGAGAGCAGAATCGAATTATCATGGTTTCAACATAGGTAATTTTTTTCAAAATATTAAATAATTTGTTTGTAAAACTTAAAATTTAGTGTGCTCGATCTCAACCCACCGCCCGAGCACTCTCACACTACTTACTACCAAAACAAGATTCTGAAAATGTATACATGAGCACGTTATCGCTTTCATTCATTTCTGAAATGATGACAAATCATTTTTGCCTGAAAACTTAAAATGCGATTCACTTTAAATTTTAACTATCAAAATAATGAAATTATTGTTTCAATCGAATTATTATGTTATAGATCAGTTGGGGTGTATGAGGTTTTGCGCTTATTCATTAACACGTTGTATAAGTTTATACAAAAACTAGCAGCCCGTCCCGGCTTCGCACGGGATAGACAAATAAATTTTAAGACTCATTTTTCTACACCTTCGGTTACATTGTTCAAATTTTACCAAGGATCCCTAATTTTTTTCAAAATGAAATGTAGCCTATGTCAAATTGGAAGAATGTAGCATTCTATTGGTGAAAGAATTTTTTAAATCGGCCCAGTACTTTTTGAGCCTATTCATTACAAACATACAAACATACAAAAATAGGTACAAATCTTTCCTCTTTATAATATTACTAGCAGCCCGTCCCGGCTTCGCACGGGGTAGACAAATAAATTTTAAGACTCATTTTTCTACACCTTCGGTTACATTGTTCAAGTTTTACCAAGGATCCCAAATTTTTTTCAAAATGAAATGTAGCCTATGTCAAATTGGAAGAATGTAGCATTCTATTGGTGAAAGAATTTTTTAAATCGGCCCAGTACTTTTTGAGCCTATTCATTACAAACATACAAACATACAAAAATAGGTACAAATCTTTCCTCTTTATAATATTAGTGTAGATTATTATTATGTAGATGTAGATATAAATAAACACTTAATGGGGTGGTTTAGATCATCAAACTGAACAACTTTCACTATGGGACGAATATCGAAATCGCGAAAAAAAAAAGCTAAATGTATGGGACAGCTGTTTTTTTTATCGCGATTTCGATGTTGGTCCCATAGTGAAAGTGGTTCAGTTTGATGGTCTAAACAATCCCCTAAAAATATTAATATTTTATTTTTATTTTTGTAACACCATGTATAATTATACTATGTAAGTATATTTGTATCGGTACTAGGATGTTTTGTTTTGTAATTATATTAAGGTACATAATATACAACGTGTTAATGAATAAGCGCAAACCCTCATACACCCCAACTGATTTATAACAAAATAATTAGATTGAAATAATTTTATTATTTTGATACTTAAAATTTAAAGTTATTCGCATTTTAAGTTTCAAGTCAAAAAAAAAATATTTGTAGAATTATTTAATTTCATACAAACATAGCGATTTTTTTCTAGATTGTTTCTGAAAAATGTCATTGATTTTAATTGGTTAGAATTGAAAATATCACCAGACTTCGTTTGTACGCAGTGCGCATTTACGCATTCGGAATAAACTTCTATTAAATCTGTTGTTCCGTAATTACAGACTGTCTCGATTGATGATAAGGTATAAAATTGTATGTAAACGCACTTGATCAGTCTGTCTTGTACCATGGCAGAGGAGAATTCTAACGCGAGGCTTGTCCCTAGTTGAATGGTCTAAGGTTAGAAGCCTTAGTCGTCTCATAAAATGATCTTGAATCGACCTTGATCAGTCTGTCTTGTACCATGGTAGAGGGAAATTCTAACGCGAGGCTGGTCCTATTTGAATGATCTAAGGTTAGAAGGCTTAGTCGTCTCATAAAATGACACCCACGGAGAAAAATCATCTTGAATCTACCTTGATCAGTCTGTCTTGTACCATGTCAGAGGGAAATTCTAACGCGAGGCTGGTCCCTATTTGAATGATCTAAGGTAAGAAGCCTTAGTCGTCTCATAAAATGACACCCACGGAGAAAAATCATCTTGACTCGACGAATAGACCACCTATTTTATTAACACAACAAATTAACAAACAGAAACAAATATATCAAATGAAATAAGCCGCCGGTCGGCCGTCGTTTGTCCGAAATTCCGGGGTTCGTACGTGAGAAGCATTCGAAATTGGTTAGGATTGTGCTGTACTAGTAGCGAGCGAGTGACACGCTATAAGAAGGGTTGAAACCGGTATCGCACTGATATTTTGGATTAAAGGGATATAATTCGGAGCGCGCTCCATACAAACGTATGGAGCGCGCTCTCTCAAACTATGGTGATATATTCAATACTAACCAATTAACAATGAAATTTTGCTGAAACAATCTTAAAACAAATATCTATGCTTGTATGGAGTCAGATTTTCGTTAAAATATACAGTTTCAATGCTAGGATTAATTTAAGATTTGTATGCAAATCTTTGAGGCACTGTAACTTTAAAACTATACATTTTATCAAAAATCTGACTCTATACAAGCATAGAAATTTGTTTTTAGATTGATTCGGAAAGATTTCATAGCGTTCAATTCGTTAGTATTGAAAATATCACCATAGTACGTTTGTATGGAGCGCGCGCCGAATTATATCCTCTTAAGACACGCCCTGGATCCTGCCCTGTAATGCAATTCTCTAAGCACAAACATCGTCACAACCTTGAAGGAGCGTTCCGACCTGCACGTCTAGTATGATGTCTCTACACGCGCGCGGCGCGCCTTTGCTCCATAGAAAATATCCTGTTCCTGCGCTTTTCGGAGAGCGAAAGCCGCGCTTTCCGCGACAAGTAGTATGGAATAAAGACGAGTCTCGCGCTAGAAGAGAAATCATGCTAGACTTGCTGCACGACCAAAGCGACTGCGAAGCGGGACCGTGGCGGTCGCTGCCCATGTAATCTTATGGTGTCCCGCCACGCCGTATAGTACTAATACAAAAACACTTTACTGTATAGTATCAATTATTTTATTAAATAGACTATGTATTATTGTATACATAACTTTAGCTTAAGAATTTATATTGTAATAGTTATTAAGTCGTGTTATGTTGTAGAGTTTCTGGCCACATCTTCTTTACAGCGACAACACGTTCCGACGCGGTGGTAGCTTTAAAAAAGATTTGACGTTTGATAAGTGTGCTGCAAGCTCCTATATTGAATAAATTATATTGACTTTGACTTGATATTATTGCCGCTCAAACCTGCGCGACTACGACTATATGTAATGTTACGCTCTCGTAACGAAATTAAATACACATTTTAAATTTCAGTACATTTTGGCTCTTGTTGGCAGTTTTTGGTTCTTTTTGATAGATTTGGGTTGTTTTTGGTATTTTTTTCTAGATTTTGGTAGATCTTGGTTGTTTTCGGTTCTTTTTAGTAGATTTTGGAAATTTTTGGTTCTTTTGGGAGTTTTTGGTAATTTCTGGTAGATTTTGAAGCAAAAAAACTACCAAAATCGAACAAAAACAAAAGAACTAGGTAGGTTCTAAAAACTACCAAAAAGTAATATAATCTACTAAAGAGTACCAAAGTACTCTAGACGTTCAATCAAGACGACACCGATGATTTTTTTTTCTCCTTTATCATTTGCAATCTGTCTTTTTTTTTTTTTTTTTTTTTCTTGGACGTTCAGCGAAGCGTGTGACGTGTATTAATGTTGGCTTGCTTGGTATGCACCCAGTTTTGCATCAAAATTAAAGTGTCTAGGAACTGTTACACTCCCAGTAGATTGTCCTGTGGAATCTTTTTCTTAAGTCGGCGGGCCTGAGTCTCTTCCCTCATTAGATTTTGAGCTAATATATTTGGGTGGTTTAGTATCCTTTTCTGGTAACTTCGTGTGAACTCTACTATTTCCTCCTTCACGTAGCGAACATTGAAGTCATAGTGGATACCAAGGTGCGTCGATTATAGTCCGAAGGATCTTTGATTGAAAGCGCTGTATAATTTCGATATTGGAGTTAGCGGCTGTTCCCCAGAGCTGGATGCCATCGATGTTAAAACGAAAATGACATAACTACAACAATAATTAAAGAAGTGTTGCTTCAATGACTGTTCATCAACAAATGAAGTTCGCGTCCCGCGTCGCAGTCACGCAGGTTTGGAGGCTGAGTTTCGCGTCGTTGATGCTCCCGCTTCGCGTCTCGCGTCCCGCGTCGCAGTCGCCCAGGTCTGAGCGCTCCTTAAACTCGTCGCGAGCTGTCAATTTGGTATTCGCTAAGGTTCTGTCACGTGTCAAAGTCATATAAAAACTTCGACGATCGATTATCTAAATGAAATATAAAGGACAGACAAAAGGACGGACGGACGGAATAGGCTTAGTAATAGTCCCATTGGCAGCCTTTCAGTACGGAATCCAAAAAATGGACTAGCAGCTTATCACCGATGCTTTTAAACTATGGAATTTAGTTCTAGCGACCGCGAGAAGCGAGCAGAGTCGCGCTGCAATTCTGGCGGAGTACGGACGCGCGTGCGAATCGGCGCGTTGGGATTGCACGTGGCTCCACCATTTTGTGAACTCTTTTGTGTTTTAACCTTAAAACAATCACTTGAGATTATAAACTACTTACATTGGCAAAACTGCCACTCTAGACTTAATAAATACTACTGATCATTTTCCTTCAAATACTATCCACATAACGAGACATTGGCTGAATTGTGATAACACATCGGATGCCACTAAACAAAAATTGAATTGAGAAGCGAGCAGTCAATATGTTTTTAGTCGCTTCCGCTGTGATGGAGGTCTTATGAGCAATTGGCACAACATGGCGGACGAGAGTAGCTGTCAAATAGCTGACTATACAACCGTTTTCATTTCGACAAATTTCACGAATTACCACATCCAATTTTGTTAAGCATACTATTTTGGATAGGGGAAAATTGAATAGGGGCATTTTCTTTGCTGGAACATACAAATGTTTTTTTTTGTTGCTTTTTTTTTGGGTAGTACCTACATGCTTCAATTTCGAGGCATGTATTGTACCCACTGTCCATTATGTGGCGACGGGCTCACCCCCTGTCACACTAGACAGAGTTTCGGTACTACTGGTGAAACGTGGATGTTCTGAGGTTTAAGAATATCTCTGACTACCCCCTCGGGGAATATAGTCGTGAGCATATGCTATGCTTTTTGGGTAGTTTCGACATGGTATCAAATTCCGTGTCTGCTCCTCGCTTTGTATGGAAGTGAAGTAGTTTTCTTATCGTGTAGGCAAGGCCTGGTGACAGAGATTTTTAAGACCGTCAAACGGCCTACGACGTGGTTTTTATGTAACGACTACTACCACGAGAGATAACTTCTTTCATCCTTAGGCTCTTGTATTCTCCATTGGAGAATAAAATAGTATCCACCCACTGCAGAGCATAAGTGTCCAACCAAACTCAAAATGTTTTATTCAAAATAATATCACATGGATAGCTTTCTGACGTCATTTTTGACTCTACCACCGCGTCGGAAGATGTTCCGTTGTAGAGAAGATGCGGCCAGAAACTCTACAACACACATCTTTTAAAAAAACAAAATATACAAAGTACACTTACAAATTCAATATTGAATTACATAGTGTAACATTGTCAAGACCAGACATTTTGGTCATTCATATAATCGTCGAGTTTATAGTAGCCTTTTTTACAAAGGACTTGCTTAACATGGGACTTAAACTTTTTTACCCGCTAACCCTATTTTGCTATCCATTTCGGTCTTGCGCTAACTTTGACTAATTATGATAAGGACTAGCCTTACGGTAGCATTTCCCCTCTGCCATGGTATAAGCACAATTGATCTTGTGCATTTACATTCAATTTTACACCTTATCACTAAACGAGACAGCCTATAATTGCGAAATAATAACTTCGAACTTAGAACGTGTGGGGTTCACACGAGACTACTTTTCATGATTTTTAACATTCAAAATTAGAATCTAAAGTTATGGTGAATAAAATCCAAAGTTGCGGATTTCATGTTACCTCGCCCCCCGCAAAAAGTGGCAGAAATGTTTGTTAGTAGAATTACACGCGTAACCAGTCCACATATAAATAGTCAAAGTGCGCTAATCATATCCAGGTCTTGCTTTTATAGATGTCATTAACCCTGTCTAACCTTACCTTAGACAAATTATATACGGACCCGCCTCGCCTTAGCATTTCCCCTCTGCCTACGTGCAAGATCAAATGATCTTACGAATTTACAAACAATTTTATACCTTATCACTAAACGCGACAGCCTATAATTGCGGAACAATAATTTCTTACTTGTCACGTTTTGGGGTTCACACGACACTGTTTTTCATGATTTTTTACATTCAAAATTAGAATCTTAACTAATGAAATAAAATTAAAAGTTGCGTATCTCGTGCTACCTCGCCCCCCGCAAAAAGTGGCAGAAAAGTGTGTTAGAAGAATTACACGCGTAACTTGTCCTCATATAAGTAGTCTAAGAACCTAACCTAACTTAACCTAACCTCTCATGCTTATTTTTCCCAAATCTATCTCGAACAGTCGACAATAAAATGAGTAACAAATCAATAGTGGAACATTCGAGATCTGGATCGCAGTATATTGAAACTGAAGTAAATCTATGTGACAGATAGAAAGCATTGTGGCTCGATGCCAATGCCAAGTATTAATTTTAATATCGCGAAACTAGACTTTTGTCCGCAGATTTGATTTGATTTTTGTCAAAAGAATGAGTCTGGTGTGTAAATCGAGTGAGTGAGCAGTGAACATAATTATACAACGTGTTAATGAATAAGCGCAAAACCTCATACACCCCAACTGATTTACAACAAAATAATTAGATTGAAACAATAATTTCATTATTTTGATACTTAAAATTTAAAGTTATGCGCATTTTAAGTTTTGAGGCAAAAATGATTTGTTATCATTTCAGCAAGAATGAAAACGCTAATGTGCTCATGGATACATTTTAAGAATCTTGTTTTGGTAGTAAGTTGGCTAAGAGTCCCTGAGCGGTGGATTGAGTTCGAGTTCAGTAAATTTTTAATTTTACAAATAAATTATTTCATATTTAGAAAAAAATTACCTATGTTGAAACCATGATAATTCGATTCTGCTCTCGATTCTAAACAAACTACTTTCTAGTTTTGCGTTAATTCATTAACACGTTGTATAATAAACAATAAATAAATAAATATCTTGGACATTGTCACACAAATTATCTAGTCACATTTAAAGTGCCAGAATCTAGCCTGGACTTGTATTATGATGACTAGAAAACGATATAGAACACATATATAGATACAAACATCCATGACTCGGGTACAAATATTCATATTCATCATAAAAATATTTGTCCCTTACGGGATTCGAACCCGCGATCCTCGGCACAGCAGGCAGGATTACTACCGACTGTGCTATCGGGCCATCTATAAATTATAAAACAGTCTCGTGATTGACTTACAGACAAAACAGCCTGAACTAATCGAAATCTATCTAAAATATCTACAGGGTCCAACTATGCTGACACTTTTTTAAGAGGATAATCAGACCATCAAACTGAACAACTTTCTCTATGGGACCAAAGTCGAAATCACGAAAAAAAAAATCTGCTGTCTCATATAATTTTATTGGGTCGAGTAAGATTTCAGTTTAGTATGGAACAGCAGATTTTTATTTTCGTGATTACGAAATTGGTCCCGTTTAGAAAGCTGTTCAGTTTGATGGTCTGATCATCCCCTTAAAAGTGTTAGCATATTAAGAATATTTTCCACGGTGAAATTGATATCATTAGCATCCTTTTAAAGTAAGAGTCTACTCATCAAACTGAACAACTTTTGGAGCAAGCCGATCGGAGCAATAACTGCAATGCCTATATTTTTCTTATATTTCTTTTCTTTTCTGCTATTTCATTGAAATAAAAGTCTTGGAGTCAATATAATCCATCGAATTATTTAGTACAATTCCTTTTAATATGAAAATTCTTAGACAGGTATTCTTTGATTGTTACATGCCGATACATTTACCTTAAATCTCTTTTGATCAAACAATGATGGACGGACGAAAGCTCATTAAATCTACCTTTTTATTATTATCTCAATATCTATTGGACCGAATTTTATGAGACAAAGTGCTGGGTCCAATATTTGAGCTCTTCTTTAAATAATACCAAAAGTAAGTTAGTTAGAGCCTGTAAGATTCCACTACAGGGCAAAGGTCTACTTTCACGAATAACGGTGATAGGGAGGAGTAGGTATGTGGTGGAGTATCCCACTCCCTATCACCTTTATTCGTGTAGGCCTTTGCCCTACAGTGGGATCCAACAGGCTATAACATCATCATCAGCCTATACAGTATGTAAACTAACTAAAGGCAAACCCTTAAACCACGTACTCTACCCATCAACCTGAACAACTTTTACTATGGGAGCAATCCTGTTGGAACAAAACAAAAAATCTGTTTCATATGTTTATGTCGAGTAGGCATTGCAGTTTAGTATGGAACAGTAGATTTTTTTACGCTGAAAGGTTTTTATTCATATTCATATTCATATTCTTTATTGCTTATCATGTGTACATAAGTTGATACATTGGGATAAGTTCTCAACATGACACCCTGTTAGGGCACCGCAATAGCATGCAAAAGCATGCAACTTAAAAGCTAGGGATAACAATTATAATTATTAGTTTAAGAATTCTTAGGTACATTAATTACGATTATATTATTATTTACATTAATTACGATTAAATTCAATAAAGTTCATTATTATCAATCTTATACTTAATACATAGAAAATACAATTTAAAAACCAAAATGACAACTAATTATATTCTTATTATATAGTTAGAACTAATTACAAAACAAATGGTCACAATAGCAAAATAATAAAATAAAAAAATAATAGGTGATAAAAATAAAAAACAAGTGTATAAATTAGATTCACCCTAAATTATGTTCCTATATTCTATTGAGTATCGAAAAATTCTTTCAGGCTGTAAAAGCACTTTGTTGTTAAGTATGATTTCAATTGTTTATTAAATTTAATGTAATTATGCTCATTTTTTATGTCAATCGGAATATTGTTATAAATTTTTACGCACATTACATGTGGACCATTGCTATGCAAAACGAGCCTAGACTGCGGGGGTGCTAGTCTTTCTCTGTGCCTTGTATTGAGTAATCTAGTATGGTTGTCTTTAACTCGTCTGAAAAAATGTGTATTGTTCCTAACAAAGATACATGTTTCTAATATATATATGGAAGTTAATGTCAATATTTTTTGTTCTATAAAATGTTGTCTACAGCTAACCGTATTATCAATGTTCATTAGTATTCTTATGCATCTTTTTTGCAATATGAAAACGTCATTTGCATCAGTACTATTTCCCCATAGCAGTACTCCGTATCTCAGTAACGAGTGCGCATATGCATAGTAAGCAGTTATTGCCGTTTGCAGGTTCGTACCTTTCTTTAATTCATTTAACGCGTATGTAAAACGAGAGAGCTTGCTTTTTAAATTTTGAACATGGGTCTTCCAATTCACGTGTTCGTCAATATGTAAGCCAAGTAGTTTGAAGTCATTTACGCAGTCTATTTGGACATTGTTGAGAGAATAATTTATGTTTAACGGTGTTTTTTGATGGGGTCTAAATTGCACTAGTTTCGTCTTACTAAAATTAATTTCAAGATTATGATCTGTTAGCCATTTAACTATTTCGTTCAGTGTGCTATCTAGCTTATTATTTAGGTCGATAACATTTGTACATTTTATCACAGCCGAAATGTCGTCAGCGAAGAGAACACATAAGGTATTTAATACTTGAGGCAAATCGTTGATGTATATTAGAAAGAGTATGCAACCAAGGACGCTGCCTTGTGGTATTGAACTTTTCATAGTCTTAGGGTCTGATCTGAAATTCTTTATAATGCCTGAATTGAAATCACAATTTTCTATTTCGACTTGCTGGTCTCGGTTGTTTAGGTAAGATGCGAACCAGTCGTGGGTGATCCCTCGGACACCTATACCATATAGTTTGTTCAAGAGGATTTTGTATAAAACTTTATCATATGCCTTGCTCAAGTCTAGAAAAACGCCAATTGCATATTTTTTTATATTCAGTGTGTTTAGGATTTCCTGAATAAATTTGTATACCGCCAAAGTGGTAGATCGGTTTCTACGGAATCCGTGCTGGCTATCATTAAAAATGTTGTATTTTTCACAGAAAGAGTTAAGACGTTTCGCCATAGCCGTTTCAAAAATTTTGGATGACGTGGGTAATAGGGCAATAGGTCGGTAGTTACATGGGTCAGTTATATCTCCTTTTTTTAGTATTGGTTTTATTAGGGATTTTTTTAACATTAGAGGGAACACGCCTTGTGAAAAGGATTGGTTAATCATTAATACGTATGGTAGTGTTAATTCGTCAGCGCAGTTTTTTATTAAAGTAGGTGGCAGTTCATCGATCCCAAAGCTTCGCTTGTTTTTTAGTTCGCGTATTATAGTGTTTACTTCTCGAGGGTCTACAGGGCGAATGTACAGAGTATTATTAGTAGGGTTCAGCACCGGTCGACCCTGAGGCTGGGTAGCCTCGTCGTCTGCTGTCCCTCCCACCGAAGCAAAGAAATTGTTAAATTCGTTCGAGACTGTGATTGGATCTTCTACAAGTACTTTGTTGATCTTTAGCTTTATATTTTGTCTACATGTTTTGGAAACTTTATTTGTGCGTTGTTTTATAATTTGCCACATGGTCTTAGTTAAATTTTTAGATGATTTCATTTGTCGAATATATTGTAACTTTTTGGATTTATAGATGGTTTTCTTCAAAAGTTTTTCATATTGTTTATAGTGGGTGCTTAATATTTCGCTATCGGATTGTGACGTTAATATTTTTAAGAGGCGTTTATGCTGACATGATTTTTTTATTCCTGTGGTTAACCACGCCTTTCTGGGGTTACGATTGATTTTAAGAGATTTTTTGGGAATACAGTTGTTTAAAATTTTTTGTAATAAATCGTTAAAGCTATTATAATTTTCGTCGACATTTTTGTCTTCGGTGATAACGTCATTCCAATTGACCTTTTGCAATTCAGCCTTAAAAAGATTCATATTTTTGTAGTTAAATATTCTTTTTTCAATTTGCCATTTATTTCCGTGACTTTCTACTAATTTGGGTAAAATTATCACAACTCCTTTATGGTCTGAAAATCCATAGTCGTGTACCGAAACTAAATGTGACTGTTGTGTAGAGTTGGTAAACAAAAGGTCCAAGCATGTTGCGGTAGTGTTAGTTACGCGAGTAGGGTCACTCACGTGCTGGTGGAAATTGTAAGTTAGCATAAAATCTAAGAGAGTTCTAGCTTTATTCGTTTTCTTTGAGACGTCAGTGTTGAAGTCACCTCCTATAATTATATTCTTTCTGCTATCCTTCCTTATTAATAGTTCTAAAAGCATTTTAAGTCTTTCATAGAAAATGTCTACCTCCGTATCGTTCCAATATAGGGTAATTAAAAGTAAGTTAAATTTTGGTATGTCTACAGCACACATTTCAACTACATATTCAACTGAGATGTCAACAATATCATTACGCTCTACACTTTCTATATCATTCTTGAGTAAAATACAAACGCTGCCTCCCTCTCGGTTTAGTCGACAGAATGACGAAACGATATTATATCCGTCAAAATGCAGTAGGTCTATTTTCCCTTTTGTTAACCAGGTTTCAGTGACACAGAAAGCTTCGATGGTTTTTTCGTCTTCCAAAAAAGCTTCAGCTAAGTGGAGTTTGTTCTTTATACTACGCATGTTTTGGAAAACTATCTTACAGTTGTTTTTATCGAAAAAAGGTGTCTTCATTTGTCTTTCCATTGTGTTGCAGTTTTGAGTTATTGTGGTCTCCATTTTCCGATACAGGTATTCTAAACGATTGTTCCGCAGTTCGTGGGTTTTGCATGTTACATTCCTGGCCATCAATTATTAAGGTGTTATTCTTGATTATAGCATGGTGTCCATTTCGTCTTGCTTCTTGAAGGTGTTGCCTTAATTTGTTGCGAACAAGAAGTGGTTTTTCATCTAGAAATTCTGTTATTGCCAGTCCGGTATTCCTAAAGTAGTTTTTGTGTTGGAGTAGGTATTTTGTCATTCTTTTGCTAAGAAATTCTATGACAATAGGCCTTCGATATCCTCTACGTCCAATTCTTGTCAAATCTTCAATGTATCCTACCAAATTAGTGTTCAATATTTCCCGGAAAACATGGATCACTCTGTCGTGCAGTTCATTTTCATTTTCTCGTTCATCATATTCATTTAGTCCATAGAGTACGATTTTTTTACAGTTTTGAGAGTAGTCTATGTCTTGTTTATAGTCACGCATGGTCGTGTTTTCACTAGGCGGGGATATTTGGTTTTGTAACTGTTGAATTTGTGTCAGCAGATTTTTGTTTTCGGCTTCCAAATTTGCTATATGTGTCTTTATTGTGCTAATTTCACTCTTAAGGGATTTTTGTTCCGTAAACAGGCTACTAATATTTTGGTTTATTTCGTTAGTAATTGTATTCTTTATTTCATTAACCAATGTGCGTTTCAACTCCAGGAGCAGAGATTTTTTATTACTTTCCAGTTTCTTATCCAGAAGTTTCTCAAATTGGTCCATGTTAATTTGGTTAGTTTGTGATGGCGGCGGTACTATCACTGGTTCCTCACTTTCATGGTCTAGGGTGTCACCCAAGATACTTAGCTCCTCGTCGGAAAGCACAGTGTCATTATTTGGTTCAATCCGTTTCTTCCTGAAAGTTACGTTGTCCTCATCATCACGGTGGCGCCGGCGCCGGTGTGGTGGTTGATTTCGGTTTTCAGGTGGGATTAAATGTTGAGGGCGGATTGGAGTGTTTGTGTTATCACCCTTTCGCCTGTTGCATACGCATGCCGGGCACTTCCAAGATTCCCTATGTTCTGTGGTCATGGTATTGTAGAATCTTTTTTCGGAGACTTGGGAACATTGTAAATCGTATGTCTCTTTACAAAGGGAACAAATTAAAAATTCTCTATTTGTTATGTTTTGACGACAACCAGCGCAGACCTTCTCCATCTGGTCTGCGGGAGGCGTACAAAACAAAATATAAAAACAAAAAAGCAAAAAGTTCACATGCACCAGTCTGGGTTTTGAACCCGGGCTTCAGAGTTCATGCGTCTTTAGACCAACACGCTAACCACTCGACTGTTGTCGATCTAAGTTGACTTGCGAAATTAACGATCTAGTTTGTTTGTTTGTTTGTTTTAAATACACAGCGGGGTAGTATGACTCATCACTCGTCGGTCACCGACACGTTGAAGAATACAAGTTGATGGAGTCCAAAGGTCAATTTTAGTTCACAGATTACTTAGAACCGTTGTGTTTTTAATTTTAAAAGTTCACATATCAATATTATAGAAAGTTACCACTTTATGATGTTCACACTACGTATTTACTCACTGTCACTGTTTTATACTGGAATATCCATTGTAGCCGATTCGTATATGGGGTCATTCATCCCAGTTTATTATTCCTGCCGAAACAGTCAATAGCTCGTAATACTTTTCACAAACGTTTGTACATCAAATTCAACACACCATTCACTTATTTATGACAATATTTCGATTAGTTTTAACTTTTAACGATTTCTTTAAATTATATTTTGTGGAGCCGTTCGTTTACATGATGCGCCCTCTAGCGACTCTAGCGAGCTCTAGTTTGCTCCCATAGTAAAAGATGTTCAGGTACTACACATACCTACCCTCAAGGGATAAGCCTATACACCCTGCTTGGGCTTTCATCCACCACGCGTGCACAATGCGGATTGGTGGACTTCACATACGCATCTGAATTTCTTTTTCAGCGTATGCAGGTTTCCTCGCGATGTTTTCCTTCCCCATTTGAGAGCAGTTCGTATTACATACATAAGTTAGAAAACTTACTATAACGTACAATGAAATGATATTTTCTTAAATCCCTTTGGTAAACTAAGGGAGCGACTGAATGAGTGACTGAGTGACATTGAGTGAATGGCAACTTGTTCTCTGTCACAAAAAGGAAGAGTCCCTGGGGACTCTTGGTAGAATCGTTTCCTCTCTCACAATAAAAATAAAAATATAAAAGCACGTGGGAAAAACAGTTTACAGTTTCACAGCGTTTTTAAGTCTTGTCAGGCTTCTGTCACTCGGCTGTAAATAAGTACCTAAACTTTGGTGCATCGTCAGCGATGCGATGACTTGAGGCTTTTGAGATATGGATATAACGGATGATATTGAAGATATCATTGACGGATAGAATTAGCAACGAGCTGGAATTCAATTCTCTAAGCGCAAAGAGTGTCACAACTTTAAATTCGTCATTGAAACATCGGCGAGCTGTCAATTTGTTATTCGCATATAAAAACTTCGACGATCTGAAGGATGCAAGAAGGGTGATACATTTGTGAGCTCATCGATGTTTTGACAGCGATGTGACGCTTAGAGAATTGCTCTCCTGGTCCTGCAGAGGTTGGACAAGAGAATAGAAATCCTAAAAACGATAAACATACAACTTTTATAACCTACCTATAGTTGCAATACTCTTTGACTTTGATTTTGATAAACTAGGAAATTACAGTACCTCGGTCATATTACGAGAAGTAATAAATACCGACTATCCAGATTATTCTGCAGGGGACAATTTTGGGAAGACACCATACAACTTTTATAACCTACCTATAGTTGCAATAAATTTATCTTTGACTTTGAAAAACTCTGTAACTACTCTGTACCTTGAAAAACTCTGTACCTCGGTCACAAAAACCTCTTTGAAAAACTCTGTACCTCGGTCACATTATGAGAAGTAATAAATACCGACTTATCCAGTTTATTCTGCAGGAGAAAATTTTGGGAAGACGAATGCCTGGTAGAAGAAGGCTTAAAAAACCTATGTGAATGGTTCGATATGAACACCACCTCATTGATCAGGGCTGCAGTCTCCAAGGTCCGAATAGCCTTAATAATAGCCAACCTCCGATAGGAGATGGCACAACAAGAAGAAGCGATGCGCTTGCTTGATTTCTGCCATTCGCGCCAGACGGCAACGTCGCATACGTTACTGTGGGTAACAGGAAGAGAAAAACAGCTCTGATATTGATTTAAAGAGTCGCGTCTCACTCAACATAAATTATGACGCATATTCATCTATCAAGTTACTTGCAAATAACATCAATTTATCTCAAAAACGATACGTAACGGATTTTTGTAATATATAAATTGCTTTTGCCTGCAATGCGAGTTTGTTCACGTGGAATCGGTAATGCTATTTAATGATTATAAGAAGTGGGTTCCCTACCAACAAACAATGAGGCATTTTCTATGTTTAGTGAATCAAAAGGTCAGTAGATGGAAATATGAATTACTGATAAACCCGTTCTTGGGCCAGGTATGTAGTGTTGCCTTTTCCCTCCATATGGGTAAACTGAGTTTTTTCCAAACTATGTGATCTCCTGACCGTAAAGTCCCTTTTCACACGTTCCGGTTGCCGGGTAGCCGGCGCCGGGTACCCGGCAGCGGAGTGTATTGCCATGTACGTTAGCTTTCACACGTTCCATAGATTGGTAGCCGGGTACTCGTCGCCGGGACGTATGAAAGACGTACCAAAAACAGTGACGTTCATAGTTACAATAAAAGAAATAAAAATAAATTGGTGTTCCCAAATTTGACTCAGTAAAGTCAACACATCTTTCATGGGACACTGTATACGTTATTATAATAAGATACCAGAAGATATTCTAAACTTGCCGGAGAAAAAAATTAAAACCCATGTTAAGCAAGTCCTCTCGATGCAACTCGATGATTATATGAATGACCAAAATGTCTGGTCTTGACAATGTTACACTATGTAATTCAATATTGTATTTGCATGAATGTGGATGGCTGCATGAAGAGAGGACGACCAAAGAAAAGATGGATGGATTGTGTGAAAGATGACATGTGTAAAAAAGGAGTGAACGCTGAAATGACGGCTAAAAGAGATGAATGGAGGAAGACGACATATTGCGCCGACCCCAAATAATTGGATAAAGGCAGGAAGAAGAAGATTTGCAATTGTACTTTGTATATTTTGTTTTTTAGGGTTCCGAAGTCAACCAAGAACCCTTATAGTTTCGCCATGTCCGTCCGTCTGTCCGTCTGTCCGTCTGTCCGCGGCTTAGCTCAGAGACGCTTAGCACTAGAAAGCTGTAATTTGACATTTGTTAACATATTTGTCACGCCGATAAAGTGGTAAAATAATATCTTGAAAAATATTTTTTTTAGGGTACCTCCCCTACACGAAAAGAGGGGATGCATTTTTTTTTCTAGTCTATCCCATGGTGTGGGGTATCGTTGGATAGGTCTTTAAAAAATATTGTGGGTGTGAGGAACGAATTTTTTTTTAAGGCTCCGTTAGCGAAATATTAAGCTTTTAAGTGAATATTTTTGTTAGAGTCAAGTGCTCCTCCCCTGCCAGCTAAACGGTTGTTTCTAGATACGTGAAAAAAATCACGGCAGTAGTGTATATAACGAATTTAAAAGAAAAACTATCACAGCTAAGTAAGCTTTACAAGTTAACGGGTAATAGTCGACCAACTTGTAAAATGTACTTTTTAGACTTTATTAGCCGTTAAACCGTAGTATAAAACAAAAAGCCCCCTTCTAAGTCCATATATTGTGACGGGTAACTGCGGAACCCTACCCTGCGCGTGGCCCGACACGCACTTGGCCGGTTTTTTAAAGATGTCTGTTGTAGAGTTTCTGGCCGCATCTTCTCTACAACGGAACACCTTCCGACGCGGTGGTAGAGTCAAAAATGACGTCAGAAAGACAATGGATTCAGGGTGCGCTGATAATTAAGCCTTCAATATGTAAATCCAACCTATATTTAAAAAGAATGAAACCCGTAATGCAAGCAAGCTCCAAAGTCGGTTAAAGTCGATACTAGTCTGCATTTCAAATTATCATTTCGGCCCACCTGGCAGCGTTGGACTAGCGCCAGTATTTGTACACCTGTCTTTATTTATGCTGCTTCGAGCTTCTGATATTAAACGGAATCATTTATATTATTCCTGTGTAGGCTTTGTTTTGACTAGGAGTGAGATTTTTTGTTTTTATTATACTGCACTAGAAGGAGAGTTATATTTTTGCTTTACTTCAGCGTACCTGCTGATTTTTTTTCGCGTTTCCTGAGGTATGTTCCATAGTGAAAGTTGTTCAGTTTGATGGTCTGAGTTCACCGTTTCAGTATTTGCTAGGCTGTCACTTACACCCTATATAACCATATAGGTGATATTTAATAAGCAACTCCCTCCTTTTTACTTCACCGCAATCGGATAATAAGCTAAAGCTTCAACCATAAAACCGAAATTCAATTTCCCGATTATTATCAAGGAAATTTAGAATGGTACCAATAATTTTGTGGAATTCCTGACGGTAGAAAATTTACGGGGTATGCCGAATAGATCAATAAATCTAATTCTATTAGAGGTGGCCGGTCACTAAAACTGTCAGAATTCATTTTGTGTTGGATGAAAGCTTTGGTTTATGTGAAATTCGACATTAATTTTTGTTATTAGATTTTGAAATGAATCTGGATTTTGTTACGAACCGAAAAATTTGAAAAAGCGTCAGCATATTAAGAAGGGGTATTTAAACGTCAAACTTGGCGTGAGTATAGAGCATAGCATGCATAGCATATGCTCACGACTATATTCCCCGTGGGGGTAGTCAGAAATATTCTGAAACCTCAGAACATCCACGTTTCACCAGTAGTACCGAAACTCTGTCCAATGTGACGGGGAGTGAGCCCGTCGCCACTTGTAATGGACCGTAAATACAATCGCCTCGAAATTGAAGCATGCAGGTTTCCTCACGATGTTTTCCTTCACCGAAAAGCCAGTGGTGTTTCAAATCGTACATGAATTCCGAAAAACTCATTGGTACGAGTCGGCCTGGACGGGGATCGAACCATCGCCTCCTGCACGGAATCCTCTCGGCACGCGAGTCTGACTTGCACTTGGCCGGTTTCTTAGTCATTATTGTTTACTCATTGTTTACCTAAGTCAAAATCGTTTCTTAAGAGCCTATGACGAAAAATAATTGAAGCGAAATGGGCGTGTGATAGCTTATATTACTGCCTGATGCGAGAGAAAGAGATGGGGCGGCGCGCGCGCCTGAAACTACGCAAGCGTAACACAAACTTTATTTAATTGTGATTGTACTATTTATGTAACTTCATTTCTGCTCTAATCAAACTTTATATAATACATATCTCTTTTTTTAAATCAAGTCTCGTGTTTCTATTATTCACCATTTAGCAGTTCCAAGCGTTTATCGATAAAGACGGAGGGTACTTTGGCTTATTTTTCTATCGAGAAAATGTCTCTGAATCGTGTTTTGGCTCTAATCAAAACTTCAATTATACAGGGTCCAACTTAATATGCGGACAGTTTTTTAAGAGGATGATCAGACCATCAAACTGAACAACTCATGAGGCACTGTATACGTTATTATAATAAGATACCAGAGAATATTCTTAACTTGACAGACAAAAACTTTAAGTCCCATGTTAAACAAACCGTCTTCATCGATAAACGCTTGGAACTGCTAAACGGTGAATAATAGAAACGCGAGACGTGATTTAAAAAAAGAGATAACATATTAAGAAGGACCGTGTATGTTCAATTAACACATATCCGCAAATCATACTCCTACTGTTAGTACTTCATGAGATATGATGCTTTGAAGAATCCTATTTTTTTCACATATCCTCTTAAACAAAAGTTCATGCTTACGGTACCGATATCAAAACGCTAACGAATCTATTAGCACACGTTTTGGTAAATTTTGAACAATATTACCTACATTTACGCGTCTTTTGATGCGCGGAAGTCGGTTAAAATAACAATTTATTTGCTTTGAAGTCCGCCGACAAGATGGCGGTCGGGGCCGAAAATTGAAAACAGAAATGATGTACATTTTAACTTGTTACGAAAAAGTTGTACAGCTTTTTGAATAAGTAAAAATTTTGTTGGAAACAAAAGGGGACGTGGAGAGACGTTTATAATGAGCTATAGATACGACTCGACTCTTTAGATGGTTGGGTGTTGGGTAACGTTTTTCTGTCGTACTTCGGAAGGCACGTTAAGAGGATATAATTCGGAGCGCGCTCCATGCAAACGTACTTTGGTGATGTTTTCAATACAAACCAATTAAACACAATGAAATTTTTCAGAATCTAAAAACAAATTTCTATGCTTGTATAGAGTCAGATTTTCGTTAAAATGTATAGTTTTAAAGTAATAGTGCCTCAAAGATTTCAATACAAATCATAAATTAAACCTAGCATTGAAACTGTATATTTTAACGAAAATCTGACTCCATACAAGCATAGATATTTGTTTCAAGATTGTTTCAGCAAAATTTCATTGAGTTTAATTGGTAAATATTGAAAATATCACCAATAGTACGTTTGTATGGAGCGCGCTCCGAATTATATCCCCTTAAGAGAAGTTATTCCGAATGCGTGAATGCGCGCTGCATACAAACAAAGTCTGGTGATATTTTCAATTAAAGTCAATTCCATTTTTCAGAAACAATCTAGAAACTAATATCTATGCTTGTATGAATTCAGATTTTCGTTAATTCACTGTAACTTTAAAATTATACATTTCAACGAAAATCTTACATGATACAAGCATAGAGATTACTTTCTAGATTGTTTCTTAAAAATTTCACTGACTTTAATTAGTTAGTATTGAAAATATCACCAGACTTCGTTGTAAACAGTACTATATCCTGAAGCATCTACGTGCTTCGAAAGGCATGATAAGCTGTATTTAGGTAGCTGTATACATTTCAGGAATGTTTCTAACCACCCCAAATTACTGCCTTGAATATATGCAAGTATGAAAAGACTTATTCACGTGTATTATTGTTTGAAAAGATTTTCAAAGCTCGCTTAAAGCCTTTATTAAAAAACATCGAACCCAGCCCTTTCAACTTTTTTTCCCTTTCGCACAAAGCTCTCGGAAACTGGTCAAGCGTGAAACTTGAAATTCTTCTCGACTTTAGCCTACGTTTGACGGAAATCGTGTGTTCAATTTTATTTACATGTTGGTAATATATTTTTGTTGCAGACCTTTGCTATCAAATCGTAGTTGAGTTTAAGGGGATATAATTCGGAGCGCGCTTCATATAATCGAAGTCTGGTGATATTTTCAATACTAACCAATTAAATTCAATGAAATTTTGCTGAAACAATCTTGAAACAAACATCTATGCTTGTTAAAATATACAGTTTCAATGTTAGGATTAATTTAAGATTTGTATGGAAATCTTTGAGGTACTGTAACTTTAAAACTATACATTTTAACGAAAATCTGACAAGATACAAGCATAAAATTTGTTTTTAGATTGATTCTGAAAAATGTCATTGAGTTTAATTGGTTAGTATTGAAAATATCACCATAGTACGTTTGTATGGAGCATATTTAAAAAACCCCTAACGTCAAAAACATACATTTATACCTATAAAGTGAAAAATAATTCGGTCACCTATTATTTTTGATGACTTGCTTTCCCATACATTTGGGGTGAAAAGCCATTGACATATTCTATGGAAGAGCAATTTTTTTTCGCGATTTCAATATTGGTCCAATAGTAAAAGTTATACAGTTTTATGATCTGGAGTGCAATTTTTTGATACACAGCAGTAGAAAGATTCTACGTGTGACTTTCAAAAATCGCACTACTGAAACACCCTCTTTTAAGCATCTAACGCATTCAACTTTACACCCTGTATAATGCTGTGTTAAGTAAAAGTTTGTTAAGTAAGGATCAGTTATAACTAAGTATCTGCTCACCCACATTGTGGTTAAGATATTACTTCTCAAGTCAAACTGAACTTTAGCGGCCTATCTTTGTTATCGGGTACTTGATACGGAGATCAAAGAGATAGGAAATATGCCGCTAGTCTGACAGTTATTTAACTCTTTGATCGTACCGCTAGACTGAAGGTTATTATCAGAGATAATAAGGCCACTGGTGGACATGGACTTCTTTTAAGGTGGTTGCAGAGTTGTCAATTTCACACAAAAGTTACGCATAATACGCGTAGACGGTATTAATAACAGTAATATTTAATACAGCGTGTTAATGAATAAGCGCAAAACCTCATACACCTCAACTGATTTACAACAAAATAATTAGATTGAAACAATAATTTCATTATTTTTATAGTTAAAATTTAATGTTATTCGCATTTAAAGTGTTGAGGCAAAAATGATTTGTTATCATTTCAGCAATGAATGAAAGCGCTAACGTGCTCGTGGATACATTTTTAGAATCAGGTTTTGGCAGTAAGTAGGGTGAGAGTGCCCGAGCGGTGGGTTGAGATCGAGTTCAGTAAATTTAAAATTTTACAAACTAATTATTTAACATTTTGAAAAAAATTACCGATGTTGAAACCATGATAATTCGATTCTGCTCTCGATTCTAAACAAACTACTTTCTAGTTTTGCGTTAATTCATTAACACGTTGTACATGGAAAAATAGTTTTTGTGAGTAGTCAATGCGAGACTTGAAAACCCTAGCGATGTCACGCTGCCAGCACGTGGAAGAATGAAAGAGGGAGACTATGTAAAGGAAGCTTTCATGTCTAATGACTCGGTTCATTTTTGTTTGCACGCGCGCCGTTGTGACGGTTGGTAGGTTATTCGCGAATACTACGATAGGACGGCTGCGAATAACTTTCCACCTTATTGCCGTGCAGAGAGAGTTGCTATTTATTTAAATCTGTTTTCGAAGTGATTCTTCTGCACGAATAGTACTAGTATTTATTCTGCGATAAGTTAGAAAAACTCTTTGGTATATGGCATATTTATCGTCCGTGCGGATTCGACCCCGGACCCCCATGATTGAGTGCCCATAACTCTCCGCAACGCGCCACCGACGCTTTCTACGAGCATACAGGGTCCAACTTAATATGTTGACAGTTTTTTAAGAGGATGATCAGACCATCAAACTGAACAACTTTCTCTATGGCACCGTACTAGTGTTTAGTTGTATATTCGTTAGGAAGTGTTAGGTTTTCATTGTATTGTTGTGTAGTCTCAAGGTTAGGGCACGATGGGGCTGGCATAACCTCAGGGTTAAAAGCCACTATTTAAAAAAAAAAAAAAAAAAAAAAACACCTCTTTCATACAAAACTGCAAAACTACTTGAGCCAAATGTATGGGACAGCAGATTTTTTTCGCGATTTCGACATTGGTCCCATAGAGAAAGTTGTTCAGTTTGATGGTCTGGTCATCCCCTTAAAAAAGTGTCAGTATATTAAGAAGGACCCTGTATAGCTAAAACCAAACACAACAAAACCCAATTTAAACCTAAATTAGTAAAAATAAGGTGTATTTTTCCACGCGGTACCGTTTGCGAATAATTTTCTGCAATTTCCCTCTCCTTTGTTTATATTAAAATTCTCTACCGGAATACTAAATAGACAATGATACTGATAAGGAAATTTTTCAGGGTTCCCGCGGCGGAATACGTGAACCTTTTGTGTACGAACGTTGTCAGAGGCTGGCCGTTTTAGGTTTTTGTTTTTTAATGTTTATTCTGTTACATTGCATTACATTACCACAATTTTAAGCTTTTAAAATATTGTATGTAGTTTAAGCAATATTTTTGCCTCCTCTTAGTTTAATTTATGCCTGTGTGTTCTGTTTCGTTTAGTCTCAAAATGTCCCTTTCCCAAAATGTAACCCGGTTTCAAAATGTCCCTTTCCCAGAATGGCCCTTTCCTAAAATGTCCCTTTCAAAAATGCCCCTTCCCCAGAATACCCCTTTCCCAAAACGTCCCTTTCCCAAAAAGTCCTCTGCCTAAAGACTTACCTTTTTAGGGTTCCGTCTGTCAACAAGTAACATAAAAACAAACAAAAAAGTGACGATTTGGTACACCAATATTGTTTAACTTTAGTCAAATACAAATATTTTAAGCAAAGTTTAAAACATTTCATGTAATATTACTTTTAATTTGAAATAGAAATCTTATATCGTATAGTTGAATCGTAAGACGCCCACAGGCAGAAAAGGTGTGGTCAACTCTTTGCTGGAACCACATAGCTTCAGTCCCATGTGCGTCATTATCGTCAGCCCGTATCCTCACACTGCTGGGTATAGACTCCCCATTTTGTCATCCTTCTCCATTTTCCCCCAATCGCATCAAGGTCTTATCGGCCTCAAAAAGCACAAATCCAGTCAGGTGTCGTGAGATGCGACTAATTCCTTCCGACTTCTTACACATATTTGACACCCAAACCGTGTGGCTGTCGGTTATAGCGACTGCATCTGACCCCACCTCTGAGCGTATCGGTCTCCCGTTCCATCAGACATAGGAGGGTAAGAAAGAGTGCATCTGTGTTAAGCGCGTACACTTATGCACTTCAACATATTACAAGTACTTAACTGCTTTTCTATAAAGATTAGCAGTCGCCATAGTCGAAATCGACAAGGAATACCATAATTTTAACGACGTTTTTCCTAATACTCTGCTTTCTTCTTCCATTGAGTTGATAGCATGTCTTAGGCGCGGGTTATACAGAAGAGACGTGTGGCGGTGGCGGATAATCAAAGTAGCACATTTATAAACTTTATAGTACGTAGCATAGCGTCGTTTGGAGAATTACGCCCGCGCCTTCAGGCGACGTCACCTGGAGGCGCGGGCGCGATTCTCTTTTACGACAAAAACGACGCTAAGCTACGTACTATAAGATTTACATTGTGTTACTTAGATTATCTGCCACCACCACACGTCTCTTCTGCATAAACCGTGGCTTACAGTACGATCAGGAAGTTAATTCTTCTCTTCAATCTACGCTTGCGCAGAGCAGACTGGAGTCCCCGTCAAAACCCGAAGTCATTTATTAATTACAAATATATCATGCGCGGTAGTCAAAGGGTGCAAAATCGAGTGCTATCTAATAAATCTTTCTCTATCTCGCTCTAAATCGAATAACAGAGTAATGGACGCGAAAAGGCACATGGACAATAGTGGCAAGGGATTTCAGGCGCGTAGCAAGCATAATTATCCTGTTTGATCAATATAATTTCGCACGCTCCCTATTAAAATTTGTCAGCTGCGCAAATACATCGGTAAGACTTTTTATACCGAGTTTTTACGAGCTTCACGTAATTTAGACGGAACCCTATGGCAAATTAAAACGTCACCCTTGACAAGAATATTATTTTCTTTCCATTTATCCGGCTGCCGTAATAAATTATAAAGAAAAATTATCATTCCGCTCTGTGAATTTTTGAATTACTTTGTCTTACAAACGTATTGTCGTAGACGACTGATATTTTGAAAACATTTGGACATTTTTATCTGTTTGTTCTATTTTATAAATACATATTATAAAAGGTGTTACAAAAATACAAATAAACATTTAAGAGGCTGAGAATCTGTCCTCGGAAAGCGCTCGCTGGCGTAGTGGAGCTTCGGTATTGGAAACGATCACCGAAGTTAAGCAACGTCAGGTCCGGTCAGTCTTTGGATGGATAGTATAATAGTATAATACAGTATAAATATCTTGGACATTGTCACACAAATTATCTAGTCACATTTAAAGTACCAGAATCTAGCCTGGACTTGTGTTATGATGACTAGACAACGATATAGAATACATATATAGATACAAACATCCATGACTTGGGTACAAATATTCATATTCATCATACAAATATTTGTCCCTTACGGGATTCGAACCCGCGACCCTCGGTACAACAGGCAGGTTCACTACAGACTGTGCTATCGGGCCGTCGGGCCGGGTCGGGTGACCGTTTAGTGTTATTTCATCTCGAGCGTTTCCGTGCTTCGGAAGGCACGTTAAGCAGTTGGTCTCGGATAGTTCCGTCAGATGGCGTTGTAACTATTCGATAAGCGAGGCCTATTAAGGCGGCTTTTAAATTCTCTGACAGCAAGTTGACCACTAACTTGCCTCCACCAATACGCACTGGGCCCGCGTGGTGGAGTATGGCCCACTTCCTCTCAACCTTATTCGTGAGAGGAGGCCTTTTTCCTATAGTGGGATTTTACAGGCTATAACGGAACGGAACGGAGAATCTGTCCAGTTCCTACGGAGACCTCCTGTCATGGGACAGCAGATTTTTTTAGGACAAATTTTTTTGGGGTCCAACTGTCGAAATTGTCAGCTGTCCCATACATTTAAGTCGAGTTGCAGTTCAGTATAGAACCATTGATATTTTTTTAGCGATTTCGATGTTGGTCCCATAGAGAAAGTTGTTCAGTTTGATGGCCTAATCATTCCCTTGAAAAATCGTCAGCATATTAAGAAGGACCGTATGCAAAAAGTAAAATAAACATTTAAAACTTTTAAGGGGGTTGTTTAGACCATCAAGCTGAACAACTTTTGCTATGGGACCAATATCGAAATCGCGAAAAAAAATATCTGATGTTCCATACTAAACTACAAATCTACTCGAGTTAAATGTATGAGACAGATGTTTTTTTCGAGATTTAGATGTTGGTCCCATAGTGAAAGTTGTTCAGTTTGATGGTCTAAACAACCTTAAAAGTTTTAAATATTTATTTTTACTTTTGTAACACCTTGTATACGGTCCTTCTTAATATGCTGACGGTTATTCAAGGCAATGATCAGACCATCAAACTGAGCAATTTTCTCTATGGGAGCGATATCGAAATAGCGAAAAAAATATCGGCTTTTCCATACTAAAGAAGACTCAAATTTATGGCACAGCTGATATTTTTTTCGCGAATTCGATGTTGATCCCAAAGAGAAAGTTGCTCAGTTTGATGGTCTGATTAACATCTTAAACTACTTACTACCAAAACAAGATTCTTAAATTGTATCCACGAGCACGTTAGTGCTTTCATTCATTGCTGAAATGATAACAAATCATTTTTGCCACAAAACTTAAAATGCGAATAACTTTAAATTTTTATTATCAAAATATTGAAATTATTGTTTCAATCTAATTATTTTGTTATAAATCAGTTGGGGTGTATGAGGTTTTGCGCTTATTCATTAACACGTTCTATAAGGACCAGCCTCGCGGTAGCATTTGCCCTCTGCCACGTTACAAGATCAATTAATCATGTGCAATTTTATACCTTATCACTAAACAAGACAGCCTATAATTGCGGAACAATAACTTCGAACTTATGACGTTTGGGGTTCACACGAGACTACTTTTCATGATTTTTAACAATCAAAATTAGAATCTAAAGAAATGTGGAATAAAATCCAAAGTTGCGGATTTCATGTTACCTCGCTCCCCGCTAAAAGTGGCAGAAATTTTTGTTAGTAGAATTACACGCGTAATTCGTCCGTAAATAGTCTAAGGATTTGTATTTGTGTACACAGGTGGAATATGTACCGGAACACACAGAATACTTGTATAAAGTCGATGTAGACAAAGCCAGGAGCAAAAACTAGTCGTACATAAGTTTCTAACATTGAAACACGTTTGATCTACGCTAAAATCGAATTGCCGCAATAATTAAGCATAGGCATATGCTCACGACTATATTCCCCGAGGGGATATTCAGAGATGTTCTGAAACCTCAGAACATCCACGTTTCACCAGTAGTACCGAAACTCTGTCCAGTGTGGCGGGGGGTGAGCCCGTCGCCACTTGTAATGGACAGTGGGTACAATATATGCCTCGAAATTGAAGCATGCAGGTTTCCTCACTATGTTTTCCTTCACCGAAAAGCCTATGGTGTTACAAATCGTACATAAGTTCCGAAAAACTCATTGGTACGAGTCGACCTTGACGGGGATCGAACCATCGCCTCCTGCACGGCAGGCAAGGTTACTCGCCACTGTACCACCACGGCTATCTAATAATTAGTACCTAAAATTACGCATAAATTTAAATTATTTATGCAGAATTAATTTTGCCGCTCTCTTTTCATTTGCTCTTAATGTATTTTTAATAATTAAGCACTTTTTAATAACCTCAGCGTTATAATCTTTCATTGAATTTAGGTTAATATATATTTTATGGTTTTAATTTACAAGCCGTGCCTGCAATGCAGGAGGCGATGGTTCGATCACCGTCCAAGCCGACTCGTACCAATGAGTTTTTCGGAATTTATGTACGATTTGTAACACCACTGGCTTTACGGTGAAGGAAACCTGCATGCTTCGATTTCGAGGCATGTAATGTACCCACTGTCCATTATTAGTGGCGACGGGCTCACTCCCCGTCACACTGGACAGAGTTTCGGTGCTACTGGTGAAACGTGGATGTTCTGAGGTTTCAGAATATCTCTGACTACCCCCTCGGGGAATATAGTCGTGAGCATATGCTAAGAAGATAATTTTCAATTTTCTCTCCTCTCCAATTTCAAAAATCAACAACACTTCCAAAATTATAAATTAATATTATCTCATCAAAAATTCCTTCTACAGGCCAAGTGTAATCATGTACGAAAACGTAATAATTGGTATTTCTAAATACTATAAAATATTAGCTTTATCTTAACATCAAACGGCGGGTGTACAAAGGGCGGCAGATCAAAGGAATTTGTTATTTCTCTCTTACATTTTAAACTAAGCTTGTTTCGTTGCTTCAGGGCATTAGTTTCAACTTTGAGCTTTCACTATTTGTGTCTAACAATAAATGATTTACATTTGACGATTGAAAACGGTGAAAGCTAGTGACAATCGTATACGTTATTATAATAAGATACAAGAGAATATTCTTAACTTGACAGACAACAAGTTTAAGTCCCATGTTAAACAAGTCCTCTGTAAAAAAGGTTACTATAAACTCGATGATTATTTGAATGACCAAAATGTCTGGTCTTGACAATGTTACACTATACAACGTGTTAATGAATTAACGCAAAACTAGAAAGTAGTTTGTTTAGAATCGAGAGCAGAATCTAATTATCATGTTATCAACATAGGATTTTTTTTATCAAAATATTAAATAATTAGTTTGTAAAATTTAAAATTTACTGAACTCGATTTCAACCCACCGCACGGGCACGCTCAGCCTACTTACTACCGAAACAAGATTCTTAAAATATATCCACGAGCATGCTAGCGCTTTCATTCATTGCTGGAATGATAACAAATCATTTTTGCCTGAAAACTTAAAATGCGAATAACTTTAAATTGTAACTATTAAAATTGTGAAAATATTGATTCAATCTAATTATTTTGTTATAAATCAGTTGGGATGTATGCGGTTTTGCGCTTATTCATTAACACGTTGTATAATTTAATATCGGATTTTTGTAATTGTACTTTGTATATTTTGTTTTGTTTAAAAGAATTGTATTGTAGAGTTTCTGGCCGCATCTTCTCTACAACGGAACACCTTCCGACGCGGTGGTAGATTCAAAAACATGACGTCAAAAAGTTATCTATGTGATATTATTTTAAATAATTAATTTTGACTTTGACAAAGTCCTTTCACTATATATATACCAAGATCCGACGGCAAAATTATGTACCTATTTGTCTGTTGAACGAAATGTGATTTAAGTGAATGTTTATACAGAGATTCATACAACGCCGCCGGGTTGCCTAGCAAAATCTTGCCGCAAGTGCCTTTAACATGATGATTTATGGTACCATTTTTTCCACCGATCTGTTTGGTAAGTAATTGAGGTGCCATCTGAAGGAGAACGATGTAAAGAACTGGTAAAACTAAGGTTGCCACCTCTCAGTCTGCCGCAACTCTAGGGTTGCCAGGTTCAAAGAAGTCATTTTGAACCCTTAGAGTTGCGAAGTTGTGGCAGACTGAGAGGTGGCAACCCTCGTTTTTCCAGTTTTTTAGTTTGGTCTCCTTCAGATGGCACCTCATTTACGTCCCAAACAGGTCGGTGGAAAAAATCGCACCATAAATCATCATGGTAAAGGCACTTGCGGCAAGATTTTGCTAGGCAACCCGGCGGCGTTGTATAAACCCCAGTATAAACATTCACTTAAATCACATTCCGTTCACCAGACAAATAGGTGCATAATTTTGCGCTCGGATCTTGTACCAACAGTAGCTCATTACAATATTTAAAATTTCTCAAGAAAACTTAAATTAAAAACCGGGCAAGAGCGTGTCGGATTCGCCGATGATAGGGTTCCGTAGCCATTGCATATACGTAGGATAAGAAAATAGTAGTAATGACGATTATTTTACCTAATAGTAAATTTGGAACGTAACGATAGCTCGATTTAATTTCCTGCAACGCCATTTAGTTTGTGTTAGAAAATATATATAAGTTACAGGTTTTTTTCAGAAACTGGGTGGGCTACAGCATCCGATATAATTTTCATTGAAAGTACTTACCGAAATCTTAATTTTAATAACATTTTCAGATATTTTTACGCATGTTATTCCCTTTGCAGCGAGTTCCCCTTATGCCGAGTTTCTTTATGTCGATTCCCTTTAAGTCGAGTACCCCTACGTCGAGTAGGATCTACTCTCATCACAATGTAAAGTATAGTAGGAAAAAAAACCCGACTGCATAAAAAACCTATTAACTGAAAAGAGAAAAACAAGCTCTAAAATCACTTATCAGCTATAACACCTGTATTTAAGCTAATATAATTTGAATGTTATTAGGTAGGTATCGCAAACGGGGACAAAGGAGATTTTTGGTTGGTTATTTTTGACCCCGCCTGCAATACCTACCTAATAACATTCAAATTATATTAGCTTAAATACAGGTGTTATAGCTGATAAGTGATTTTAGAGCTTGTTTTTCTCTTTTCAGTTATTAGGTTTTTTATGCAGTCGGGTTTTTTGTTTATCTTAATAATTTAGTTTATTTCATACTTTTTAGTCTTGTGTCGAAACGGTAACATAAAAGTACTATAATATTTATATATTTGGAATCGTCTGATCACTAGCTTTCATTTGATACCCATATTGTAATTTTTAACAAAAAAAAATTGTTTATTCCCTCTCTCTCTTTTAATTTGTAGACGCCATCTTGAAATAATATATCCTATGTCACTCTCACGATTTTTACGAATCCAATGACACCTCATACGTTAAAATCCATCAAGCCGTTTAGGCTGTAGGCCGTGCCAAAGAAATAGACATACAAACATACATACATACATACATACATACATAGATACATACATACGCTCGAAAAACATAACCCTCCTTCTGTCGCAGTCGGGTAAAAAGTACCTACACCAGTATTTAATTTTGACTTTGAGCGCAGATATCTCGAGACAGAAGCATTATATCGATTTAGTTTCTATGGGAGTTTTATTCCATTGGACAAGACCTATCCAACGACACCTCATACGAGTTAAAAACTATTTTTTTCCAACCTTACTTTCGTTATAAGGGAAAAATTGTTTTTCTTCATAACTACTACATTTCTGTTTTTGGGTTACTGTTAACTGTCTTCATGCAAATTTGAGCGAGTTATTGAGGCGGGGCAGACAGACAGACAGAATGGACGAAAGTATAAGGGTTCCTTGTTTGACTACGGAACCCTAAAAAGTGATGCTGCAACTTTCTATAAAAGCTTTAAAGCTATTTTTATACAATACTTTAATCGGTTTTTTAATAGGTTTAGTGGCGACGAGCTCACTCCCCGTCACACTGAACAGAGTTTCGGTACTATTAGTGAAACGTGGATGTTTTGAGGTTTCAGAATATCTCTGACTACCGCCAGACTTCGTTTGTATGGAGCGCGCCAACAGTAATATACCCTTAAGACGATATAATTCGGAGCGCGCTCCATACAAACGTACTTTGTTGATATTTTCAATACTAACTAATTAAAGTGAATGAAATTTTTAAGAATCAATCTAAAAACAAATTTCTATGCTTGTATAGAGTCAGATTTTCGTTAAAATGTATAGTTTTAAAGTTACAGTGCCTCAAAGATTTCCATACAAATCTTAAATTAATCCTAGCATTGAAACTGTATATTTAAAACGAAAATCGGACAAGATACAAGCATAGACGGCCCGATATAGCACAGTCGGTAGTGAACCTGCCTGCTGTGCCAAGGGTCGCGGGTTCGAATCCGTAAGGGTCAAATATTTATATGATGAATATGAATATTTGTACCCGAGTCATGGATGTTTGTATCTATATATGTATTCTATATCGTTGTCCAGTCATCATAACACAAGTCCAGGCTAGATTCTGGTACTTTAAATGTGACTAGATAATTAGTGTGACAATGTCCTAGATATTTACATTTACCTATAGATATTTTAATCTAGATTGTTTCTCCAAAATTTCATTGATTTTAATTGGTTAGTATCGAACATATCGCCAGACTTCGTTTGTATGGAGCGCGCCAACAGTAATATACCGTTTAAGGGGAATACCCTTGTAATCTTTAGCTATTCCACCCCAACACTAATTTAATGAAATTTGAATCTTAAAACTTGTTAGTTTAGGTCGACTAGCAAATCAAAATTAACGCCCAAACATTTCTAAAGCAATAAATGTCGCCCAGTTTCAAATTTTAACGCAGTTTATGTATTTAGGGTAGACATCAAAGGAGTTTCGACAAAGGGTTGGGGGTGTGGTGTGAATTTGTAGGCGAAAGCGTTTTTATCTAATCACTGGATTTTGCCCGCGACTTTGTCCGCCCGTCTCCTAGTGTTATCGTAGCTAAATAAAATATTATCAAAGTCAACGTCAAAGTCAAAGTAAATATAATTTATTCAATATAGGAGCGAGTCGCGCTGCAAGTCTGGCGGAGTACGGACGCGTGCGTATCGGCGCGTTGGGCTTGCACGTGGCTCCACCATTTTATGAACTCTTTTGTGTTTTAACCTTAAAAGAATCACTTGAGATTATAAACTACTTACATTGGCAAAACTGCCACGTTAGACTTAATTAATACTACTGATCATTTTCCTTCGTATACTCCCCACATAACGAGACATTGGCTGAATTGTGATAACACATCGGATGCCACTAAACAAAAAATTTAATCAATATAGGAGCTTGCAGCAAAATTATCAAACGTCAAATCTTTTTTAAACCTACCACCGCGTCGGAACGTGTTGTCGCTGTAGAGAAGATGCGGCCGGAAACTCTACAACATAACACGACTTAATAACTATTACAATATAAATTCTTAAGCTAAAGTTATGTATACAATAATACATAGTCTATTTAATAAAATAATTATACTATACAGTAAAGTAAATAAACTATAAGCTAATGACCTCAGACCCAAGCATTTTGATCATTTAAATAATCAACATTGACTTACGAAGTACTGGACGAAGGGCGTTCAAAAGTGTCCGAACGAAAAGAGCACCAAAACGTAAAAAGAGAACCAATTACGCGACAGTATTCGTTTGATGGAGTCGTAGGTTTGAGGGAGTTTGTGGGAGTATATCTCAATCTCAGGGATTGTTTTTGTTCAAGAACAAGAAGAGATTGAGGATTGCGGAGCCTCGTGGCAAGCAAAAACGTGACTCGCGAACACAACTTGCAACGTGACTACGATTTCAATCTAAACGATTGTTTCTGGATACGTGAAAAAATTCACGGCTGTAGTGTATATAACGAAATTAAAAGGAAAACTATCACCGCTAAGTAGGCTTTACAAGTTAACGAGTAATAGTCGACCAACTTGTAAAATGTACTTTTTAGACTTTATTAGGCGTTAAACCGTTGTATAAAGCAAAAAACCCTCTTCTAAATACGTATATGTATGTATGTATATACTCACGACTATATTCCCCGAGGGGGTAGTCAGAGATGTTCTGAAATCTCAGAGCATCCACCTTTCACCAGTAGTACCGAAACTCTGTCCAGTGTGACGGGGGGTGAGCCCGTCGCCACTTATAATGGACAGTGGGTACAATACATGCCTCGAAATTGAAGCATGCAGGTTTCCTCACGATGTTTTCCTTCACCGAAAAGCCAGTAGTGTTACAAATCGTACATAAATTCCGAAAAACTCATTGGTACGAGTCGGCCTGGACGGGGATCGAACCATCGCCTCCTGCACGGCAGGCAAGGTTACTCGCCACTGGACCACCACGGCTTCGTATATTGTGACGGGAAACTACGGAACCCTACCCTGCGCGTGGCCCGACACGCACTTGGCTGGTTTTCCTGTTTATGAACGTTCGCTTGTAACTTAACCCCCCTGTTAACCCTTCAACTGGCGATGACACGGATGACTTTGGCTTTTGAAACGTCACAGAGTATTTAGTTCATGTTGTCTCACTCTAACAACGTTGTTTTATTTAATTAATGATAGTGGTTGGGTGTTGTCCTTGTTTTATTATACTCACGACCTCATTCCTTTACGGGATGGTTAGAGACTGTGATAACTACTATCTGAATTTTACGCTTTTAATCGATTTGTTGTCGTTAAAAGGTGTTTAGCCCGACTGCGCTAGGAAGAGAGTTATGTTTTTCGAGCGTATGTATGTATACAACGTGTTAATGAATAAGCGCAAAACCTCATACACCCCAACTGATTTATAACCAAATAATAACATTGAAACAATAATTTCATTATTTTGATACTTAAAATTTAAAGTTATTCGCATTTTAAGTTTTCAGGCAAAATTGATTTGTTATCATTTCAGCAATGAATGAAAGCGCTAACGTGCTCATGGATACATTTTCAGAACCTTGTTTTGGTAGTAAGTAGGGAGAGTGTGCCTGTGCTGTGGTTTGAGATCGAGTTCAGTAAATTTTAAATTTGACAAACAAATTATGTAATATTTTGAAAAAAATTACCTATGTTGAAAACATGATAATTCGATTCTGCTCTCGATTCTAAACAAACTACTTTCTAGTTTTGCGTTAATTCATTAACACATTGTATAAGGTCCTTCTTAATATGCTGTCACTTTTTTAATAGGATGATTAGACCATCAAACTGAACAACTTTCTCTATGGCACCAACATCGAAATCGCGAAAAAAAAATCTGCTGTCCTATACAAAACTGCAAACTTTTTTCGCGATTTCGATGTTGGTCTCATTGAGAAAGTTGTTCACTTTTTTGTTTTATCTGTTTTTTTAAGCGCTCTTTGGCGTAGTGGAACTTCGGTATTGGAAACGATCACCGAAGTTAAGCAACGTCAGGTTCGGTCAGTCTTTGGATGGGTGAGCTTTAGTGGTATTTCATCTCGAGCGTTTCCGTGCTTCGGAAGGCACGTTAAGCAGTTGCTCTCGGATGGTTCCGTGAGATGACGTTGTAACTATTCGTTAAGCCAGGTCAGAGGCCTATTAAGGCGGCTTGAAAATTCTCTGACAGCAAGTTGACCACTAACTTGCCTCCACCAACACGCACTGGGCCCGCGTGGTGGAGTATGGTACTCTCCCTCTCACTCTTATTCATGAGAGGAGGCCTTTGCCCTGCAGTGGGATTCTACAGGCTATAACTTTTAACTTTTTGTTTTTTTCGGGCTCTCTCCCCGTCACAGAGTTTCGGTACTACTGGTGAAACGTGGATGTTCTGAGGTTTCAGAATATCTCTGACTAAACATAGAATATCTCTGACTGACATAGTGAAAATTGTTCAGTTTGATGGTCTAAACCACCCTTTTAAGTATTATTAGGGTGTTTTGCTACACCCTGTATAAGTAGGAGTGCCTTTTATTTCCTCTTTCAATAGTAAAACTCTATTGCAATATTGTATTCATTGGGGATTGTGTTAGAGTGCATTTTGCAATGTGTTTGGGAGTAAAAATGCTATCTGTGCACTCTGTTCTCTAAAATGATCTGATAATAGTATTGACCTACATTTTTATGATAATCTACAGGGTGAAATTGATATCATTAGCATACTTTTAGACTAAGAGTCTACCCATCAAACTGAACAACTTCAATCAAGATCAGAATCGAATTATCATGTTTTCAACATAGGTAATTTTTTAAAACTTAATACGCGAATAACTTTAAATGCTAACTATCAAAATAATGAAATTATTGTTTCAATCTAATTATTTTGATATAAATCAGTTGGGGTGTATGAGGTTTTGCGCTTATTCATTAACACGTTGTATAAGGTCTAACAAAATTAGCTGAAACTATTTTTAGGGGATGATCAGACCATCAAATTCAAGGTTGAGTTTAGTTAGTTTACATACAGCATTACAAAACCATTCAAAAGGAAACCGATTCGTTTAAAAGCGATCTGACCTGTTGAACGCGACGGCAACAACATGGCCGCCTGTCACTTTGACGTTTGACAAATGCCCCGAGCACAGCGGGAGTTTTTCTGGACCGTTTAGATCTTTTTATTTTCAGCACACTTGATGTAAAGTGGATCTTATTGCATCGCTTTTAGATTCATAATGCAGCTTATGAAACACGCGTTTGGTTTTAAGATACATTACCGCACTAGTGCGGTAAAACCTGCGCTCGCATAACTAATATAAACCACAGGCGCATCCGCACAGGCGCACAGGCAATCCGTGCGCCATTTTTCACAAATTTAAACTGTTATAAAACTTTAAAAGAAGTGTGTCTGAAGAACAAGAAGACATTGAAGATGTTTACAAGAAAAAGATTACGATCAGGAGTGCGATTTTTGAATCTCATACTTTGAACTCAACAGTTGAAAATGTCAATATTACTATTAGTCTAGGAAAAATAAGGTTTGAGATTGCATTAAAGACACTTTAGTAAATTGTGTTTGAAATAATATTACTGTTAGTTTATAACATATTTGTCGAGATTTCGTGGTTAAATTGGCTCAGGAACCTGAGAAATACTTTAAAATCGATATAAATGCACAAAGGGCAAGCTTATTTTGAAAGATATTTCTTCCAGCATACTAGCAAAAGAGACAGTTAATTATCAAAAGGCAAATTTAATGTGTACAAACAAACAGTAAATAATTTAATTTTGAGGTTATAATTTTTGAAGACTCACAAAATATTAAATATCTACTCAAATTTATGATATTAATCGGGGATTATTATTGTTATAAGTAAAATGTATTGAATGAAGCCACCCTGTACAAAATCACCAGTTTTCCATTTTTTGTTCATACCTAAATTTAATGTTTTGTAAATGTCTTAATTATTCAATAATACACAATAAAAAATCGGGGATTATTGAGATTTATGTTTTTCAGGTATTTATCTACTATATTCTAAATTATCACCAAAAGTGCAATTAATGCAACCTTCTCCATACACAAATCCGTAGATTTCCCCGACTATATGGAGATATGCATCTTTCTACCGCTGATTTGTCTTTCAAAACTCATAATTCAAGAGTGTGATTTTTGAAAGTCAAATTAGCAGTAGAAAGATTCATATCTCCATAATAATTTTCAACTGCTGAGTTCAACGAACGAGTTGAAAAAATCACACTCCTGGTTTTTAGAACTTTTGTCAGATTTTTAGTTTAGACGAAATACTGACTGACGAGACAGCTCTGTTGGAGTCGAGCATGCCCCGGATAGGCAGGTCGTGGGTTCGAATCCCGCTCGCCGCCCGACTTTTTCAATCTTTAATTTGATTAAGCTAACAGGGCATACATGTAGAATCAATAAATTCGATTGGAATAAGGTGTGACATCTATATCGCATGAATTCTAATTGTAACATTAGACTTGTGAGTCAGTAGTTTGTATAAACTCTCAGTAGTTTGCATAACTCTGGTAGATGGCGCTGACGTCCCTTAAAGACGATTATATAGATTGAAAATTTCGTCGTGGCTTGCGGGGCGCCGACAGCTCTGTTGGAGTGGAGCATGCCCCGGATAGGCAGGTCGTGGGTTCGAATCCCGCTCGCCGCCCGACTTTTTCAATCTTTAAATACTACAGAAAATGTTCCAATTGGTATGGCACTCTACTGCGGCCAGCATCGAGGCGGAGCGGACCGCATCGAACTAACGGATATCCACCGCGCAATAATGCGACCCGCTCAGGCCTGGCATCTTCTTCTTATCGTGTAGGCAGCAAGCCCTGGTGTCTGAGTTTTTTCAGACCGCCTTACGGCTTCTGACGTGGTTTACGAGTATATGTAACGACTACTACCACCAGAGATAGTAGCCGGGACTAACGGCTTATCGTGCTATCCTAAACACGGAATCATCTTTCTTTTCAGACAATCAGGTATTCAGCCTGCAATGTCCTAATCAAATGGGGAAAAACGGACAAAGTGACATATCACTAGGTGTCCCCCGTGGCCATTGAACCCACGACCTCCGTGTCAAGAGCTTAATGCTCTTAACCATTACACCACGGAGGCAGTAGTAGAGGCCTGGCATAGTGTGCCATAGTTCATTTAAGTGATTTGGGCAGATTTTATGCGCTGCGACCTTAGACTACTTATATGAGGACAAGTTACGCGTGTAATTCTACTAACAAACTTTTCTACCACTTTTTGCGGGAGGCGAGGTAGCACGAGATATGCAACTTTGAATTTTATTCCATGAGTTTAGATTCTAATTTTGAATGTTAAAAATCATGAAAAACAGTATCGTGTAAACCCCAAACGTCATAAGTTCGTAATTATTGTTCCGCAATTATAGGCTGTCGCGTTTAGTAATAAGGTATAAAATTGTATGTAAATGCGTAAGATCTTTTGATCTTGCACGTTGGCTGAGTGGAAGGCGAGGCGGGTCCGTCGCGATGAATTCGCTTCATTTAGAGACGTTTCATTTCTAGTCGGCCCGATAGCACAGTCGGTAGTGAACCTGCCTGCTGTGCCGAGGGTCGCGGGTTCGAATCCCGTTAGGGTCAAATATTTGTATGATGAATATGAATATTTGTACTCGAGTCATGGATGTTTGTATCTATATATGTATTCTATATCGTTGTCTAGTCATCATAACACAAGTCCAGGCTAGATTCTGGTACTTTAAATGTGACTAGATAATTTGTGTGACATTGTCCAAGATATTAATTTAATTATTTAGATAAAGTGGTGGTCCAGTGGCGAGTAACCTTGCCTGCCGTGCAGGAGGCGATGGTTCGATCCTCGTCCAGACCGACACGTACCAATGAGTTTTTCGGAATTTATGTACGATTTGTAACACCACTGTCTTTTCGGTGAAGGAAAACATCGTGAGGAAACCTGCATGCTTCAATATCGAGGCATGTATTGTACCCACTGTCCATTAGGTGGCGACGGGCTCACCCCCCGTCACACTGAATAGAGTTTCGGTACTACTGGTGAAACGTAGATGTTCTGAGGTTTCAGAATATCTCTGACTACCCCCTCGGGGAATATAGTCGTGAGCATATGTATATGCTTATGCTTAACATTCAAAATTAGAATCTAAAGTTATGGGGAATAAAATCCAAAGTTGCGGATTTCATGTTACCTCGCCCCCCGCAAAAAGTGGCAGAAATGTTTGTTAGTAGAATTACACGCGTAACCAGTCCACATATAAATAGTCAAAGTGCGCTAATCATATCCAAGTCTTGCTTTTATTGATGTCATTAACCCTGTCTAACCTAACCTTAGACAAATTATATACGGACCCGCCTCGCCTTAGCATTTCCCCTCTGCCTACGTGCAAGATCAAATGATCTTACGAATTTACATACAATTTTATACCTTATCACTAAACGCGACAGCCTATAATTGCGGAACAATAATTTCTTACTTATCACGTTTGGGGTTCACACGACACTGTTTTTCATGATTTTTTAAATTCAAAATTAGAATCTTAACTAATGGAATAAAATTAAAAGTTGCGTATCTCGTTCTACCTCGCCCCCCGCAAAAAGTGGCAGGCCGAGGGGGTCTCGGGGAATATAGTCGTGAGCATATTCTATTTAGATAACTACTAATAGTAAAGGGAAACAGTTAAACTGAGCTACATCGGTGCTGCCATGTACCTGTCAGTTATTTGTCATATTGCAAGGTGATCCGGGCCGGGGCCGGGTTAACGGCTGATTAACCGACATCCGCTTTGTGCCGTTCTCCTTTATGACGTCTGCGTCTGCGGCAAATGACCTTTGAAGTTTATTCCAAAAGCGCTAATGCGCGTTGCATACAAACGAAGTCTGGTTATATTTTCAATACTAACCAATTGACAACATTAACCACCTGTTTTTAATAAAAAATATAAAATAGGTCAAAAAATGAGAGATATGTATTTTTCCGATTTTATTTTTGACCCAATTTCTATTTTTTGACTTACTTTAGAATTTTCTGAAAAATAAATGATTTATGACTAAGATATCTTGGCCACAATAACATTAAAAATAAAAACTGTCAAATACAATTAGTCGGGGAAATCTACGGATTTTTGTATGGAGAATGTTGCATTAATTGCACTTTTGGTGATAATTTGGAATATAGTAGATAAATACCTGAAAAATATAAATTCTCAATCATCCCCGATTTTTTATTGTGTATTATTGAATAATGAAGACATTTACAAAACATTAAATTTAGGTATGAACAAAAAATGTAAAACTGGTGATTTTGTACAGGATGGCTTCATTAAATACGTTTTACTTATAACAATAATAATCCCCGGTTAATATCGTAAATTTGAGTAGATATTTAATATTTTGTAAGTCTTCAAAAATTACACCTCAAAACAAAATTATTTACTTCAATCCTTGTTACTATATCATCCTTCAACTTACACCAAAACCTTATCACACTGTTCTTGATTCGATCAACCAAAGTAATACCACACATACTTCGTAAGGAGCGCATTTCAACTGCGTTCACTCTGCTTTCGTTCCTTTTATTCCATACCCAACATTCACTCCCATACACCAGACTAAAAACTGCTAAACGTAAAAAACATACAATTATAACATAAAAAACATATTTTCAAATAAACGGGTGTATTCGTGACGCTTAGCTTGCGTGCTTTATTATACGTCGGTTAAGAGTCGTTTTACAGCACAAGCTGTGCTGTTAATCGATTTACAACTTTTATACGCATCAATTCAAAACTCAATAAATTTAGGAATTATTATACAACTTATTTGTGAATAAGCGCAAAACCTCATACACTCCAACTTATTTATAACAAAATAATTAGATTGAAACAATAATTTCATTATTTTGATAGTAACAGTTTAAAGTTATTCGCATTTTAAGTTTTGAGGCAAAAATGATTTGTTATCATTTCAGCAATTAATAAAAGCTTGCTCGAGGACATATTTTAAGAATCTTGTTTTTGTAGTAAGTATGGTGAGAGTGGCCGAGCGGTTGGTTGAGATCGAGTTCAGTAAATTTTAAAATCTACAAACAATTTTATTATATTTTGAAAAAAATTATCTATGTTGTAAACATGATAATTGGATTCGGCTCTCGATTCTAAACAAACTACTTTCTAGTTTGGCGTTAATTCATCAACACGTTGTATAAGTATTTTACAATATTACAATACTTTTCTGTGACTCTGTTCACAGCGTTAAATAATCAAAACCTGCTGGCTTATGCAGGGTGTTAGGGTAAACAGTTGCATTACTTTAAGGGGTGATTGTACCCATGATACGAACAACTTTCAACAAGAAACCTCTAGAAAATACGGAAAAAAAATTGTACTTTCCAAACTAAATGCAATCAGCTGAAAGGACATTTGTTTGAAACGTTTTTTTTAACGTTTTGGTGTAAGTTGAAGGATGATATAGTAACAAGGATTGAGAGGGGTATGCTTAGATGGTTCAGTCACGTAAAAAGAATGAATGAAAGAAGACTTACGAATGAAATATACCAAGCAAAGGTGAGCGGAAGTGTTGGGAGAGGCCGTCCGAGGAAAACATACCATGATCAAATCAATGATCTTTTCCGAAAAGGACAAGTGCGTAGCACCCTCAATCGACGGAAGTGCATGAAAAGATATATGAATGTGAATGAGGCTAAAGAGGTGTGCCAGAGTCGTAGCGTGTGGCGGTCCGTGGTCTCTGCCTACCCCCATGGGACAATGGCGGCAGCTTATGTATGTATGTTTTTTTTTACGAATTTCCTTTTGTTCCTTTCGGAATGTTGTGTCCCTTCAATTTCTAAAGAAAAATCTAGTTTCCCCAGAAAGTGTGAGGTGAGGTGGGGTATCTGAAGTCAGAGGGCTGCGGGGAGTGGCCGTTCTGTATGTAGAACTATACAACGTGTTAATGAATAAGCGCAAAACCTCATACACCCCATCTGATTTATAACAAAATAATTAGATTGAAACAATAATTTCATTATTTTGATAGTTAAAATATAAAGTTATTCACATTTTAAGTTTTGAGGCCAAAAGGATTTGTTATCATTTCAGCAATGCATGAAAGCGCTAACGTGCTCATGGATACATTTTAAGAATCTTGTCTTGGTAGTAAGTAGGGTGAGTGTGCCCGTGCGGTTGGTTGAGATCGAGTTCAGTAAATTTAAAATTTTACAAACCCAATTATTTAATATTTTGAAAAAAATTACCTATGTTGAAAACATGATAATTGGATTCGGCTCTCGATTCTAAACAAACTACTTTCTAGTTTGGCGTTAATTCATTAACACGTTGTATACTATTACCTATTCTGCGCCTGATCTTGAAACTGAGTCTCAGTCTAAGTGAGAACGATGTCACGCCAAACATAGCATAGCTTCGAAAACATCACAAGGTTACCATAACAGCGATGATTGCGTGTTAACTTACCACATCGTAGCGACCCGAACGTAGGAAATATGAAAATTAACGAACCACTTACTTGCGGATATGTCTCTTTTAAACCGACTGCGGAGAGAGGGGTTCTGTGTTTACGAGTGTCGTAAGATGCGACTAAATGCGATTATATTCCACTAGCGACCCGCCCCGGCTTCGCACGGGTGCACGCACTGTAACTTTAAAACTATACAATTTAACGAAATTCTGACAACATACAATCATAAGGATTCGTTTCTAGATTGTTTCTGAAAAAAATCATTGAGTTTAATTGGTTAGTATTGAAAATATAACCAGACTTCGTTTGAATGGAGCGCGCCAACGGTAATATACCCTTAAATAAGGCACCCTCGGTCTGTCTAGAAATTGAACTTAAAGTCTGGTATACAGGGTGTAAGAAAAAGTATAATTAACCTTTAAACCACAAATACTCTACTCATCAAAGTTTTACAATGGGAGCAAATATATCAGAGCAACAAAAAATTTCTGCTCTGACAGGTTTGCTCCCATAGTAAGTTTTCAGTTTGATGTGTATAGTAGATGCTTTAAAGGTTAATGATACTTTTCCTTACACCCTGTATAATTTACGTGAACGAAGTCGCGGGTAAACTCTAGTATCAAATAAAACTACTATGAACGTTTGAATCAACCCTTCACAGGCAACTGGTATTAATTCCCAAACCAGTCTCCTAACTAACTCGGTAATTTAGACCTTATGTCCTAGGTCAAAGCCATAAAACGCAGCTACATCAAACACCCTTGAATATCATAGTATAAGAGCCGACAGCGTTAACCTCCCCCATAAAATAAACTATACAGTTTTAATACTACAAAAACTGACTAATTATTATAAGGACTAGCCTTGCAGTAGCATTTCCCCTCTGCCACGGTATAAGCAAAATTGATCTTGTGCATTTACATTCAATTTTATACCTTATCACTAAACGAGACAGCCTATAATTGCGAACTAGTAACTTCGAACTTAGAACGTTTGGGGTTCACACGAGACTACTTTTCATGATTTTTAACATTTAAAATTAGAATCTAAAGTTATGGGGAATAAAATCCAAAGTTGCGGATTTCATGTTACCTCGCCCCCCGCAAAAAGTGTCAGAAATGTTTGTTAGTAGAATTACACGCGTAACCAGTCCACATATAAATAGTCAAAGATATATAGTGAAATAAATATGTTAATAATGAATAAGATAAATATTGTAATAAGTTAAGTCAATAATTAATGAGTTATAACCACATTTAGTTTTCAGTGCCCTTTTAGGGTTCATGTGCGCCCTAATTTTATATATGTCCATCTTATGTAACCACATGAAGCAATAAACTATTATGAATATGACTATGACTATTATGAATACTAATCTGCTACTAAGTAACCAACCTCAAAATCGCAATGACCCTTCCTTCTGGCGCAGTCGGGTAAACATAAATCAGCTGCTCTCGACTCAAATTCATCTAACAGCTGGTTTTTTAATGCGTTACACACATGATGGAGTGCTTCAGACTATCAAACTGATCAACTTTTACTATGGGAACAACTTTGAAATAACGAAAGAAAAAATCTGCTGTTTCAATAAGTTTTGGTCGAGTAGCTATTGATATTTTCTATAGAACAGCATATTTTTTCCTCGTGTTGTTCTAAAGTTGTTCAGTTTTATGGTCTGAAGCGTAACCCCCCTTTTATCTCAAATCAAAAAACAAATTATAAAATCAGCTTTTCCATACAAAACTGTAGTCAAACTCGACTCAAATAGGTAAATGAAACTGTCAATTTTTTTTTTCATTGTTTGCTCCGTATAGAAAGCTTGTAAACGCACCTTTTAACACTTTTAAATATTTCTATGGTGTTTATGTTTACAACAAGCGTTTTGCAGTCGCCTCCCCGACTATTATCAACACTACATTATATTAAAATACACAAATGAAGGAATTTCAAAGGCCCTAAGCCTTCCGGTCCTTTTTACGACGTCGTCAGAAAGGGTCCTACAGTTCATTTCACATAAGACCCCTTAGAAGGCTCTTATTGCAAAGCGTTATGTACGAAAATAGTTTGATTCAAGAGACGTTAGGATTGTGGGAAAGTAAATAACCTTAGGTTGTTGATACTATAGAAAGTAAGTACTGTTATTGATTGAGTTTCTTCGGCTTTTTTCCTTTGACTATTTATATTTAACCGACTTTTAAAAAGGTGATTGACAATTTCTTCCGTTTTTAGTGTCACAAGGAACTTTTATATCTATTAATAATCTATATTAATTTGATAATTGTATTTACAATTGACAACATTTCATTTTAAGAAAGGTACCAAAATAAGAAAACCATTTGGAGATTATGTGATTCAAAGCTTATATCAAAATTATCAGATTTTTCTATCCATTATTTCTCGAGTTATTTGAAAAATACTGAAAAATATAATAGAGGTTGAATGAGATTTTATTCCTTTGCCTGCTTGGCTTTTCTATTGCATTTGACAGTTTTTATTTTTAATGTTATTGCGGCCAAGGTATCTTAGCTATAAATCCTGCGTTTTTCAGAAAATTCAAAAGTAAATTAAACATAGAAATATCGGTCACAAATAAAATCGGAAAATAACGTATATCTTATTTTTTAACCTATTTTTGTATTTTTTATTAAACACAGGTGGTTAAAAAAATGTTTATTCCGAATGTCTGTCTGTCTGTATGCCCCTCAATTACTCCTTCATTTTTGCACCGTAGGTAGGTACTTTGGCAATAATAATAACCCGAAACAGAAATGTGATCATAAGGAAATAAAACCGGCCAAGTGCGAGTCGGGCTACTAGCGCACCGAGGCTACCACATCACCACACAACATATTAACTTTCAAAACATTTTTTTCTCCGGGATCTTTAGCGGGAGACCGACTCACACTTGGCCGGTTTTTATTATTTCGACACTTGACTCTATCAAAAAATTTTCCTTTAAACTTTTTCGCTAACGGATCCCTAAATCGAAAAATGATAATATATGAAACCCACAATATTATTAAAAGATCTCCGTGGCCGTTTTTTTTTTATTTTACGCGATAACTTCGCCATTTCTGGACCAATTTAGTTGATTTTTGTATTCTGAAGGAGTTACGAGAATTGGTCCGATTTTAATATTGGTACACAATAGAAATTCTCAAAAATTTACAGCAAATCAAGACTTAAAAAAAAAGTTACAAAAAGTTTCTGGCCATCCCAAAAGGGGAGTAGGTCGTGACCTTAAGTCAGTTAATTTTATTTGCTATGCCTTTCGAATTCAATTTATAAATGTAAATCAACGAGGGTCACACCCTAGTACCCTTTACCCTACAGAGTTTGTGTGAAGTACCGAGCGGAGGTAGGGCGAACCGGCCGGTTGTTGACACCCGATACTACTTGTTAATCCGACAAGTTTCAAGAGTTTGTTTCACTTGTACTAAGGTTTGAATAAAGTTTTGTTACAAGAATTACTTGGAATTTGGTAATCTTATTAAAATTGTGATTGGTTTATTCGTAATTTACTTAGACGTTTTTTGGGTTCCGTTCCCAAATGGTACCAACTTTCGGTCCGTCCGTCCTTCCGTCTGCCTATTTTTAACCGTAAAAGGTATTCGGTTGGTGACAATATAATTAGGTTACCCTTAAATTTTGAATTTTTATAAAAGGTAATGACGGTTTTGTATGGATGGATGGGGGTTGGAGCCTTATTTTTCGAAGTTTTTGGCGCGGTTATCAACCAAACTTGAATATTTTATTTCAGAATAAAGTAACAAACAAATCTTGTTATGACTGTATATACCTAAACTCAGTCCGAACGGAGATATAAAGGCTTGAAGTTGAAAATATATTCATTATGTTTACTTCAAGCCTTTATATCTCCGTTCGGACTGAGTTTAGAGATATACTTTTTATAACCAGTTTGTTTGTAACTTTATTCTAAACTATAATATTCAAGTTTGATTGATGGCCGCGCTAAATAAATAGGAAAAAAGAAAAAAGGCGCCATTTTTAGTCATTGGCTAAATGGTTGTGTAGAGGTTAGTTGTTTTGGAATCTTAATACTCAATATAGAATACTCAATACTCTGAAACTGAAATGGAACAGCTAACTATTATCACAATTTCGATGTCCCATGGTATGATATATGAACATACATAAACTCAAGACCATTACACCTTATAGGGTGGTCAGAAACAATGATACAACTACCAACTTTCTGTTTAAGAATGTAGTTGTAGCAATGCTCACATTTAGCAATTTAAGTTCCAGGATGGAATAACGTGTCTAGTGGTGAGAGGTGGCTAACCTTTCGCCCACATAGACACTGCATAAGAAACCTTTAATCCCTTAGTCGCCTCGTACGACACCCATGGGAAGAATTGGGGTCCCAACTAAGCCGGAACATCGCTTGATGGTATTATCATTCCCTTAAAAACCGATAGCATCGGTTTTATTGTTATTAAGAAGGACCCAATATTGTATGGTGGTACGGAACCCTCGGTGTGCGAATCCGACTCGCTCTTGTTAAGGGAATATAATTCGGAGCGCGCTCCATTCAATCGAACTCAGGTGATTAAAGTAAATGAAATTCAAAACAATCTATAAACTAATATCTATGCTTGTATGAAGCCAGATTTTCGTTAAAATATACAGTTTTAATGCTAGGATTAATTTAAGATTTGTATGGAAATCTTTAAGGCACTATAACTTTCAAACTATAAATAACAAAATATATAATTTTAACGAAAATCTGACTTCATACAAGCATAGAGATTAGTTTCTGGATTGTTTCTGAAAAATTTCATTGACTGTAACTATTTATCACTAGACTTCGTTTGTATGCAGCGCGCATTAGCATAAGCATATGCTCACGACTATATGCCCCGAGGGGGTAGTCAGAGATATTCTGAAACCTCAGAACATCCACGTTTCACCAGTGGTACCGAAACTCTGTCCAGTGTGACAGGGGGTGAACCCGTCGCCACTTGTAATGGACAGTTGGTACAATACATGCCTCGAAATTGAAGCATGCAGGTTTCCTCACGATGTTTTCCTTCACCGAAAAGCCAGTGGTGTTACAAATCGTACATAAATTCCGAAAAACACATTGGTCGGCATGGACGGGGTTCGAACCATCGCCACTGGACCACCACGGCGCGCATTAGCGCACCCGTAATAAACTTAGCTGTAATAATGAAATAATTTCCATTTCATTCGATAGGTGGAAATTATAACCTCATAATGACCTCGAAAACTTAAACTTTCTAACCCCTCGATTTTGAAAACAAACAGTAAACTCGACAACCCCTATTTACGTTATATAAATAACAAAATTAAGGACCCAAAGTGATAAAGTAAATACCCTTTTAACTACCTACCCCCCGTAAAATAAGGGAGGTACAGTCGGCTGTGAGAATTTCTGTTAAAATAAAAATATCGTGTGAGATACCAATTGAAGGCCGGCCTGTTTCACCACTTCTGATTAAGTTCTGGATAGTTTATTTGAGCTGTCGGATAAGCTAAAAATGTTTTTTTCCAAAAGTGGTGAAAGAGGCCTATGAGCCTAAAAATATTTACAATTAAGAAACACAAACAGCAAACATAGTTAATTTCAAATTCTGACAATGTAATTTTTTTTATTTTATTTAAGTTTTCCATGGACTTTCTACAAGTCAACGAGTGACGTCACCCGTTTTAATGAAGAATTTCATTATTTTATTTGGACTATCTGTAATCCTATCATAATAAAATCTCTTACATAGAAAATATAGTTACTAAGAGAAGTATCTCAAAATGGTATTCAATTCAGCTCTCCAGAAAAAACATGATACCGAATTGTGTTTTTTTTGTCAACTTATTTTATTTATAACTAAAAATAATTGAAGCGAAATGGGCGTGTGATAGCTTATCTTACTGCCTGATGTGAGACGCAAGCGTAAAACAAACTTTATTTAATTGTGATTGTACTATTTATGTAAGTTCATTTCTGGTCTAATCAAACTTTATAAAATAACAATCTCTTTTTTTTATCAAGTCTCGTGTTTCTATTATTCACCGTTTAGCAGTTCGAAGCGTTTATTGATAAAGACGGAGGCTACTTTGGCTTATTTTTCTATCGAGAAAATGTATCTTAATCGTGTTTTGGCTCTAATCAAAACTTCAATTATACCTATGTTCAATTTACACATATCCGCAAATCATACTCCTACTGTTAGTACTTCATGATATATGATGCTTTGAAGAATCCAATTTTTTTTCACATATCCTCTTAAGTTTGGCGTTTAGAAGTCAATGAGTAACGTTACCAGTTTTAATGCAAAATGACATTAACATTTTTTTTTAAATTTCTGTATCATTTCAAGAGAGTCGCGCTGCAGTTCTGGCGGAGTACGGACGCTTGCGTATCGGCGCGTTAGGATTGCACGTGGCTCCACCATTTTGTGAACTCTTTTGTGTTTTAACATTAAAACAATCACTTGAGATTATAAACTACTTACATTGGCAAAACTGCCACTCTAGACTTAATAAATACTACTGATCATTTTCCTTCATATACTATCCACATAACGAGACATTGGCTGAATTGTGATAACACATCGGATGCCACTAAACAAAAATTGAATTGAATATTATCATTTCAAAATCTTGAACATAGAAAATATAGTTTGCATTGCAGCTAACTGTACATTTTAAGAGAGGTCCGAACTTTAACAATTAAAAATAAAATGACTGTGACCCTCGCTACGTTAGGGCAGTCGTAATCGCCTCCATAAAACGTCATTTCTGGTCCCTAGTTAACACAGGAATGACAGAAAGTTTAACTGGAAACTGAAAAATGCACTGAAATTCAAAACATTTTAGAAAAAAATTCAGTTTTTAGAAAGAAGCGCTCGTTGGCGTAGTGGAGCTTCGGTGTTGGAAACGATCACCGAAGTTAAGCAACGTCAGGTCCGGTCAGCCAATCAGAACAAAGCCGTGGTGGTCCAGGCGATGGTTCGATCCCCGTCCAGGCCGACTCGTACCAATGAGCTTTTCGGAATTTATGTACGATTTGTAACACCACTCGCTTTTCGGTGAAGGAAAACATCGTGAGGAAACCTGCATGCTTCAATTTCGAGGCATGTATTGTACCCACTGTCCATTATAAGTGGCGACGGGCTCACCCCCCCATCACACTGGACAGAGTTTCGGTTTCGGTGAACCGTGAATGTTCTGAGGTTTGATAATATCTCTGACTAAACCCTCGGGGAATATAGTCGTGAGCATATGCGTATGCTAATAAGAATATCTCTTACTACCCCTCGGGGAAAATAGTCTGAAAATATATCCAAGAATAAAACAAATCCGTCATGATTGCAGAAAAAATATTTTATAGCAGCAGCACCTTCAATATGTACATCCGGGTAAGGGTTAAAAATCTGTCAAGCGTGAGTCGTAATTGTGCACGAAAGGTTCAAATGCTGCAAATAGGGAAAGTCATAAAATATTTAGTATTGCGTAAATTTTAATGGTGCTAACATCTTTAACTTTCCTTACACTCTGTGTAATCATACAGGGTGTAAGGAAAAGTATCACTAATCTTTAAACCACATACTCTACCCATCAAACTGAACAACTTTTACTATAGGAGCAAACCTGTCAGAACAAAAATAATATCAGCTGTCCCATACTAAACTGCAATACCTACTCGATTCAAACATATGGGACAACTGATATTTTTTTTGTTCTGACAGGTTTGCTCCTATAGTAAAAGTTGTTCAGTTTGAGTTTGAAGGATAATTATACTTTTCCTTACATCCTGTATATGGACTGGTTACGCGTGTAATTCTACTAACAAACATTTCTTACACTTTTTACGGGGAGCGAGGTAACATGAAGTCCGCAACTTTGGATTTTATTCCCCATAACTTTAGATTCTAATTTTGAATGTTAAAAATCATGAAAAGTAGTGTCGTGTGAACCCCAAACGTTCTAAGTTCGGAGTTATTATTTCGCAATTATAGGCTGTCTCGTTTAGTGATAAGGTGTAAAATTAAATGTAAATGCACAAGATCAATTGTGCTTATACCGTGGCAGAGGGGAAATGCTACCGCAAGGCTAGTCCTTATAATAATTAGTCAAAGAATGATGGTATGAAATTGTTTTTTGCGAATTCGCTATTGGTTTCTGGGTGAAAGTTGTTCAGTATCATGGGTACAATCACCCCTTAAAGTAATGCAACTTTTTACCCTAACACCCTGTATACACCACTGGTTTTAATTAACAAAATTTTAATGGTGTATTCAGACCATGAAACTAAAAAACATGATTTAAGTTGACATCCTGTATTTTTCAGAATCTTTTTTTTTTATTTTGATATTTTACCTACGGAACCCTAACTGCACTCGATAACCCAGAAGTCCCTAAAAGGGTCAGATATATTATGAAAGGGATTTACTTACAGATTGGCACATCCCTAAGGATCTTATAGTATTAGATGAGTTTGAGATATGGATGTCTGCGTCTGACAGTTGATTGCATATACAGGATGTTACAAAAGTAAAAATGGCATTTAAACCATCAAACTGAACAACTTTCAGTATAGGACCAACATCGAAATCACCCCAAAAATTTAGCTCGCGTAGATTTGTAGTTTAGTATGAAACATACGATTTTTCGGGATATTTGTCCCATAGTGAAAGTTGTTCAGTTTGATGGTCTAAGCCACCCCCTTAAATGTTTATTTGAATTTTTGTAACACCTTGTACAGGGTCTAACTTAATAACGCTGGTGGTTTTTAGGGTGATGATCAGACCATCAAACTGAACAACTTTCTCTAGATGGGACCAAAAACCAGCTGTCCTATACAAGGTGTTACAAAAGTAAAAATAAAATAATTAAAACTTTTAAAGGGGTTGCTGAGATCAAACTGAACAACTTTCACTATGGGACCAACATCGAAATTGCGAACCAAATAATCAACTGTCCCATACATTTAGCTCTAGTAGATTTTTAGTTTCCATCCCTGCTGCCCTCATCCAACGATTTCCCGCCGCCTTCACCAGGTCGTCTGTCCACCGTCTGGGGGGCCTACCCACGCTGCGCTTTCCGCGGTCGCCACTCGAGAACTTTTCGGCCCCATCGGCCATCGGTTCTGCGAGCAATGTGCCGACTGCCACTTCAGTTTAGAAATTCTTTGGGCTATGTCAGCTACTCTGATTCTTCTGTGGATCTCTTCATTTCTTATTCAATCTCGCAGGGAAACTCCGAGCCCTCTCCATTGCCTTTTGGGTAACTTTCGGCCTTTTTATGAGGCCTTGAGTGAGCGACCACTTTTCTGTTCCATATGTCATTCCTGGCAACACACACTGATCGAAGACTTTCGTTTTTAGACACTGCGGTATTTGAGATGTGAAGATTTTAGCCGAGTTTTATATTATACCCTGTATACAACGTGTTAATGAATAAGCGCAAAACCTCATACACCCCAACTGATTTATAACAAAATAATTAGATTGAAACAATAATTTCATTAGTTTGGTAGTTAATATTTAAAGTTATTCGCATTTTAAGTTTTGAGGCAAAAATGATTTGTTATCATTTCAGCAATGAATGAAAGCGCTAACGTGCTCATGGATACATTTTAAGAATCTGGTTTTGGTAGTAAGTAGGGTGAGAGTGCCTGAGCGGTGGGTTGAGATCGCATTCAGTTAATTTTAAATTTTACAAACTAATTATGTAATATTTTGAAAAAAATTACCTATGTTGAAACCATGATAATTCGATTCTGCTCTCGATTCTAAACAAACTACTTTCTAGTTTTGCGTTAATTCATTAACACGTTGTATTAAACTTAATTCTAACAGGACTCAATGAACTGAATCTCTTCTAAAACCATAATATTTTAACTTAAACAAACATATACATTATACTACGCGCATATACTTGTATACATTAAATTCTCTATCCGAACAAAGAGAAACACAGTACGCATGCGTGGTTAAAGAGAGACGGGACATCGGTCGAATCCTATTTGAGTATGTGTGCAAGAAAGAGATGTGTATAGTAATAAATTTAAACGACTCTACTCTGACTGTGTGTGTATATGATTTAATAATTATGCGTTTCGTGCAGAGGGAATTTTGGGTTTTTTCTCTGTGTGCATTTGTCGATATCAATATGTTAGGATGACATTCAAAAATGCATTCAATTTCGGCTTTGCACGGGTACCTAAACCCTCCATTAGTCTATCATGCATATGCTCACGACTATATTCCCCGAGGTAGTCAGAGATATTCTGAAAACTGAAAACATCCACGTTTCACCAGTAGTAGCGAAACTCTGTCCAGTGTGACGGGGGATGAGCCCGTCGCCACTTATAACGGACAGTGGGTACAATACATGACTCGAAATTAAAGCATGCAGGTTTCCTCACGATGTTTTTCTTCACTGAAAAGCCAGTGGTGTTACAAATCGTACATAAATTCCGAAAAACTAATTGGTACGAGTTGGTCTAGACGGGGATCGAACCATCGCCTCCTGCTCGGTAGGCAAGGTTACTCGTCACTGGACCACCACGGTTATCTATATTAGTCTATCTATTAGTGAAAATCGTATCAAAATCGTTATAGTAGTTTCTGAGATGTAGCCTTTACAGGCTGAAAGAAAACTTGGCCAGTTGACTTTTAATACTTCGGGTTCTTCTTATTATGCTGACACTTTTTTAAGGGGATGATCAGACCGTCAAACTGAACAACTTTCTCTATGGAACCAACATCAAAATCGCAAAAAAAAAATCTGCTCTTCCATACAAAACTGCTACTCGAGCCAAATGTATGGTACAGTAGATTTTTTAAATTCGTGATTTCGATGTTGATCCCATAGAGAAAGTTGTTCAGTTTGATGGTCTGATCATCCCCTTAAAAAAGTATCAGCATATTAAGTTGGACCCAGTATATTATCTATACTTCATTCCAAATAAGGACGAAGAGATTTTCCGATTCCTATGTAGCTTTCTGGCCAATTCTGATTAGCAAATATACTTTATTTATCTGAAAGATATACTATCCGACATATCTTGGACGTTACTAAAGCTGTTCTAAGAATAAGTTAGAGTAAAGTGTTTCAAATCTCTGTTTCTGTTATTCAAAATAGCCTTAAAGTTTCGTTGCTATTTGGAATGGAGTATAGTCCCATTGAAACAGATTATAACATACAAAACGATATAGAGGGTCTTTCTTGATATGCTGATAGTTTGTTACCAAGATGATCAGACCATCAAACTGAACAACTTTATCTATGAGACCAACATCGAAATCACAAACAACTGCTATTTTTTTTCGCGATTTCGATGTTGGTGCCATAGAGAAAGTGGTTCAGTTTGACGGTCTGATCATCCCCTCAAAAAAAGTATCAGCAGATTAAGAAGGACCTTATATGTAACCTTGCCTGCCGTGCAGGAGGCGATGGTTCGATCCCCGTCCAGGCCGACTCGTACCAATGAGTTTTTCGGAATTTATGTACGATTTGTAACACCACTAGCTTTTCGGTGAAGGAAAACATCGTGAGGAAACCTGCATGCTTCAATTTCGAGTCATGTATTGTACCCACTGTCCATTATAAGTGGCGTCGGGCTTACCCCCCATCACACTCTTCATGTTCTGAGGTTTCAGAACATCTCTGACTACCCCCTCCGGGAATGAAGTCGTTAGCATATGCTATGCCTAAATGTGACATTATTTAAGATACTTATTAGTTAATGATTTTTCTAATCTAAAATTTTGATTGTTTCAGATAGCTGCCCGTCCAATATGAAGTCAAACACAGAATCAGGTGTTACATTCATACAATTTTATTGAATATTATTCTCACTGAGAAAAATGACGCATACTTCGATATTCCACCCTTCAAATTGCCAGAGAGAAATGAACTCTATTCCTACTGCTATAAGGTTAGGAAGGATCGTTTTAGGAATAGGAAAATAGTTTTGCAAGATTTATTTTGTTTGAGTGAAACTAGAATTTACGTAGAAAAGGGGAAATAAAAAATATGTCATATAAAATATATGCTCGTTGGTACAGTGGAGCTTCGGTATTGGAAGCGATCACTGAAGTTAAGCAACGTCAGGTCCGGTCAGTCTTTGGATGGGTGACCGTTTAGTGGTATTTCATTTCGAGCGCTTCCGTGCTGTGGAACACACGTTAAGCAGTTGGTCTCGGATAGTTCCGTCAGATGGCGTTGTAACTATTCGTTAAGCCAGGTCAGAGGCCTAGTAAGGCGGCTTGAAAATTCTCTGACAACAAATTGACCACTAACTTGCCTCCACCAACACGCACTGAGCCCGCGTGGTGGAGTATGGCCCACTCCCTCTCACCTTTATTAGTGAGAGGAGTCCTTTGCCCTGCAGTGGGATTCTACAGGCTATAACTAATTTTTTTTTACAATGTCCGACCAACGTGTTGGCGGTCTGCCTGCTAACCCCTCCCTCCCTTAGCTACCATTCCGATACTATCGGATAGGCAGGTCGTGGGTTCGAATCCCGCTCGCCGCCCGACTTTTTCCATCTTTAATTTGATTAAGCAAACATGGTCATGTAGAATCAATAAATTCGATTGGAATAAGGTGTGACATCTAAATCGCATGAATTCTAATTGTAACATTAGACTTGTGAGTCAGTAGTTTGTATAAACTCTCAGTAGTTTGCATAACTCTGGTAGATGGCGCTGACGTCCCTTAAAGACGATGATATAGATTGAAAATTTCGTCGTGGCTTGCGGGGCGTCGATAGCTCTGTTGGAGTGGAGCATGCCCCGGATAGGCAGGTCGTGGGTTCGAATCCCGCTCGCCGCCCGACTTTTTCAATCTTTAATTTGATTAAGCTACTCGTAACATGGCATACATGTAGAATCAATAAACATTCCGATACTGCTTTAGTCCACCGGCCGTATTCCCTTCTAGTCAAGTGTCATGCCCATCTTTACATTAACTTTGTGATCCCACAGGTCTCCTTTTCATTGCACTTTTTCTCTCGGTACTATGCTAATCTGATCCATTTCCGACCGTTACATTTTCCGACCAACATGTTGCTAATCTGCCTACTGACATCCTTCCCTCCCTTGGCCACTAATCTGATACTAATCTGATAATCTAACCAAGAATTATTTTGTTCAAATCACCAACTTTTTATAGGATGTCAAAACACGTGCTTTATACGAATAATTGTACTAGTAACTAGTGATGTCATCAACATTTAATTACTTTTTATAGTTTATCCTCCTCTTCTGCCTCCGTGATCTAATGGTTAAGAGCATTGGGCCCTTGACACGGAGGTCGTGGGTTCGATCCCCACGGGGGACACCTAGTGATATGTCACTTTGTGCGTTTTTCCCCAGTTGGTTAGGACATTGCAGGCTGAATCACCTGATTGTCTGAAAAATAAGATGATTTCGTGATTTGGATGGCTGATGGTCCCGGCTACTATCTCTGATGGTAGTAGTCGTTACATAAAAACCACGTCAGAGGCCGTAAGACGGTCTGAAAAAACTCTGACACCAGGGCTTGCTGCCCACACGATAAGAAGAAGAATAGTTTATCCTGTTAATTAAAATAGTATTCAAGGTAAAGAATTACTGAAAAACGTGTACCAGTTTCAAACTTTATTTTTTTCTGAGAAGATAAAACTAAAAAATATTTGCAGTCAACCATATTTTAAAGTAGTAAATGTCATGCTGAAAGCAAAGCAGAATGTCGATCCGTGATCGGTTGGTATACATCTCAAATTGGACTTTAGGGTCAATAATCAATTTGAAAAGTCGTACGAACCGATTACGACCGACGAAACGACGAACAAATAACTGTCGAAAATTGTTTAAAAACCAATTTCAAAGTGAAACTCAAACAACACTTTTGAAGCCTGATAATCATCAATAATCAGTTCAGTGAGTTAATGATATATCAACTATTATTGTAAATGATAAAAGTCGAAAATACTGAAAAACAATTTCAAAGTGCATCTTTACCATACATATTTTTGAGGCTCGATTATTATCATTAACCATTAATAATAATAAAAATAATAAAATAAATCATATAAGTTCTAAATGTTAAACAAAAGTATATTTCATTCATTCATTCAAATGTTATAAATGTCCAGCTTAATCAATTAATCAACATTATTTCTGTGACCTGATAATCATTATCAATCTACAATGGAATGAAACATGCAAATGAAAAAGACCATCAAAGTCAACCTTATTATTTTGTTTAATCTGACAATCATCAATATTTTAAACATGACAAAAATATATCTCAACCAGGCATATGAGATTTTTATTATATCTACTAAACGATGATAGCGTTGAACAAGTTAATATCTCTCAAAAGTAAACCCGGGTACCCGGCTAATCTCTGGCTAATGGTTTGTGACGAAGACTGATCATGTATGGACAAACAAAGCGGCTAAACAAAAGTTCCGCGACGTCGCCTAGCATGCTGAGCCACATCAACCCACTGCTGGGATAGGCTTCCTTTGTATTGTGCCACTCTTCGCGGTCCGGTGCTAATCTGATCTATTTCCGACCCTTACAATGTCCGACCGAAATGTTGGTGGTCTGCCTACTGACTTACCTCCCTACTTTGGCCACCTGAATCATCATCATCATCCTCTACAGAGTATAAAATTCAATGCTTTGCATATGTAGCGTTGATCTTAATATGGTGACACTTTTTTATGAGGGTGATCAGAACGACAAACCTAACAACTTCCTCTATGGCACCAATATTGAAATCGCGAAATAAATATCTGCTGTCCCATACATTTAGCTCGAATACGTTTCGGAGCGCGCTCCATACAAACGTACTATGGTGATATTTTCAATACTAACAAATTAAACTCAATTAAATTTTTCAGAATCAATCTAAAACAAATTTCTATGCTTGTATAGAGTCAGATTTTAGAAACAAATTAATCCTAGCATTGAAACTGTATACTTTAACGAAAATCTGACTCCATACAAGCATAGATATTTGTTTCAAGATTGTTTCAGCAATATTTCATTGACTTTAATTGGTTAGTATTGAAAATATGACCATAGTACTTTGTATGGAGCGCGCTCCGAATTATATCCCCTTAAGACGGACGGACGAACGGACGTTTAAAAGGCGTTTGTTGTTAAAAGACGGTTAAAATATCTCTGACTACCCCCTCGGGGAATACAGTCGTGAGCATATGCTTATGCTTATGTGTATACATTCCACTGCAGAGCATAGACTTACCCTCGGAACACATCTTCAATATCTCTCTAAGTAACAACCGAAACATTTTTTAACTGCGAACGTGATTTCTAACAAAAAGAATATAACGAGGGAAATTCTAAAAGTTAAGCAAGTATCCGTGACGAATGAAAACAGCCTCTCTCGCCTTGGTAACAAGATTCAATTAAGTTTGCAAATTAAAATGCTTTGAGAGCTCTATTGAAATATCTTTCTAAATTAAATGACAGGTTTTTGAAATTAATAGGATAGCTCTTTTTGGTTGTTTGCCTCGTGGTTCAGGCTTAGAACAGATAGATATGTGCGTGGGTGTCGTACGAGGCGAGAAAGTTTTTTTTTTTTTTTTTTTTTAATTTTGTCCCATCTAACCTTTGACTATTTATATGTGGACTGGTTACGCGTGTAATTCTGCTAACAAACATTTCTGCCACTTTTTGCGGGGGGCGAGGTAACATGAAATCCGCAACTTTGGATTTTATTCCCCATAACTTTAGATTCTAATTTTGAATGTTAAAAATCATGAAAAGTGGTCTCGTGTGAACCCCAAAACTTCTAAGTTCGAAGTTATTATTTCGCAATTATAGGCTGTCTCGTTTAGTAATGAGGTGTAAAATTGAATGTAAATGCACAAGATCAATTGTGCTTATACCGTGGCAGACGGGAAATGCTACTGCAAGGCTAGTCCTTATAATAATTAGTCAAAGTATCTAACTGAACAACTTTCACTATTTCAACAACGAAATCGCGAAAAAAAAACAACTGGAGTAGATTTACAGTTATGTATGGAGCATAAAACTTTTTTTTTGCGAAAATTAAAATTAAACGTTTTTTTGTATTTTTGTAACACATTTTTTGATTTTTTTTGTAAATGACAAGTACAGCGTTGCTCAGGGAGCGGTTACTGTTTTTTACTGCGGACTATTGGAGGGACCACGAAGGGTCTACCGAGCCAAATGAATGAACTTAAGACAAGTTTATTCCGGATGCGCAAATGCGCGCTGCATACAAACGAAGTCTGATGATATTTTCAATACCAACATATTAAACTCAATGACATTTTGCAGAAACAATCTAGGAACAAATCTCTATGCTTGTATCTTGTCCGATTTTCGTTAAAATATACAGTTTCAATGCTAGGATTAATTTAAGATTTGTATGGAAATCTTTGAGACACTGTAACTTTAAAACTGTACATGTTAAGGAAAATCTGACCCGATACAAGCATAGAGATTTGTTTTTAGATTATTTATGCAAAATTTCATTGAGTTAAATCGGTTAGTATTGAAAATATCACCAGACTTCGTTTGTATGGAGCGCGCCAGCAGTAATATACCCTTAAGCAACCGACCTAGGGGCACCCAGAGGGGTACGGACCTCGGCATAGGACGTTGCTGGGGCTACGCGGCGGATTGGGTAGCTGGGATCGGTGAGAAGAGGCCTGGTATGTGCCTGTAGCGTCTGTAGACGCCAGAAGTGAAAGGTGGGCAGTTGTCGCGACTGTCCCCGGTGATTAAGGGACTATTAGTACTGTGGTCCCGGGCCTTTTTAATAACCTAAATTATTTAAATTACCTAAGTCTTACAGATCACAACCCATCGCAAAAAAAAAATTGTCTGAAAGTTTTAAATTTAGAGGTTACCGTTTGAGTCGCGCTGCAAGTCTGGCGGAGTGCGAACGCGTGCGTATCGGCGCGTTGGGCTTGCATGTGGCTCCACCATTTTGTGAACTCTTTTGTGTTTAAACCTTAAAACAATCACTTGAGATTATAAACTACTTACATTGGCAAAACTGCCACGCTAGACTTAATTAATACTACTGATCATTTTCCTTCGTATACTATCCACATAACGAGACATTGGCTGAATTGTGATAACACATCGGATGCCACTAAACAGTGAATTTTTTCACGTATCTAGAAACAACTGGTTAACTGGACAACACTTGACTCTAACCAAAATTTTCACTTTAAAGCTTGATATTTCGCTAACGGACACCTAAATCGAAAAATGGTTTTCCCACACCCAAAATATTTTTAAAAGACCTATCCAACGATACCCCACACAGCGGACTTCAGATCATTTGTCCTCATATTATTATCAAAATATTTATCTTAAAACAGCACGTACCTGATCGTTTTAATGCTGTAATCAGGACCTTCTCTAATTTGAAAGTTTACAACTATTTGGGGGATTCAATTATGAAAATAATAATCGTAAAAGGCTAAAAGGGGAACTAACAAACAAATTATGTGAAAATTTTGGGTTATTATTGAATTGGTACCGGTCCCGTGTCGTTGTGACTTAAAATAAGTCATAGGGGCAAAGTTTCTTTTTCAGTACCACAGAATAGTTAGTACTACGTACAGAAGATTCACTTACAAACGCGCAATAAAGTTGATAAAAACATACTATGGAAATATCGTCATAAGCCTATACAGGGTGTTAGGGTAAACAGTTGCATTACTTTAAGGGGTGTGTGGAGGAACTACTGTGGAAGGTTCCTCCGGTGAAAAGGGAAGATCTTCCGCCAGGCTAGGTGTGAAGCCTGGGGACCGGCCGTGGTCCAACAGATCTTAGGACCTTGTACATATATCGAATATCTGTGATTATTTCTCTTGCGCGATTCATGTCTTGTATACGATTGTGAACCTTATGTGTAGCGGCTAACGGGTTACCAATGTGACGTCGCAAGTTCTCTTACGTACACATTTGAGAGCGCGACCGTAGCGCCATCTGTTAGCTTCGTAGCTATAACTTGTGGGTGTTGACATCTGTGGCAAGTCGCCACTGGTGATTGTACCCATGATACTGAACAGCTTTCCCTAAGAAACCTAATTATCAACTTTCGAACATTCGCATTGGCCCGATTTTTTACCCGACTGCGCCAGAAGGAGGGTTATGTTTTTCGAGCGTATGTATGTATGTATGTAAGTATGTATGTATGTATGAATGTATGTATGTTTGTATGTCTATTTCTTTGGCACGGCCTACAGCCCAAACGGCTTGATGGATTTTAACGTATGAGGTGTCATTAGATTCGTATAAATTGTGAGAGTGACATAGTGTAGTGACGTAGGTATTGCAGGCGGGGACAAAGCAATAATGAACCAAAAATCTTCTTTGTCCCCGATTGTGATACCTACCTATTAACATTCAAATTATATTAGCTCAAATAAAGCTGATATAGCTTATTAGTGATTATAGAGCTTGTTTTTAACTAACCTTCTAACGACCTCTCTTTATGTATGTAACTTTACAAATAAACGCGAATAGTTTCAAAAATAGGTGTAAAACGTAATGAGAACATAAAATATGAAAATTTAGATTTTATTGCTCATGGAAATTGTTTTAGTTTTGAACTGAAAGTGCTAGAGTTAGTGTCGAATTTAGCACATTTTGAAAATAATATTGAAATCTAGCGGGCACCCTCGACTAACGTCCACGGAGACGAGCGCGCTCCATACAAACGTACTATAGTTATATTTTCAATACTAACCAATTAAAGTCAATGAAATTTTGGTGAAACAAACAAAAATCTACTTTGTCCACGTTTGCGATACCTACCTAATAATTTAACTTATTTTTATTCAAAACAGGTGGTTAAAAAAATGTTATGTTGTCAATTAAAAATCGTAGAAATACAGGGTCCTTCTTAACATACTGACACTTTTTTAAGTGCAGGAACAGACCATCAAACTGACCATAAAAATCAACTATCCCATACATATGGCTCGAGTAGGTTTGCAGTTTTGTATAGAACAGCTGATTTTTCTTCCCGATTTCGATGTTGGTGCGGTAAACTACAGTTTGAAGGTCTGATCTACCCCTTAAGGGGATATGATTCGGAGCGCGCTCCATACAAACGTACTATGGTGATATTTCCAATACTAACCAATTAAAGTCAATGACATTTTGGTGAAACAATTTTGAAAAATATCTATGCTAGTATGGAGTCAGATTATCGTTAAAATATACAGTTTCAATACTAGGATTGATTTAAGATTTGTATGGAAATCTTTGAGGCACTGTAACTTTAAAACTGTACATAGTACGATTGTATGGAGCGCTCCGAATTATATCCTCTTAAGGGAAGTTTATTCCGAATGAGTAAATGCTACATACCAACGAAGTCTGGTGATATTTTCAGTACTAACCGATTCAAGTCAATGAAAATTTTCAGAAACAATCTTGAAACGAATCTCTATGCTTGTAAGTTGTCAGATTTTCGTTAAATTGTATAGTTTTAAAGTTACAGTGCCTCAAAGATTTCCATACAAATCTTAAATTAATTCTAGCATTGAAACTGTATATTTTAACGGAAATCGGACACGATACAAGCATAGAGATTTGTTGCTAGATTGTTTCTGCAAAATTTCATTGACTTTACAATTAAAGTCAATGAAATTTTGCAGAAACAATCTAGAAACACCGATCCACCATCCATTAACCAGTGTTAATATTGAAAATATCATCGGACTTCGTTTGTATGCAGCGCGCATTTACGCATTCGGAATAAACCACTTTTAAGCAACTTCCAGTCCGGTCAGTCTTTGGATAGGTGACCGTTTAGTGGTGTCTCCTTGCGTCGGAAAACGTACAAAAGAGATTAAAGTGCAAATTTATTATACAACACAGTGCGTTTTTTCCCCAGTTGTCTGAAAACAAAGATGATTCCGTTCTTCGGTTGGCACGTTAAGCCGTTGGTCCCGGCTACACTATCTCTGGTGGTAGTAGTCGTTACATAAAAACCACGTCAGAGGCCGTAGGGCGGTCTGAAAAAACTCTGACACCAGGGCTTGCCCACACGATAAGAAGAATATTAACCTCTTTCTCTTAAAGTCGGTTAATACCGAACTCCCAGCAGACTCGTACAAGACAAGATTTTTATTTTTAATCTTGCAGAAAATCTTCCTTTCAATAACGACTCTATCCCAATAGACATAAGATCTAAATTACCGTGCTATATGGGAAGAACATTGAAGCGAATTTCAAATGTTTGTTTTTCATTACCTTGTCGAAATTGAACCAGTATTTTCTTTCTCTTTCCAACGGTTTGTGGTAATTTGTGTTATGACTAGTTTGTGCCTGCGGCTACATTCATACATACATAAACTCACGACCGTAATCCCTTCCGGGGTGGTCAGAAACATTACTACAACTACTAACTCTCTGTTTAAGAGAAGTTTATTCCGAATGCGTAGAACGTTTGGGGTTCACACGAGACTACTTTTCATGATTTTTAACATTCAAAATTAGAATCTAAAGTTATGGGGAATAAAATCCAAAGTTGCGGATTTCATGTTACCTCGCCCCCCGCAAAAAGTGGCAGAAATGTTTGTTAGTAGAATTACACGCGTAACCAGTCCACATATAAATAGTCAAAGCTTAAAAGTGATCAACTTTCGTTGCCAACGGTACATTAATATACTTCCCATACATCGTTATGAGAGCGAAGAAAAATAATAATATGAATAAAAACACATTGCCTGGTTTATTCAAGGCAACAGATTTATGAAAACATTCTTTTGGAATAGAAATAGGGTTGATTTTCCCTTGTTTATTTAGGAGGATTTTTTTAGAACTGGGTACAGATTTGTGTAAACTGCTCAATAAATGTGGTATTTATTTAGTTATTGGCTATACCACGATATGAAAAATAGGCCAAGACATCGTTATTTGAAAGACATACAAAATAATGAAAAATATAGCAATGAAATTCAACATCTCGGCTTTATTTGCTATAAAGCATATTTCTTATTTTTCCATAAAATACATATGAAACCTGTGTTCAAAGGAAAGCCTAAATATTGGAAAAAATCTGTATTATGTGCATCTACTTTATAAGTTGAAGTCACTTTTACTCTTTGACTATTTATAGGTGGACTGGTTACGCGTGTAATTCTACTAACAAACATTTCTGTCACTTTTTGCGGGGGGCGAGGTGACATGAAATCCGCAACTTTGGATTTTATTCCCCATAACTTAGGATTCTAATTTTGAATGTTAAAAATCATGAAAAGTAGTCTCGTGTGAACCCCAAACGTTCTAAGTTCGAAGTTATTATTTCGCAATTATAGGCTGTCTCGTTTAGTGATAAGATGGAAAATTGAATGTAAATGCACAAGATCAATTGTGCTTATACCGTGGCAGAGGGGAAATGCTACCGCAATGCTAGTCCTTATAATAATTAGTCAAAGGATACACACCATTGTGTAGACAATATTAAGATCTAAAAATGCTGTGATGCGCATTTTTTAAGACCCATATTAAATTTATTAATTAGATAATTGTAAAATTTGGTGCGAATCCTTATGATTTTCTAATTTGATTTCCTTGGATTAGAAGGCACCACAGTGGCATAATGAAGGACAAGCCAGTCACAAATAGGTATGACATAGTTTAGTAGAGGTGAGGTGGCTCTGAAAGGGTCGTTTGGTCAGGGAACATATGCTCATGACTATATTCGCCGAGAGGATAGTCAGAGATATTCTGAAACCTCAGAACATCCACGTTTCACCAGTAGTACCGAAACTCTGTCCAGTGTGACGGAGAGCGAGCCCGTCGCCACTTGTAATGGACAGTGGGTACAATACATGCCTCGAAATTGAAGCATGCAGGTTTCCTCACGATGTTTTCCTTCATCGATAAGCCAGTGGTGTTACAAATCGTGCACAAATTCCGAAAAACTCATTGGTACGAGTCGGTCTGGACGGGGATCGAACCATCGCCTCGTGCACGGCGGGCAAGGTTACTCGCCACTGGACCACCACGGCTCTACCTATATGTGGTTCTTCTTCTTCTTCTCATCGTGTGGGCAGCAAGCCCTGGTGTCAGAGTTTTTTCAGACCGCCTTATGGCCTCTGACGAGGTTTTATGTAACGACTACTACCACCAGAGATAGTAGCCGGGACCAACGGCTTAACGTGCCATCCGAAGCACGGAATCATCTTCCTTTTCAGACAATCAGGTGATTCAGCCTGCAATGTCCTAACTAACTGGGGAAAAATGCATAAAGTGACATATCACTAGTTGTCACCAGTGGGAATTGAACCTCCGTACTCAATGCTCCTAACCATTAGACCATGTTGGTATGTGTGGTTATGTAAGTGTATAAAGTACTGTAGGCATCCAGAACGTTGGTAACGTCAACATAAAACGAGGAATGCTCTAATTATGGGAGCAGCTATCCTTTTTAATGTTCCTGATGGAATGCGCCCTCGTATTGTATGTAGGGTCTGCAGAAAAGTACGGTTATATCATACACTAGTTTTAGTCCGTCTTCTTCTTCATCGAGTCGATGGCATTGTATTATACCCACTGTCCATTACAAGTGGCGACGGGCTCACCCCCCGTCACACTGGACAGAGTTTCGGTACTACTGGTGAAACGTAGATGTTCTGATTTTTCAGAATATCTCTGACTACCCCCTCGGGAAATATAGTCGTGAGCATATGCTTATGCTTTTTGTTTTTAAAATCGGTTGAAATTTTGTGTAAATTTTATTTATTCTAATGAAAACAAATTGTAACATGTATCTTTTTTTGCTGCCAGTACCAACAGATGTCATGCCTTTAAAAAGGGTTCCGTACCACATTAGAGGCTTATTTGCCAAATTTGACCCCGTGGCCCGGGTCGCTTAATGCCTACGCCGTAGCAGCCCGCTACGCCGTAGGCGAGCTACGAAATGTTGAATTTTTACCTGCAAAGATAAACATTTGGTTTTGGACTTTGGGATTTTTTGTTTAGAGAGAGACTTATAATTTTATATAATTATATTTTATATGCAGCATATGCTCACAACTATATTCCCCGAGGGGGTAGTCAGAGATATTCTGAAACCACAGAACTTCACTATACTTCATTCCAAATAAGGACGATGAGATTTTCCGATTCCTATTTAGCTTTCTGGTCAATTCTGATTACCAAATGTAATTAATTTATTGGATACATATACTATCCGACATATCTTGGACGTTACTAAAGCTGTTTTAAGAATAAGTGAGAGGAAATGTTTCAAATCTCTGTTCCTGTAATGCAAAATGGCTTTAAAATTTCTTTGCTATTTTGTATAGAGTATAGTACAGAACTCTGTCTATTGTGACTGGGAGTGAGCCCGTCGTCACTTGTAATGGACAATAAGTCCAAAACATGCCTTAAAATTGAAGCATGCAGGTTTCCTCACGATGTTTTCCTTCACCGAAAAGCCAGTGGTGTTACAAATCGTACATAAATTCCGAAAAACTCATTGGTACGAGTCGGCTTGGACGGGGATCGAACCATCGCCTCATGCACGACAGGCAAGGTTACTCGCCACTGGACCACCACGACTTAAAGATGTTACATACTTTAGTTTAAGGGGTGTTTCAGACAGTAAAACTGATCAACTTTTGCTATTTGACCAACCAAGGTTGAAATTGCGAATCAAAAATTGGTTGAAAATTTCAATTATCACATGACCCAAATGTATGGAACATCCGACTTTGGTGTTTTTAATTTTGGTCTCATACTAAAAGTTGTTCAGTTTGATGGTCTGAGTAGGGTCGTTTTTAATATGCTGATAGTTTTTTACCTGAAAAACATTCTTTTGATGGTCTGATCCCTAGGGGAGCGTGTCATTTCTCAGCGGTCTGATCATCCCCTTTTGTCTCTAACATCGTATGCGCAACAAAAATCTGCTTTCCATGTATGAAACTACTCGATCTAAATGTACCTACAGGCAGCAGATTTTTTTACTTACCCTAATCATCATCATCATCATCATCATCAGCCCATCATCGTCCACTGCTGAACATAGGCCTCTCCCAAGGCGCGCCACAAAACTCTGTCCTCGGCCTTCCTCATCCAATCGCTCCCCGCTACTTTTTTTAGGTCGTCTGTCCAGCGGGCAGCAGGGCGTCCCACACTACGCCTACCAGTTCGCGGTCTCCACTCTAGAACTCTGACACCCCACCGGTTGTCAGTTCTTCGGCAGATATGACCAGCCCATTGCCACTTCAGCTTGCTAATTTTCTGAGCTATGTCAACCACTTTAGTTCTCTGACGTATCACTTCGTTTCTGATGTGATCTCGCAGAGAAATACCGAGCATAGCTCTTAACACTTACCCTAATACAGTACCCTTATTTATTCCTAGGTCGGTTAAACACCCCCTTGGGTTTCATAGTTAGGAACACTGTAGGGGGCTAATCCGTGTGAAAGGGTTTCCGAGTTCTACTTAACAACTAATGGGGGTCATTATATAGCTTTAGTCCAGCTTTTAATACGTTCCTTTATACAGCTAAAGTTCTGTTTTTCAGCTTTTATTGTAACTTTAACGGCTTGACAAGAAATTTCTTATAATTGATATCATTAATTAATAGTTATTTGTTATACAAGAGTGCAAAGTTGCTTTTTAACCGCGAGCTCAATTTTGATGACCGAGCAAGCGAAGGATTCTAAAATTAGAATCCTGAGCGTCAGCGAGGGAATCAAAAGAGCACGAGGTGAAAAATCTTTGCACTCGAGTGCAACACGTAACTTTTCATCCCACCTCAGCGAGGAAATGACTAAATACAAAAAAAATATATATTGTATGATAAATTCGGCACCATGGAGGGAGAAGTAAATAGGTTTAATGATGTTTTGAATTCACAAACTTAGTGCACACGATGTTCTAAATTCAATTTACTTTATCCTCTAGCGGATAAAAACGGCTTTTTCACTCAGATATCGAAGAGCAAAAATACTCTTTCCGAGATGGGGGGATGAAAACAATTTTTTACCGAAATTTGGAATACAATTCAAGCGCACACATCGTCAATACCATGGATTTAGAATGATAAAGGATACCAATCCTCCTTACAAGCATGGAAACACGAAAATTGGCCATGGCGGTCGGTAAAGTTCAACCTTCTTTCGTACCGATGTTTCAAACTTTAGGTTTGTCCCTTTTTGTTAGAACAAAAATTTAATAAAAACTCTTTTTTTTCATTTTCGTCGTTGGATTAGAAAGGGACAAACCAACAACGACGATGAAAACGTACGAAGGTTGAACATTACCGACCACCAAGGAGAATTTTCATGTTTCACCACTTGTAAGGCAGTCTGTACTCCAGGTATAGACAATACCTACTTCCAGCTTCCTGATCACAACCTTAACTTCATCCTTGAGATATCGACGAGCTGTCAATTCAGTATTCGTTAAGGTTATGTCATGTGTTAAACTCATATAAAAATTGTGACGATGCAAGAAGGATGTTAAATTTTTGAGCTCATCGATGTTTTTGACAGCGATGTGACGCTTAAATCTATCCAAATCTCAAGGATTGTTTTTTGAGAAAAAACGCATTTGAGAAAAAAGATGGCGGAGCCTCGCGGCATACACAAAAACCGCGCGAATAGCGCGTGAATGACCAGACCGCTCATGGCCAAACTTGCAACGTGACTCAGACCAGTTTTTATAAATGTATAGTATGTAGTAAAGTATGTAGTTTACTTACTTTCTCTCCACTTTTCCAACTTTTATTCATTGTTTCCTATTTTACAATAGAAATAAACTGCAAATTTTATTTTTAAAAAAAGGCCACAATTTCGTTAACTTCTAACGCCAAAATAGTTATTGACAAATTTTGATACTTACATCGAATGTCACAGAATTTTCTATCTCACTTACACTTTTGAAGACAGAATACAGAAGACGGATAATTAGCTGACTTTTTTTAATTTCTGGAATGCATCCCTTAGCATTGACACAATTTTGTGTTGCATCGAGTTCGATTTCTGTTTATGACTTTGTCTTTGATCCGCAAATCCGTCATCTGCATTGTGTGGAAAATGATAAGTGATAGAGACTACTGTGAAAATACCTAACAATTCAAAATACTTACAGACGCCAATTAGAATAGTCAAAATAATAACTATTCATTAAAAACCAAAAAATATTTCAAAATATAATGTCAGTACACCCGAGCAACCGTGAATCATCGGAAAATGTGATTTGAAATGTCAAAACACCAAACCGTAGTTTAATATACAAAATAAAGTAGCTAATAAAAAATAAAAACATACACAAAAAAATATACAATATTTAAAACTTAAGTGAAAGTGTAAAATTCTCTTATACAGCTTTTTGTAACAATGGCAAGGCTGTAAAAAGGAGTTAATTAAAACATAGTGTAGTGCTGATCAAAATGCTAACAATGTCCACTTTAATGATGCCCGCTGCCACGATGACGACTATGACGAACGCTGGCCCGATTCCAGTTGCTGCTGCCACTAAGTTAGAACCGAAATTGCTGCAATTGCCGCATCCAGCGCTTATGCAGCAGCTGCCCCAACAGCCCCAGCCGCACCACCATCAACAGCACCAACACAACAATAATAAACTTGGTAAGTTCTTGTACAGCTTTTCTATTGCATTTTTAAAGTTTTAACTTTAAAAACACTTCTGAAGTATGATTTTTGAAAGTCAATTCAATTCAATTTTTGTTTAGTGGCATCCGATATGTTATCACAATTCAGTCAATGTCTCGTTATGTGGAGAGTATACGTAGGAAAATGATCAGTAGTATTAATTAAGTCTAGCGTGGCAGTTTTGCCAATGTAAGTAGTTTATAATCTCTACTATATCGTGTGGCTTAAGCTTATAAAAATACGAGCCTAAAAATATATTTTTAAAGTTTTTCTTTGAAACTTTGTTAAACAACATTTTTCAATAAACCCAGAAAAACTGCTGTCCCCACCGATATTTGAAAAACAAGAGCCACGTTAAATCTAAAAAAATCGCGCACATTAGAAATAAGGTGTAGATGACGGGAAATCAGGCTGGCCCTAACTTAGATAGTATTTAAGCATATACTCACGACTATATTCCCCGAGGGGGTAGTCAGAGATATTCTGAAACCTCAGAACATCCACGTTTCACCAGTAGTACCGAAACTCTGTCCAGTGTGACGGGGGGTGAGGCCGTCGCCACATAATGGACAGTGGGTACAATACATGCCTCGAAATTGAAGCATTCAGGTTTCCTCACGATGTTTTCCTTCACCGAAAAGCCAGTGGTGTTACAAATAGTACATAAATTCCGAAAAACTCATAACAACCTAAAAGAATTAACAAAAAAGAATATCTTAAACTTAGTGCGCAATACTGTAGGTATATTTTTGATGGGAACATGGCTATAAATAATGAATTTATTTTAGTGTTTTTTTTAAATAATTAATTTACTTTTTGCTTGTGCGTTAGCAGTACATTTTCGCCAATGTAAAGTAGTTTGTGGGAATATCTATCCCAATATCAGATTTTGTTTTTGGTCAAGAACAAGAAGCGATTGAGGATTGCGGAGCCTCGTGGCAGGCAAAAACGCGACGCGCGGAAACCACGCGAGACAAGTTCTCGTGTCAGAACCTGCAACGTGACTCCTCAAGTGGCTTTATAATTGTATTTATACATTTTGTTTAAAATGGCTAAAAATAGTGTTGAGTATTGAGTATTAAGTATTCAGTATTCAGGATTGAGTATTGAGTATTGAGTTTCCAAAACAACAAACCTCTACACAACCATTTAGCCAATGATTAAAAATAGCGCCTTTTTTCTTTTCGCCTATTCTTTTAGCGCCGCCATCAATCAAACTTGAATATTATAGTTTATAATAAAGTTGAAGAAATATCACTAAACTCAGTCCAAACGGAGATATAAAGGCTTGAAGTAAACGTAATGAGTATTTTATCAAATTCAAGCCTTTGTATCTCCGCTCAGACTGAGTTTAGGGATATACACCGTGTTAATGAATAAGCGCAAAACCTCATACACCCCAACTGATTTCTAACAAAATAGTTAGATTGAAACAATAATTTCATTATTTTGATAGTTAAAATTTAAAGTTATTCGAATTTTAAGTTTTCAGGCAAAAATGATTTGTTTTCATTTCAGCAATGAATGAAAGCGCTATCGTGCTCGTTGATACATATTAAGAATCTTGTTTTGGTAGTAAGTAGGGTGAGTGTGCCCGTGCGGTGGGATGACATCGGGTTCAATAAATTTTAAATTTTACAAACAAATTATTTAATATTTTGAAAAAAAATTACCTATGTTGAAACCGTGATAATTCGATTCTCCTCTTGATTCTAAACAAACTACTTTCTAGTTTTGCGTTAATTCATTAACACGTATATGTAATATCAAGTTCTGTAGGTATTTTGTTTGTTACTAAAATATTCAAGTTTGGTTGATGGCCGCACCAAAAACAACGGCGAAAAAATGGCGCCTACCTTCCATAATATAAAACCCGCATTGTCTTTTGTGAAACATCCATAGCATAACTTTTTGTAAAAAAGGTTCAATAGCAGCACTAGCTAATAATTTTTTGTTCTACTAAAATATAAAGAAATGATGCGACTAAGGGATAGGACTTTACCAAATAGGACTAGGACCAATTTAATTATCTATCTATCTATCTATAACGTCACGCCTCTTTCCCAGTGGGGTAGGCAGAGACCAGAGCGCGCCATATACTACGATCCTTACATACCTCTTTTGCCTCATTCACATCCATACATCTCTTCATACATGCCCGTCGGTTTCGAGTACTCCGCACCTCACCTTTTGTTAGGACGCAACCGATTTGATCAGAATACGTCCTACGAGGGCGCCCTCTGACGACACTTCCACTCACTTTAGCTCCATATATCTCTTTCGTACATCTGCTATCACTCATCCTCTCCACATGCCCAAACCAACGAAGCATACCTTTCTCTATTCTTGTCACAACATCTTCTTTCAATTGACATCGATCTCTAATCACACAATTTCTCACTCTATCTCTCAGCTTAACACCACACATATTTCTCAAGGAACGCATTTCAACAGCATTAATTTTACTTTCATGCTTTTTCTGCCATACCCATACAATTTAATTATTTTGTTTTTAAATCAGTTGGGGTGTATGAGGTTTTGCGCTTATTCATTAACACGTTGTATACATTACAAGTTCATGCAGACAAAATCACCGGCATCAACTAGTATTTAATAAGCATAAGGAAAGGACTAGAAACCTATTAAGGCTCCAATTATAAATTAAAATAACATTTTAATTTAACTAATTAAATGCAAACAGCTCTCATAAAAATAAGGTCCCGTAAAATTAAACTTTTGATTGTTTAATTTCATTGGTTTCCAAAGGTTTTAATTTTCAGTTTCTAATTTAATTCTGCTATACGCTCTCTAGTTCACACAAAGTAACGAATTTACGGGTGAATGCCAATCGGGAATGCTTTTGCATCGTGCTGTATAAAGTTCTTGTCTACTTTGCAGTCAATATATTTACGAAAATATTTTATACGTTCGCAAAAATGTGTCTCTCTTTCCCAAAAACAGTGACGTTCATAATTACAATACAAGAAATAAAAATAAATTAGTATTCCCACATTTTCGACTTAGTAAGGTCAACACATCTTTCATGGGGCACTGTATACGTTATTATAATAAGATACCAGAGAATATTCTTAACTTGACGGACAAAAAGTTTAAGTCCCATGTTAAACAAGTCCTCTGTAAAAAAGGTTACTATAAACTCGATGATTATTTGAATGACCAAAATGTCTGGTCTTGACAATGTTACACTATGTAATTTAATATTGAATTTATGTAATTGTACTTTGTATATTTTGTTTTGTTTAAAAGAAGTGTGTTGTAGAGTTTCTGGCCGCATCTTCTCTACAACGGAACACCTTCCGACGCGGTGGTAGATTCAAAAACATGACGTCAAAAAGTTATCTATGTGATATTATTTTGAATAAACAATTTTGACTTTTGACTTTGACTTTGCAATATAGCACTTTTTCTTTGACACGTCGATTAGCCCAAGATCCAACCGCAAATTGAATACTCCATTCAAAACAGCAACCAAAATTTAAGGTGTTATTTGTGTTTCTCTTGCCTAGTGGTCCAGTCTAACCCCTGTGAAATCCGATCCCAAGACTCCGTCGAAGGGCTAGGCAGAAGGAATTTAATTATAGATTGCATGCACTCATTCTTGTTGTTATTGATAAACACTTAAATTTACTTCTCAAATAAGGTTATTCTGTATTTAAAAAATTAAATTAAAAAGTTTATTTCAGTTTCCTCTAAGAGGAAGGATCTCTCTTTAAGACTAGAGTGAGCCATACCAATTGTAAAGTGTCCACTTTTTTTGACGTTTAGGTTTGAGTGTGTGGTGTCAAGTAGTATGGACAAAAGGCACCGAGTGACATATGGCCTTATGTTTACGGTCACTTTTCACACACACTAGCTCAAAAAAAAGTGGACAGCCGCATAAACAAATATCTATAGTTCCATCTCCTACTATTAAAGTACGTCATAAGACAAAAGAGACCAACTACAATCGTAAATTTATGCGGACTCTATGGAGATCGTTCCTGTACAGGGTCCTTCTTAATATGCTGACACTTTTTAAGGGGATGACCAGACCATCTACCTGAACAACTTTCTCTATGGGACCAATCTCGCTGTGCCATACAGCGGGCTCGAGTAGGTTTGCAGTTTTGTACGGAAGAGCAGATTATTTTTTCGCGATTTCGATTGTGGTGCCATAGAGAAAGTTGTTCAGTTTGATGGTCTGATCATCCCCTTAAATAAGTGTCAGCATATTAAGAAGGACCTTATATAGTTCTGAATACAGAACCCGCATAAACAAATATCTATAGTTCCATCTCCTTCTACTATTAAAGGTATGTCATAAGACAAAAGAGACCAACTACAATCGTAAATTTATGCGGACTCTATGGAGATCCTTCCTCTTAGAGTTTCCTTAAATCTAGTACAAAGTCATCGTCGGAACCTTCTTTTGCGTAGCATGAGTTACTCGTTACAGAAGATTCCGCTCTTCCATTAATCTATATTAATGTAGGTAAGTTTATAGTCTAGGAAAAATAAGGTTTGAGATTGCATTAAAGACACTTTAGTAAATTGTGTTTGAAATAATATTACTGTTAGTTTATAACACTTTTGTCGAGATTTCATGGTTATATTGTCTCAGGAACCTGAGAAATACCTTAAAATCGATTTAAATGTACAAAGGGCAAGCTTATTTCGAAAGATATTTCTTCCAACATACTGTTGTGTGTAGGTATGTGTGTGTGTGTGTGTGTGTGTGTTACAGTATATGTATATCTATTAGTATTAGTGTGGGCCTCAGAGTGTGGGCCCTAAATACTTAAGGGTATATTACTGTTGGTGCGCTCCATACAAACGAAGTCTGGTGATATTTTCAATACTAACCGATTAAACTCAATAAAATTTTGCAGAAACGATCTAGAAACAAATGTCCATGCATGTATCGTGTCAGATTTTCCTTAAAATGTACAGTTTTAAAGTTACAGTGCCTCAAAGATTTCCATAAAAATTCTAAATTAATCCTAGCATTGAAACTGTATATTTTAACGAAAATCGGACACGATACAAGCATAGATATTTGGTCCTAGATTGTTTCTGCAAAATTTCATTGAGTTTAATTGGTTAGTATTGAAAATATCACCAGACTTCGTTTGTATGCAGCGCGCATTTACGCATTCGGAAGAAACTTGTCTTAAGTAATAAGATAACTACAAATTATACTCGGTATTTAAGCAAGCCTGCCACTTCATTGTAGTTTAAAGTTTTTAGCCATTCTGTGATTGTGTGTTTGCATTGATGGTGATTCATAGAATGTATATAATATATTGTATAAATATAATATATTGAATATATTGTAATAGTTATTAAGTCGTGTTATGTTGTAGATTTTCTGGCCTCATCTTCTCTACAGCGACAACACGTTCCGACGCGGTGGTAGCTTTAAAAAAGATTTGACGTTTGACAAGTGTGCTGCAATTCAATTCATTTTTTGTTTAGTGGCATCCGATGTGTTATCACAATTCAGCCAATGTCTCGTTATGTGGAGAGTATATGAAGGAAAATGATCAGTAGTATTTATTAAGTCTAGAGTGGCAGTTTTGCCAATGTAAGTAGGTTATAATCTCAAGTGATTGTTTTAAGGTTAAAACACAAAAGAGTTCACAAAATGGTGGAGCCACGTGCAATCCTAACGCGCCGATACCCACGTGTCCGTACTCCGCCGGAATTGCAGCGCGACTCCAAGTGTGCTGCAAGCTCTTATATTGAATAAATTATATTGACTTTGACTTTGACTTTGACTTTGAATACATGTTTAGCTTTTCCAATTTAAAAATGAAACTAAGCCCTGTAACTGTACTCTTGATTGCACTGTAATTAGTGTGTGATGCCTAACGTCACGCAGCAACTGTGGATCTCCCGCTAAACTCCATACGGAGTTTTGGAGAGAAATTGTGTATCCTAGATTATAATCATTCTGTAAAAGTTAAATAAATTAAAAAAAAAATATATATATATAGCATAGCATATGCTCACGACTATATTCCCCGAGGGGGTAGTCAGAGATATTCTGAAACCTCAGAACATCCACGTTTCACCAGTAGTACCGAAACCTGCATGCTTCAATTTCGAGGCATGTATTGTACCCACTGTCCATTATGTAGCGACGGGCTCACCCCCTGTCACACTGGACAGAGTTTCGGTACTACTGGTGAAACTTGAATGTTCTGAGGTTTCAGAATATCTCTGACTACCCCCTCGGGGAATATAGTCGTGAGCATATGCTATGCATGCTACCATTATTTAGAACCTAAAAAACTTCATAAATTAAGCTTTTGTAAATAAAAGTGGTTGTCGCGGGACGCCCGGCAGATGTGAAACAACGAAATACCGTTTGATTAATTATGCCAAGATAGAACCTCATGCTTCTATCTTTCTAACATTTGTAAGTTAAGAGGATATAATTCGGAGCGCGCTCCATACAAACGTACTATGGTGATATTTACAATACTAACCAATTAAACTCAATGAAAGTTTACAGAATCAATCTTAAAACAAATTTCTATGCTTGTATAGAGTCCGATTTTCGTTAAAATGTATAGTTTTAAAATTACAGTGCCTCAAAGATTTCCATACAAATCTTAAATTAATCCTATCATTGATACTGTATATTTTAACGAAAATCTGACTCCATACAAGCATAGATATTTGTTTCAAGATTGTTTCAGCAAAATTTCATTGACTTTAATTGGTTAGTATTGAAAATATCACCATAGTACGTTTGTATGGAGCGTGCTCCGAATTATATCCCCTTAAAAAACGGTTCAAATTAAAAAAATTACGGAATGTTATGAAGAACATCAGCGCACATAAAAGTTAAAATTAAAAATGACAGAAGGGAGGTGTGGTGCCGTGATACACGAGTATTTATGCTTCATTAAAACACATTAAAATATTAATATGTTTTATAGGTGAAACTATGACAATATTACCACTGTTAAAACAAAAACGAGCTTCTATGTACAGTCTTTGACTATTTATATGTGGACTGGTTACGCGTGTAATTCTACTAACAAACATTTCTGCCACTTTTTGCGGGGGGCGACGTAACATGAAATCCGCAACTAAGGATTTTATTCCCCATAACTTTAGATTCTAATTTTGAATGTTAAAAATCATGAAAAGTAGTCTCGTGTGAACCCCAAACGTTCTAAGTTCGAAGTTATTATTTCGCAATTATAGGCTGTCTCGTTTAGTGATAAGGTGTAAAATTGAATGTAAATGCACAAGATCAATTGTGCTTATACCGTGGCAGAGGGAAAATACTACCGCAAAGCTAGTCCTTATAATAATTAGTGAAAGTGTACAGTATAAGAAACAGTAGGTACTAAAGTTAGCATTTATGAAGACAGATAACTGTAACCCAAAAACAGAAATGTTGTAGTTATGAAGAAAATAAACTTTAAACAATTTTTTTTATCTCGGTTCCCATACCATGTTTGCATGCATATGCTCACGACTATATTCCCCGAGGGGGTAGTCAGAGATATACTGAAACCTCAGAACATCCACGTTTCACCAGTAGTACCGAAACTCTGTCCAGTGTGACGGGGGGTGAGCCCGTCGCCACTTGAAATGGACAGTGGGTACAATACATGCCTCGAAATTGAAGCATGCAGGTTTCCTCACGATCTTTTCCTTCACCGAAAAGCCTGTGGTGTTACAAATCGTACATAAATTCCGAAAAACTCATTGGTACGAGTGGGCCTGGACGGGGATCGAACCATCGCCTCCTGCACGGCAGGCAAGGTTAGTCGCCACTGGACCACCACGGCTCGGCACGGCCACGGCACGGCATACCATGTTTGTAATATAATATTTATTTGGATATAGTTTACTTTCTTTTATAGTTTAAAATTAATAAGTTTTTGTTCAGATTGTGTGTTTTAGTTTGTTTATTTCTTTGATTTGTGTACACACGGCGACACATCAAGCTATACGAAACCATCATAGCTGGCCGCGCGACGTTATACTTTACTTTTTTTTTTATAATGTCTGTAACGGCTCTGGATACTAGTCCTTTTGAGCCATTCGTTATTTTTTTCTTTTTATTCTTTATTTTGATGATGGGATGATAGATGACGATGAATCTATGGTCGATTTGTAAGCTCGCGCGTTGCCGCCAAAATGACCATGTACGAGTTAACTTGAACCAAAACTTATGTTCTGTTATCGTATTTATTTGAGATTCCTGTTACGTCGGTCGCTTTACGCAACTGTTTGGTACACAATCCGCACGAAATTATGTCACAAATATCACTAAAACCAACTTTTTACGAATTTCAAATAACACGAAACACAACAAGAGCAATGGCGCCAAGCAAACTCGTTATACTTTACTCGACCTCCGTGCGGCCAGCTTATTTTGGTTTTGTACAGCTTGATGTGTCGCCGTGTGTACACCTTGCCTGCCTCACTTTGTAAACTTTCTCTTTATCATGGGTCTGCTGGAAGAAATCTCTTCAGAGATAAGTTCGCCCTTGTGAGCCCGTCGGGGAGTGAGCCCGTCGCCACTTATAAAGGACAGTAGGTACAATACATGCCTCGAAATTGAAGCATGCAGGTTTCCTCACGATGTTTTCCTTCACCGAAAAGTCAGTGGTGTTACAAATAAAAATAAATTTCAAAAAATTCATTGGTACGAATCGGTCTGGACGGGGATCGAACAATCGCCTCCTGCACGGCAGGCAAGGTTACTCGCCGCTGGACCACCACGGCTTCATAAAGTAATTTTCCATTAAAGGTTAAAAAGGAAATTACGTTTTTGAAAAATTCGTGAATTAATAACAAGCAATATTCTTCATTTAACAAAAAAAAATACCGGTTAAGTTCGAGTTTGACACCGATGGTTCCGTACCACCACACAATTTATACCCATCTAAAAAAGGTACCGGGGAGCAAAGTCAAAGTCAATGTCAATATAATTTATTCAATATAGGAGCTTGCAGCACACTTATCAAACGTCAAATCTTTTTTAAAGCTACCACCGCGTCGGAACGTGTTGTCGCTGTAGAGAAGATGCGGCCAGAAACTCTACAACATAACACGACTTAATAACTATTATAATATAAATTCTTAAGCTAATGGATGGAGCGAATGGATGAGGGAGGCAGAGGACAGGGTTTTTTGGCGCGACTTGGGAGAGGTCTATGTTCAGTAGTGGATGATGATAGGCTGATGATGATGTCATATAACCACAGGGAGAAATTGATATCATTAGAATCCCTTTAAACTTAGAGTCTAACCATCAAACTGGACAACTTTTACGATGGGAGCAAACCGATCGGAACAAAAAAAATCTGCTGTTACATATGTTTTTGTCGAGTAGGCATTGCAGTTTAGTATGGAACAGCAGATTTTTATACTCCGATCGGTTTTCTACCATAGTAAAAGTTGTTCAGATTGATGTGTAGACTCTTCGTTTAAAAGGATGCTATATCAATACGAGTTTTATGTATTATTACGAAAAAAAAATGTTTTCTCTCATTCAGTTCGGTATCCTTAGCGCAAATCTGACTCACACTTGGCCGGTTTTTATTATTTGATGTTTTACTTGAAATTTTAACTATAAACACACCTGATTTGACGCATATAAAATATGTATTGCAAAAACAAAAAAAACGTTGTAATTTAATGCATGCATGCAAGCATATGCTCACGACTATATTCCCCGAGGGGGTAGTCAGAGATATTCAGAAATCTCAGAACATCCACATTTGACCAGTAGTACCGAAACTCTGTCCATTGTGACGGGTGAGCCCGTCGGCACTTATAATGGACAGTGGGTACAATACATGCCTCGAAATTGAAGCATGCAGGTTTCCTCACGATGTTTACCTGCTGGATGTTATGGTTAAAAAAGACAGCCCTTTAAAGGTAGGACAGATGGTGTAGGCTTAGTACAGTGCGACATGAAAGAGTAGACAAAAATTGACAGCACCAGTTTCCTTGTAAGAACGTCAAAATTGCGCATAACCTAGTAAGATCGTCCCCGAGTCACGTTTGCAGGTTCTGACACGAGCACTTGTCTGGCGTGGTGTTTGCGCGTCGCGTTATTGCCTGTCACGAGGCTCCGCAATCCGCAATCTCTTCCTGGAGCCCGATTGCGCTATGTTAAAACATTGAAATTATATTCTTATTCAATTTCAGTTCTCTCTCAATTTTGTTAAATTCTGCATCGCGCTAAACTCTATATAACTGACAGCCTTTAACGTCTGAGCGATCTGTCAAAACGGCTCTAACGGCTGTCAAGAGCAGTACCGCGATTAGCGCAATACCAAATGTGTCAAAAGTTATGGTTCGTTCGTAGTCCAATCACGGTTCAATCACCGAATATTACCGCGATTGCAGCCCTGTTCTTGATCAAAAACAATCCCTGAGATTGGGATAAACACTCCCACAAACTACTTGACACTGGTGGAAATGCAGTGATAACGCACGCAAAATTCCATATTTAAAATATTACTTTTAATTGTATCATCAACGTGTATTACGCGTCGAACTTTTGTATGAAATTGACAACTCTGCAACCACCTTAAGACGTAATATCCAAAGGGTGCCTTTGGTTACGGAACCCAAAAATTAAAAATACTTTTCTAACAAATCCATTACGAATTCCCTCGAGTTAAAACGTTTTTCTGCTTAATGTAATAAATCTAATGTATTATTTAATTAATTTCAATTAATTATGTGTATTTAATTAAAACACGGTACTCAAAGGAACATCACTATTAATAATTAAACTGATGTACGAAAATCTATTAGCTTTTACGTCATGGAATATTAATTATGAGTGTTTTAAGTGATATTTAATATTAAAAGATTAAATTACGAAAAATATTTCTTAGCATTATAATTATGCTCACGACTATAGGCACAAAGTACTATAATTATCTATACAACGTGTTAATGAATTAACGCAAAACTAGAAAGTAGTTTGTTTAGAATCGAGAGCAGAATCGAATTATCATGGTTTCAACATAGGTAATTTTTTTCAAAATATTAAATCATTTGTTTGTAAACTTTAAAATTTACTGAACTCGATGTCCACCCACCACCGCTCAGGCACTCTCACCCTACATACTACCAAAACAAGATTCTTAAAATGTCTCCACGAGCACGTTAGCGCTTTCATTCATTGCTGAAATGATAACCAATCATTTTGGCTCAAAACTTTAAATTTTAAGTATCAGAATAATGAAATTATTGTTTCAATCTAATTATTTTGTTGTAAATCAGTTGTATGAGGTTTTGCGCTTATTCATTAACACGTTGTATGTCGAACAGAATCTCAAGGCTTAAAATTAGTAGAAATCATAGATTTTCACATGGTAGTGTCAAAATGTCATCTGTATAGGCAAAGAAGACCGTTTATAAACTGAGACTTTTTGCAAAGAAAATCTTTCTAACTCTACGCTGGAAACATAAAAAAATTACAAATTTTTGCATTGTGAAAATATAATTTTTTTTAATGGCCAGTTATTTAAAGTTGATTTTAAGTATTCCAAGGAGTTTTTCGGTCCGACGAGTGACGTCACTTGTCGGACGTTATTTTATTCAAAATATCAGTTAGTCCACTATGCGTGCCCAATGCGGATTGGTAGACTTTAGATACGCATCGGAATTTCTTCAATTCAATCAATCAAATCAATCAAATCAGCCCCCATCAACCCACTGCTGGGCATAGGCCCCCTTTTTATTGCGCCACTCCTCACGGTCCTGTGCCAATCTGATCCATGTACGACCCACAACCCTTACAATGTCGTCTGACCATCGCATCGGTGATCTACCCACGGACCTCCTTCCTTCTCTTGGCCACCATTCCGATATTGCCTTTCTCCACCGGCCGTCTTCCCTTCTAGCCAAATGTCCCGCCCATCTCCACTTCAACTTTGTACTCCGGTCTCCAACGTCGTCGACCTTAGTTCATCGACGGATTTCTACGTTGGGTACGCGGTCCAAAAGCGATATTCCCAGCATGGTACGCTCCATGGCTCTTTGTGCGACTTTTATTTTGTACATGTTCAATTCAATTATACTTTATTGCACACCAAAACAGAACATACATTTGAATACAGATAAAGAATTAAAAGTAGGTACAAATAAGGCCCCCCTTCCCCTTTCGACCTTTCTTCCCCTTTTTTTTTGCCTTTTCGATTCAGCCCTCCAAAAAAAACTTGACGTACCGAATTAAGAAGCATCAAGCGATGCCACTAGTAAAAAATATAATTAAAACTACCCTTACGGAATCACCCCTACAATAACAATGTAGGTCGCAGGTTATAATTAGCGAAATTTATGGTGCGGTCGGTCCCCGGGGGCGAGTGCGGGGCGTGGGGCGGGGTGGCTTGTGGGGCGACTTCGATTTTTCTAACCCGAGTGTCATATGTACGAGAGTTTTGTTTATCCAGGTTTGTTTATGAGTAATACCTACCTTAGGGCTGCCGGTGACGAAAAAGCATGAAATAAAATTAGAAACCTACCTATTGAAGGACAGACAAACAGACGGATGGAGTAGGCTTTGTAATAGAATCCCGTTGGCACCCTTTGGGTACGAAACCCTAAAATACACGGTGTTACAAAAATACCCCTGAAGAAAAAAGGTTGTTAAAGGGTCCCTTGTAAAGACAATGTATGACAACCGTAGTATAACATTATTATTTACCGAAAAATTAATTATCGATACTAAAATCGTAATCGTTGTAGCGCAGCACTATTTTACTGACTGTCCGCTAGTTCAAAGACTAAACGGCAGCAGATACGTCGTAAGGCCACTGCGATGTCACCACTATCTTGAAAGTACTTAATTTAAAAGATGATTAATTCTCTAAGTTATCTTTATCACTAAATCTAACTTGAATATTAACACCTATTTATTGCAAAAAAAGCAATAAATAACATTGACAAAAAAGTTAAATTATTGTTACAAAAATTAAGACCTTTATTACAATCAAAATTACATAATATAAATCATTTCAAAACAATTAATTATTAAATTGGCAACATGCCTCGTCCCAAAATTAAGATTAATTTCAATAAAGTACCTATTCATATTTGTCATAATGTAAGATAATTTAAGCATCATACAATTAGTTTTTTTCGACAGAGAAAGTTTCTTCGTCTCTGACTTAAATTTAGGTATAAATGACTTACAAACACGACCCTTCTGAAAAACTAGTCTTAGTTTCAGATGTCATACTAGAGTTGGGATTTTTTAATAATTGGCTTCGATGAAGTATTTTATTTTCTTTGTTTAATTATGTAACACGTTGTATACACGACGGATTGATATCATTAGCATCCTTTTAAACTAAGAGTCTACCGATCAAACTGAACAACTTCTACTATGGAAGCAAACCGATTGGAACTAAAAAAAACTGATGTTCCTTAATTATTAAACTACAATGCCTACTCAACTCAAAAAATGTATGCAACAGCTGATTTATTGCTCCGATCGGTTTGCTCCCATAGTAAAAGTTGTTCAGTTTGATGGGCAGACTATTAGTTTAAAAGGATGCTACTGATATCAATTTCACCCTATACAACCTCTTTTCATAAGTCGGTTCAAAGTCAACGCACCATACAAGATAGCTAAAACCGTTTTGGTCATTCATATATTCATACATCACAGTAATACAGTGTCCCATAAAAGATATGTTGACCTTACTGAGTCCGAAATGTGGGAATAAAATATACTACGAGAAAAGTTTGAATATTTCCTAGTCAAACCAAGTTGTTCAGCGAGCATTTTGGCTACTCTGGTTTTTCTGTGAATCTCTTCATTTCTGATACGATCGCCCAGGGAAACTGCGAGCATATCCCTCTCTTTCTTATGAGGCCTTATAGTCGAGGAAATCTACGGATTTTTGTATGGAGTAGTTCGCATTAATTGCTCTTTAGTTGATATTTTGGAATATAGTAAATACATCCAAGGTGGTCCAGTGGCGAGTAACCTTGCCTGCCGTGCAGAAGGCGATGGTTCGATGCCCGTCCAGGCCGACTCTTACCAATGAGTTTTCGGAATTTATGTGCGATTTGTAACACCACTGGCTTTTCGGTGAAGGAAAACATCGTGAGGAAACCTGCATGTTTCAAGTTCGAGGCATGTATTGTACCCACTGTCCATTATAAGTGGCGACAGGCTCACCCCTCGTCACACTGGACAGAGTTTCGGTACTACTGGTGAAACGTGGATGTTCTAAGGTTTCAGAATATCTCTGACTACCCCCTCGGGGAATATAGTCGTGAGCATATGCTTATGCCGTAGTAAATACATACCTGAAAAACATTAATTCTCAATAATCCCCGATTTTTATTTTGACTTAATTGGTTTGTATTTAAAATATAACCAGACTTCGTTTGTATGGAGCACGCAGCAAAAACTATCCTCTTAAGAAAACCTAGACCCTTAGTCGCCTCGTAAGAAAACCTCGGGGAAAAACTGTGGTCTGAACCGTGGTCACACGAAATTTAACCCACGTTAAAAACTTCACACTTCTAATTTCGTCAAAATTGGTTAGTGACAGCCTTTCGGCCACAAAATTACTTTACAAAAATTTTTATCCCATAGTCACATCTTATGACACCCACGGGAAGAAACGGTGGTCTTACACGTCATACTTAAACTTACCTTCTTCGCCGCAGTCGGGTAAAATACTCCAGTCCCGCAACTTTTTTTAAAACTTCCTCCGTATCATACCTGCCCCAGATATAGGCCACTTCACACATGTATTTCATAGCGACGCAAAAAAGTGGTTGTGCCATTCGTCCGCACGTACTCAGCCGTGTGAAAGGGCCTTAGTAACTTTCTGTTTGGTATAAGTTATGGGTTACCTTTGATAAATGCAGTGTTTTGGACTGATTCAAGTCTGGACAAGGTTCGTTATGTAACACTGTGAACATTGCTGGTCTATTGTATTCGCCCCAAACTCGCCCATACTGGGAGAAATTGATATTATTATCATCCTTTTAAACTAAAAGTCTACCCAACAAACTCAACAACTTTTACTATGGGAGCAAACCGATCGGAGCAAAAAAATCAGCGGTATCATATTAAACTGCAATGCCTAGACGACTCAAATGTATGCAACAGTAAATTGATTTGTTGCTCCAATCGGTAAGCTCCTATAGTAAAAGTTGGCCAGTTTGATGGGTAGACTTTGAGTTTAAAAGGATGCTAATGATATCATTTTCACCCTGTAAACAACGTGTTAATAAATAAGCGCAAAACCTCATACACCCCAACTGATTTATAACGAAATAATTACATTGAAACAATATTTTTATTATTTTATTAATTACATTGACAGTTATTCGCATTTTAAATTTTTATGTAAAATATTTTTTTATTATTTCAGCAGTAAATGAAAACGCTAGCGTGCTCATGGATACATTTTACGAATCTTGTTTTGGTAGTCAGTAGGATGAGTGTGCCTGTGCGGTGAGTTGGCATCGAATTAAAAAAACAAATTAATTATACAAAGAAATTATTTAATATTTTGATAAATGTAACCTTTGACTAATTATTATAAGGACTAGCCTTGCGGTACCATTTCCCCTCTGTCACGGTATAAGCACAATTGATCTTGTGCATTTACATTCAATTTTACACCTTATCCCTAAACGAGACAGCCTATAATTGCGAAATAATAACTTCGAACTTAGAACGTTTGGGGTTCACACGAGACTACTTTTCATGATTTTTAACATTCAAAATTAGAATCTAAAGTTATGGGGAATAAAATCCAAAGTTGCGGATTTCATGTTACCTCGCCCCCCGCAAAAAGTGGCAGAAATGTTTGTTAGTAGAATTACACGCGTAACCAGTCCACATATAAATAGTCAAAGTATGTAACCTATATTGAAACCATGATAATTCGATTCCGTTCTCGATTCTAAACGAACTACTTACTAGTTTTGCGTTAATTCATTAACACGTTATACAATGTGTTAATGAGTAAGCGCAAAACCTCATACACCCCAACTGATTTATAACATAACAATTAGATTGAAAAAATAATTTCATTATTTTGATAGTTAAAATTTAAAGTTAATAGCATTTTAAGTTTTCAGGCAAAAATGATTTGTTATCATTTCAGCAATGAATGAAAGCGTTAACGTGCTCATGGATACTTTTTATGAATCTTGTTTTGGTAGTAAGTAGGGTGAGAGTGCACAAGCGGTGGGTTGAGATCGAGTTCAGTTAATTTTAAATTTTATAAACAAATTATTTAATATTTTGAAAAAAATTACCTATGTTGAAACCATGATAATTCGATTCTGCTCTCGATTCTAAACAAACTACTTTCTAGTTTTGCGTTAATTCATTAACACGTTGTATAGGGCCCTTTTTAATATGCTGACACTTTTTTAAGGGCATGATCAGACCGTCAAACTGAACAACTTTCTCCATTGGACAAAAAATACAAATCGCAAAAAAAAACAGCTGTCCCATACATTTGGCTCGAGTAGGTCGGCAGTTTCGTATAGATTAGATTTTTGTTTCGCGATTTCGATGTTGCCATAGAGAAAGTTGTTAAGTTTGATGGTCTGATCATCCCCTTAAAAAAGTGTCTGCATATTAAGAAGGACCCTGTACAGATAGTCCAATATTCTGACACATTTCGCCAACAGTTGATTCTCCGTCGAATGGTTCGCCTAAAGTACGTTTCGTTATCGAGTGTTTCGACAACATAATCTTTCGCCTGTGAACGATTCGCCGACAGAACATTGTTGGCAACACCAACATAAAATGTAGTAATTAAAAAAAATTTATTTCCGTCTCCGTCTTCCATATTAGTACGGTGCTTGTGCGTGTAACTAACTCAGCATAGGTAGCATGCCACCGTGATATAGCGCTATCACACCTTCGCTCTCTTTCTATTTGCGCGCAAACGAATGAGATAAAAGACGTGATACAGCCGTATCACGTGTATCATGCTACGCATGCTGGTGTAAAAATCACTAAAAGAAACCTCCAGTGCTGCAAAGACTTTCCTTTACATGGAACCACTCCTGCCACCAGAAAAACTTCAGTCCACTAAAACCTCTCCAGCGGAGCCGAATAAAACACCGATATGCCACGTTAGTCTAGGAAAAATAAGGTTTGAGATTGCATTAAAGACACTTTAGTAAATTGTGTTTGAAATAATATTACTGTTAGTTTAAAACACTTTTGTCGAGATTTCGTGGTTGTATTGGCTCAGGAACCTGAGAAATACCTTAAAATCGATATTACTGTACAAATGGCAAGCTTATTTCGAAAGATATTTCTTCCAGCATACTAGCAAAAGAGATAGTTTATTATCACAAGGAAAATTTAATGTGTACAAACAAACAGTAAATAATTTAGTTTTGAGGTTATCATTTTCGAAGACTTAAAAAATATTAAATATCTTCCCAAATTTACGGTATTAACCGGGGATTATTATTGTTATAAATAAAACGTACTGAATGAAACCATCTTGTACAAAATCACCAGTTTTCCATTTTATGTTCATACCTAAATTTAATGTTTTGTAAATATCTTAATTATTCAATAATACACAATAAAAAATCGGGGATTATTGAGAATTTATGTTTTTCTGGTATTTATCTACTATATTCCAAATTATCACCAAAAGTGCAATTCATGCAACCTTCTCCATACAAAAATCCGTAGATTTCCCCGACTAATCGTTATTTGAAAGACATACAAACTAATGAAAATAAGCAAAGATATTCAACATCTCGGCTTTATTTGCTATGAAGAATATTTCTTATTTTTCTATAAAATACGTTTGTGAAACCTGTGTTCAAAGGAAAGCCTAAATATTGGAAAAAATCTGTATTATGTGCATCTACTTTATAAGTTGAAGTCACTTTTACTCTTTGACTATTTATAGGTATATGTGGACTGGTTACGCGTGTAATTCTACTAACAAACATTCACCAAAAGTGCAATTAATGCAACCTTTTGTATACAAAAATCCGTAGATTTCCCCGACTACGTTCCCTACAAACGTTTTGCAGGATTATTTCCGCTATCGCCTCTAACTAACGCCAGGCAACATGACGCGGCTGTAAAAGGATCGGTTAACGAACCGAGAGACGGCTGATGCCGTAATTTACATATACACAGGGTGTTACGTTTTGTTTTAGTAAATTAATTTCACAACAGTTTCTACCTAGCTGCAGGATTGGATTGGACGTGTCTGCCGCATGCCAGATGACCTATGGACCAAAAACTTTGACTATTTATATGTGGACTGGTTACGCGTGTAATTCTACTAACAAACATTTCTGACACTTTTTGCGGGGGGTGAGGTAACATGAAATCCGCAACTTTGGATTTTATTCCTCATAACTTTAGATTCTAATTTTGAATGTTAAAAATCATTAAAAGTAGTCTCGTGTGAACCTCAAACGTTCTAAGTTCGAAGTTATTATTTCGCACATGTGGTTCGTCTTTAAAATCATTGACATCAAACACTGACATAAGTGTTTCGAATTAACAGTCAGTTGCACGTACGTTCATTAAAGATAATCCTCCATTAAATCTCTTGCTAGCTTTTACGGTACGTATACAAAGCCTGAGATCAAAGCAAGTCAGATGTACATAAATTATTCTCTTTAACATTTACACTAGAGAGAGCTTTACAATATTGTTATATAAATACTATATCTAGTACGGTTTGTTTGTTTATACGATCATAGTATTATATGTAAATACAAGGTCACACAAAAGTAAAAATAAATATTTAAAACTTTTAAGGGGGTTGTTTAGACCATCAAACTGAACAACTTTCATTATGGGACCAGCAAGGAAAGCACGAAAAAAAAATCATCTGTCCCATACATTTAGCTCGAGTCGATTTGTAGCTTAGTATGGAACCTCAGAATTTTTTTTCGCTTTTTCTATATTGGTGCCATAGTGAAAGTTGTTCAGTTTGATGTTCTAAACCACCCCCTTAAATGTTTATTTGTATTTTTGTAACACCTTGTAGTATAGCGTTTTGTGTCATATAATATGCTGCCCCATCTCAAAAATCCACCCTGTATAACATCTATAAATATTATTGTGTAAGAGATAGCCAGGCAATTACTGAAACGGTAAATTTAGACCATCAAACTGAACAACTTTTTCTATGGGAGCAAACATGAAATATAAATCAAAAAGAGCTGGTCCATACAACAGCCGTGGTGGTCCAGTGGCGAGTAACCTTGCCTACCGTGCAGGAGGCGATGGTTCGATCCCCGTCCAAGCCGACTCGTACCAATGAGTTTTTCGGAATTTATGTACGATTTGTAACACCACTGGCTTTTCGGTGAAGGAAAACATCGTGAGGAAACCTGCATGCTTCAATTTCGAGGCATGTATTGTACCCACTGTCCATTACAAGTGGCGACGGGCTCACCCCCCGTCACACTGGACAGAGTTTCGGTACTACTGGTGAAACGTGGATGTTCTGAGGTTTCAGAACATAGTACAAAATACAAAAAATACAAAACAATACAATGATAGTCAAAACCACCCGTTTAAATATTACGAGGGCGTTTTGTTACCCACCTCCTCTAATATGCTGACACTTTTTAAGAAGATGATCAAACCATCAAACTGAACAACTTTCTCTACGGCGCCCACATCAAAATCAAATCGAAAAAAAATCAGCTGTCCCACACATTTGGCTCAACTAGGTTTGCACTTTAGTATGTAACAGCAGATCTTTTTTTCACGATTTCGATGTTGGTGCCATAGAGAAAGTTGTTCAGTTTGATGGTCTGATCATCCCCTTAAAAAACTGTTAGCATATTAAAGGACCCTGTGAAAATTCTGTGATAATTTGAACCAGATACTTATAACGGGTCAAAAGATACAGCCCTTCAAAGGTAGGACAGACGGACGGACGGACGGCGTAGGCCTAGTAATAGGGTCCCACTGGCATCCTTTGGGCACGTTACTTTTCTTCTATGATCATTTTCACCCCACGGTTAATGTTGAAAATATTTGTACACCCTGTGTGTTTAATTTAAAACACGTATCACTCACTTCAAGTCAATACTGCCCTAAAAATAGGCTGAAAGCAATAAAAATAAAAAATTCAGCAAGTACATCCTATACCTACATACGCAGGCGCGGTCCAAGGGGGGGGTCACAGGGGACATGACCCCAAAATTGAAAAGAGCAAATTGCACAATTTTATTGCACACATTATGATGATTGGGGGGGGGGGGGTCATGTCCTCTGTGACCCCCCCCCCCCTCCCCCCCTCCAAAATCATCATAATGTGTGCAATAAAATGGTGTAATTTGCTGTAATTTACTCGTCATATTATCGATTTGTAACACCACTGGCTTTTCGGTGAAGGAAAACATCGTGAAGAAACCTGCATGCTTCAATTTCGAGGCATGTATTGTACCCACTGTCCATTACAAGTGGCGACGGGCTCACTCCCCGTCACACTGGACAGAGTTTCGGTACTAGTGAAACGTGGATGTTCCGTGGTTCAGAATATCTCTGACTACCCCCTCGAGGAATATAGTCGTGAGGATATGCTATGCTTATGCTTATATTTTATTATTAGTGACCCCCCCCAAAATTTCAGACTGCGACCGCACCTGTACATACGTAGGTACGTAGCTCTGCGAAATTGTAAGGGAAAAATTTACGCCACATTACATTCAATAATCCACCTTATTGAAACCCCAACAAAGTCTACATTCCTTTGAAGATCACTCGCAGAATTTTCACACACAAATTTCAACATTCTTGTTTTAAGAGAGGAGCTATTTTGGCTTGGAAACTAAGTTTTAATGAAATAGAATTCGGTTATTGGATTTTCTAACTTGTTTTTAGGGGTATAAAGTGGTTTTTTGCTCGTATTTTTTCCATGTTTTCTTTTTAGAGTATTGGGTAACTAAATACACAAAAGATATGGGGTTAGTTTTAACCGACTTGGTGATGAGAGGTTTTGTATTTAGGTATTTACTAGTTTTTGCTCGAGACGTGGAAAACTTCAAGACACCTTTGTACCCCTTTAGGGGTTGATTTTCGAAAAATCCTTTCTTTGTGCTAATGTAGAGGACATTATCTGTAGAGTGTGCATGCCTTAAATATTTCTCATCTTCAGTAGTTATACAACATCTGTCAGTGAGTCAATCTATCACAGATTTATACAGGGTGTAAGTCTAAATGCATTACACACTTAAGGAAGTGCTTCAGACCATCAAACTGAACAATTTTCACTACGGAACCAACATTGAAATCTGCCGTCCGATTTCGATGTTGGTGCCATAGAGAAAGTTATTCAGTTTGATAACTGATCATCCCGTTAGAAAACTGACAGCATATTAGAGAAAGACCCTATATACAAGGTGTTACGATAATAAAAATTAAAATAAAGGGGGTGGTTTAGACCATCAAACTGAACACTACACTTTTACTATGGGTATCTATACTAAATCTGATGTTCCATACTAAACTACAAATCTACTCGATCTAAATGTATGGGACAGCAGATTTTTTTCGCGATTTCGATGTTGGTCCGATAGTAAGTTTTACTTTTGTGAAAACTTGTAAAGGGGTAGTTTAGAGCATCAAATTAAACTACTTTCACTATGGGGCCAACATTGAGAAAAATAAATTTCTGCTGTTTCATACAAAACCGGTACATTGTACTACTGATTATTTATAAGACACATAGAAAAACCGGCCAAGAGCGTGTCGGACCCGCCTATGACAGGGTTCCGTAGCCATTGCACAAGTAGAATAAGAAAATAGGAAAAATATCGATTCTCTTACCTAAAAGAACATTTGAAAACTAACAATAGCGCGATTTAATTTCCTGCAACGCCATCTAGTTTGAATTAGAAAATATATTTATGTTACAGGTTTTTTCAGAAACTGGTTTAGTCGGAGAAATCTACGGATTTTTGTATGGAGTAGGTTGCATTAATTGCACCTTTGGTGAAAATTTGGATTATAGTAGATACACACCTGAAGAACATAAATTCTCAATAATCCCAAATTTTTATGTTGTATTATTGAATTATTAACACATTTACAAAACATTAAATTTAGGTATGAACAAAAAATGGAAAACTGGTGATTATGTACTGGATGGCTTCATTCTATACGTTTTACTTATAACAATAATAATCCTCGGTTAATATCGTAAATTTGAGTAGATATTTAATATTTAGCAAGTCTCCAAAAATTATAACCTCAAAACTAAATTATTTACTGTTTGTTTTTACACATTAAATTTGCCTTTTTATAATTAACTGTCTCTATTGCTGGTATGCTGGTCGAAATATTTTTAGAAATAAGCTTGCTTTTATATAATTTATACATTAATATCGATATTAAGGTATTTCTCAGGTTCCTGAGCCTATAAAACCACGAAATCTCGACATAAGTGTTATAAACTAACAGTAATATTAGTTCAAACACAATTTACTAAAGTGTCTTTAATGCAATCTCAAACCTTATTTTTCCTAGACTAGTTGGGCTACAGCGTCCGATATAATTTTCATTGAAAATACTTACCAAAATCTATATTTTGTAACATTTTCAGATTATTTACTCCACTATTTTAGAGAAGGTATGTTTCTTCATAACTATTACATTTCTGTTTTTAGGTTGTTGTTCATGCCAAATGTCGATTCAATAGGTGCAAAAATGAGCGAGTTATTGAGACCATACAGACAGACAGACAGAATGGACGAAAATATAAGGATTTCTTGTTTGACTACGGAACCCTAAAAATTATAATTATGTACACACGGTATACTTAACTTCAAAGATCCTTACAGCCGTCTAAGCACAAATTTATTCTTAAATATCTCACAAAAAAACTCATTTAACGACACATCATCATACGATGTCCTACTATTTACATAAAAGCGTGGTTCATATAACAGAGTGACCATAAATTTGTCCAAACGGCGTACTTTAGGGGTGGCCGCTTAGCGTGTTAAAAGAGCTAATGGCTCAAAAGTTATCGTCGGATAGAAAATATTACGGCGCCTTAAATAATATTTTGTTGGGAAAATGTGGCCTTAAGGTCAATTCAGACTATGCGGGAAAATGCTCGAGCACTTTCTAAGTGGCAAATATATATCAACCTTATACAACGTGTTAAGGGGATATCATTCAGAGCGCGCTCCATACAAACGTACTATGGTGATATTTTCAATACTAACCAATTTAAGTCAATGACATGTTTCAAAAACAATCTTGGAAGCAATCTCTATGCTTGTATGGAGTCAAATTTTCGTTAAAATGTATATTTTCAATGCGAAGATTAATTTAAGATTTGTATGGAAATCTTTAAGGCACTGTAACTTTAAAACTATACATTTAAATGAAAATCTGACTCTATACAAGCATAGAAATTTGTTTTTAGATTGATTCTGAAAAATTTCATTGAGTTTAATTGGTTAGTATTGAAAATATCACCACAGTACGTTTGTATGGAGCGCGCTCCGAATTATATCCTCTTAAACTTCTTTGTAAACTCATTTCCAGCAAAATTATTTTGCATGGTGGTACGGAACCCTCAGTGCGCGAGTCCGACTCGCACTTTACGGTTTTTTTAAATTAAATCACCCGTGCGTGAACGTAAGCATGCTTGATAGCAAACAAAACATCTTCTGAAATGAAGAAAATGAAGAAATCTACAACAAAACCCGTCTTGCACAAAGAAAACAATAAAACTAAACCAACGATCCGGCTCGAAGGACCATAAAATCAGACGCGTTCCATTTTTAAATCTCCCATTCACTCGCGTTCACTGGAAAACGACCAATCAGCTGATTGTTTCCCGCTTCAACCAATCCGTAATTCCATTTTCGAAATTTGAAAAAAAGTAATGGAGATTTTCTGGAAGTAATAAGTTTTTATTGGCTGGTGGTAAACAAAAGAGCGAACGTGGCGATAGACAATACCGTACCCACAGAACATTATAAGAAGGGTTAGAAGTGCAACGTAGGCATAGAACGTGTCGCCACAGGTTATGCAATGATTTGCATAACACCATAAGGCGCGCGGCGTGGTGCGAGCGAGAGGGCATGAGTAATTGTAGCAGCGTGAGCGGGAAGACAAGTGGCGACAGCCGTCTCCGAAGCAAAAGCGCTACTTTGCATTTCTAACCCCTCTTATAATGTTCTGTGTTTCATACAAACGTACGATCAGCTGTTTGCATTTAGTAAGGAAACTCCAACCATTTTTTTGCGAATTTTCTATAGGTTTCTCTAAGAGGAAGGATCTCTCTTTAAGACTAGAGTGAGCCATACCAATTGTAAAGTGTTCACTTTTGTTGACGTTTAGGTTTGAGTGAGTGGTGTCAAGTAGTATGGACAAAAGGCACCAAGTGACATATGGCCTTATGTTTACGGTCACTTTTCACACACACTAGCTCAAAAAAAAGTGGACAGCCGCATAAACAAATATCTATAGTTCCATCTCCTTCTACTATTAAAGGTATGTCATAAGACAAAAGAGACTAACTACAATCGTAAATTTATGCGGACTCTATGGAGATCCTTCCTCTTAGAGGTTTCTTAGGGAAAGTTGTCCAGTATCATGGGTACAATCACCCCTTAAAGTAATGCAACTGTTTACACACACCCTGTAATAGTAGGATTTAAAAACCAAACATTTCCCGCCAAAAAGTCTTCAGAAACCAATAACTTTACTTAAATCGATCCCCATTTTATCAACCCCGGGCTCTCATTGGCTAATTTAAAAAGAGAAACACGCAAAGTAAACGAAAAAAGTCATACTTTTCGTTCCGCATTAAGAGGCGGGACTACCGAAACAGGGTTCGGCGTTCCGACTTTTAAGGATAGTAAATAGCTAAATTTCGACACAAAATTAGTACCATCGCTTCTTTAGAAGATGAAGTACAAGATGAACAAAAAAAATTCTGTAAAATTGTATAGTTACATCAGAATGTAAGCTTAATGTAAGTCCTTTTACAATTATAAGGGATGCTGTAAGCCCAACCTATTTCTGAAAAAAAACCTATTAACTGAAAAGCGAAAAACAAGCTCTATAATCACTAATCAGCTATAACAACATTGTTTGAGCAAATATAATTTTATTGTTATTAGGTAGGTATCGCAAACGGGGACAAAGAAAATTTTTGGTCGGTCATTGATAGGTTTGTCCTGCAATACCTTCCTAATAACAATCAAATTATATTTGCAGAAGATAGCTTAGATAGATAGAAGATAGATAGAAGAGAGCTTCTAAAAACCAGGAAAATATAACCCGGCCCTGCGTTTACCTACGGGAGCGTCTTAAACAAGAGACCTAACGCTACATTAAGCAGGAAACGGAAAGATTTGGGGCTTAAACATTTAAAAACAAAACAGTTTGAAAAGGAAAGAAACGAATTGGTTCGTTTCACCATTTTGTTTCTCTCTAGCTATGAGATGAAGCGGGTAATGCATTGACTTACCACTGCTGGACGGAGGGTCCGCGCTCAAAAGTGTCCGAATAAAAAGAGAACGAAAACGCAAAAAAGGGAACGAATTACGCAACAGTCTTCGTTTGATCGGCCGACTACGCGCACGCGTACGCGCGCGGCCATATTTTTATATTTGAAAATGTAATATCCGCCATGGAATTTTAGTGGTTTTCATAAGGCGGGGAAATGATTTGACTAAAGTATATAGAACTTTACTATACAGGGTGTAAGGAAAAGTATTATTAACCTTTAAACCACATACTGTACCCATCAAACTGAACAACTTTTAGTATCGGAGCAGACCTGTCAGAACAAAAAAAATATCATCTGTCCCATACTAAACAGCAATACCTACTCGATTCAAACGTATGGGAAAGCAGATTTTTGTTTGTTCTGACAGGTTTGCTCCCTTACTAAAAGTTGTTCAGTTTGATGGGTAGAGTATGTGGTTTAAAGGTTAATGATACTTTTCCTTACATCCTGTATAGTACTATATACTTTAGTCAAATCATTTCCCCGCCTAATTAAAAACACTAAAATTTCATTGCGTCTTAGACGAATTATATACAGACCCGCCTCGCCTTAGCATTTCCCCTCTGCCAACGTGCAAGATCAAAAGATCTTACGCATTTACATACAATTTTATACCTTATCACTAAACGCGACAGCCTATAATTGCGGAACAATAATTTCGAGCTTATGACGTTTGGAGTTCACACGACACTGTTTTTTATGATTTTTAACATTCAAAATTAGAATCTAAACTAATAGAATAAAATTCAAAGTTGCGTATCTCGTACTACCTCACCCCCCGCAAAAAGTGGCAGAAAAGTTTGTTAGTAGAATTACACGCGTAACTTGTCCTCATATAAGTAGTCTAAGCATGGCGTAAATTACATTAACTTTTCAAATAATAATAAGATATTTTATGTAAATGTTATTCATTCTCCAATAAAATACTCTTTTAGATGCAAATTCGTTAATGGAAGTCGTTATTATAAGAATTCATTAACTATTAATGTTGACATTTAATAAAGAATTATTCAGCGATTTGAGATAATTAAAATGGGAGACCGAAAATAATTTATCAAAAACTAGCTGTGGCCCGCGACTCCGTCTGCGTAGAACTTAAAAAAGTATCCTACGTGTTAATCCAGATCATATTCTATCTGTGAGCCAAATTTCATTAAAATCCATTCAGTAGTTTTTACGGGAAAGAGTAACAAACATCCATCCATACTTACAAACTTTCGAGTTTATAATATTAGTAGGATATTGAACACCTACCTAAACTTCAATTCAAAGTTATAATAACAAATTATAGTGGCGCCCACGACTTCATACTGGCAGACCACTGAAATACAGGGTGTAAAATTATTTCATTATATACTTAAAAAACTATCCAATTTAGAGCCAGCCCTAATTTCCCGCCATCTACACTTTATTTCTAATGTGTGCGATATTTTTAGATTTTACGTGGCTCTAGTTTTTGAAATATCGATCGATTTCAAAAACGGACTCCATACAGGCATAGAGATTTGTTTCTAGATTGTTTCAGCAAAATTTTATTGACTTTAATTGGTTAGTATTGAAAATATCACCATAGTACGTTTGTATGGAGCGCGCTCCGAATTATATCCCCTTAATAAAACATCTTACAACTTGCACCAAAAACAAGGGTCGCATAGGAATGTTTGGTGGGTCGCACAAAAAGCCGTAATTGAAATATTTTGACAGCACAAAGTTACTGCCTTAAGTTCGAAACGGCCCGTGTATTATACAGGGTGTAAAGTTAAAAATGTTACTAGTGGGGTGCTTCAGCCCAACAAACTGAACAACTTTCGTAAGGTGGCTCTGAAAGGGTCAAGGTCGTTCGGTCAGGGAAACCTCTTAATAGGCGTTTGTATCAACTCAAACGCATGATTGTAGCGATGCAAACGCGCGTGTGCATTGTGGCAAAGGCTGTCGACAAATAACTGATCAAATATTACGAAAGTTTTGCATCGTGGCTGTATCGCGTTTGCATCGATGCTGCATCGCGACTCAATCGATGCTTTTTGCAGCATTTCAGTACTGCACAAAAGCCGCAGTGTTTAAACGACCCTAATCTATTTTTTTTATAATGTCTTTAACGGCTCTGGATACTAGTCCTTTTGAGCCATTCGTTATTTTATTTTAAATATTCTTTATTTTGATGAAGGGATGATAGATGACGATGAATCTGTGGTCGATTTCCTAAGCTCGCGCGATGCCGCCAGAATGACCATGTACGAGTTAACTTGAACTAAAACTTATGTTCTGTTATTGTATTTATTTGAGATTCTTGTTACGTCGGTCGCTTTACGCAACTGTTTGGTACACAATCCGCACGAAATTATCTCACAAATATCACTAAAACCATTTTTTTACGAATTTCAAATAACACGAAACACAACAAGAGCAATGGCGCCAAGCAACCTCTTTTAAAGGCATCTAATTCCCCCAGTGTTGCTTACTCAAAAATTTGATTTCCATATTTGCAATCAGATTCTGGTCCACCTATAAGTTATAGCCTGTAGAATCCCACGAGTTTATAATAAATATAAAATAAAACCAATTAACATCCGACTCACACCTGACCAGTTTTTTATTATGCCTTTGTTTATAAAATTTCTTAATAATTTGCGTCTTTGAACGTTCCCCGCGGCGTCCTAAAGACTTTGTTACGGAATGAACGACAGTCTTGGGTCGTAGATGTAGGATAATGCGTACTGTAGGGCTGCCGGTGACGAGAAAACATGAAAAAAATAAAAAAATCCTATCCTAAAATCCTAATCCTAAAAATTTTATATAATTCTCTTGTCAAAAATTACTTATGCTGTTCATCAATAGGGTCCTTCTTAATATGCTGACACTTTTTTAAGGGCATGATCAGACCGTGAAACTGGACATCTTTCTCTATGGTACCAACATCGAAATCACGAAAAAAAAATCTGCTCTTCCATACAAGACTGCACACTTACTGGAGCCAAATGTATGGGACTGCTGATTTTTTTTTCGCGATTTCGATGTTGGTCCAATGGAGAAAGTTGTTCAGTTTGATGGTCTGATCATCCCCTTAAAAAAGTGTCAGCATATTAGGAAGGACCCTGTATAAACCCATACTAAAATTTAAAAATAATCACTCTAGTCAAATATTTTTAAAAGCTCATTTATTTTATTGATTTAATGGGATTTTTTTTTTCCTTTTTTATTATGTTACAAGCAGCGCCTGGGGAAAGTGTATGTTAAAAAAATTACAAGAAAACATTGCTTATTTGGTTTTTTTCGTTTGTGAATTCCTCTACCCTAAGGTCTAGATAGTATGATTGACAACATGTCATTTTAAGAAAGGTACCAAAATAATAAAACCATTTGGAGATTGTGTGATAGCTTATAATTATCAAAATTATCAGATTTTTATATCCATTATTTCTCGAGTTATTTGAAAAATACTGAAAAATATAATAGAGGTTGAGTGAGATTTTATTCCTTTGCCTACTTGGCTTTTCTATTGTATTGGACAGTTTTTATTTTTAATGTTATTGCGGCCAAGGTATTTTAGGCATTTTCAGAAAATCCAAAAGTTAGTTAAAAATAGAAATATCGGTCAAAAATAAAATCGGAAAAATACGTAACTCTTATTTGTTAACCTATTTTTATATTTTTTATTAAAAACTGGTGGTTAAAATAAAATGTAATGTTGTCAATTGAATTGAATTGAAATAGAAAATATGGAGTATATTTTCAATTAGTATTATAATTCACTATATTTTCATTCATTATAAGTCACAACATTGAAAAATCCGTGGAATGAATCATATTAATAATAATTTATGATACATGGACTGAACTAAAAATTATATTTATTGTAACTTAATGATTCGTCAAAGTGACAACCCTAATTCCAAAAATAAAATAAACTTTAGCCGTAAAGAGGGGGAAGATAAGCATTTTATCGTAAGCCCAAACTGTTGAAGTTTTAAAACGGACCCTCGTTCAACCGTTGTTTAACTCCAGTTAGCTAAGACAAGACGCAATCGACGGAAGGTACCTATTTGTGTCACAAAAGGTACCTTATGACGTTTAGTATTTGATCACTAATAAAAAAACTCGATACACAATTAAGGGGATATAATTCGGAGCGCGCTCCATACAAACGTACTATGGTGATATTTTCAATACTAACCAATTAAAGTCAATGAAATTTTTCTGAAACAATCTTGATACAATATCTATGCTTGTATGGAGTCAGATTTTCGTTAAAATATACAGTTTCAATGCTAGGATTAATTTGTGATTTGTATGGAAATCTTTGAAGCACTGTAACTTTAAAACTATGCATTTTAACGAAAGTCGGACACTATAGAAGCATAGAAATTTGTTTTTTGATTCATTCTGAAAAATGTCATTGAGTTTAATTAGTTAGTATTGAAAATATCACCATAGTACGTTTGTATGGAGCGCGCTCCGAATTATATCCTCTTGACAGACTGCCTCCGTGGTCTAATTAAATTAAAATTAAATTAAAAATCATTTATTTCAGATTATTCATCCATATTGTGTTCGTAACAATTGTCTTATAACTATGTTAGTTCACAAATAAATACATTCATTAATAAAATTCAATAAATTAAAATATCAATTACATTAAATTACATTACATTACATTACCTACTACTGTACAAATGGTGATGAGCTGGCATGCAGTAGCATCCACCTCTGCACCATGGGTGAGTCCCAACGCTCAGCCAACACGCTCAGGATGCTATTAGTACTGCCCCGGAAGCGATTCAGCAGCGAGGCGCTCCGCTTTCTGATGATGGCGCGGCGTAGAAGTCATCTACATGCGCCTGCGCGAACATTGTCGATGCGCTGCAAAACCGCGGCAGCCCCAGCAGCATCCTGAGCGCATTGTTGTACTGGACTCGCAGGGCGCTGTATTCTCGCTGAGTGTAGTTGGTCCATAGACTGCACGTGTAAAACCGTTGATGAAATGCTCCTAACCAACTGTCTTGCTATTACGGTCCAAAAGACAACAGACAAGTTAGACAGACAGACGGACTGACGGACAGCGTACGCATAGGCTTATGAACGGGGTTCCGTTTTCACCCTTTGGGTACGTAACTCTAAAAACTGAAAACTAGCTAACCTAAAATATGACGTAGGTTTTTTGGATTGACAAATAATAAATTTTGTGATGTGCTAAAATGCCTCTCAAATAAAACACTCCCTTTTTACTACGTCGGTTAAAACTATTAGGGATCCGGTAGGCTGTTAAAGTCTTTAACTCTGCTAAGTGCCCAAGTTGCGAAGCGTGAAGATAATCCCTTTGCTCTTAATGGCGTCTCCGGTGTCGCATTAGATATTTTTTTTTAGTTTTGTGTTGTTGCTTGAGACAGATTTTAAGATTATTATCGTAAAGACGTTTATCCAACGTTTATAGCAATATTACTGTCATTATCATCATCATCTCTGCCGAAAATTAGTGGTCTAGTGGCGAGTAACCTTGCCTGCCGTGCAGGAGGCGATGGTTCGATCCCCGTCCAGGCCGACTCGTACCAATGAGTTTTTCGGAATTTATGTACGATTTGTAACACCACTGGCTTTTCGGTGAAGGAAAACATCGTGAGGAAACCTTCTTAAATTTCGAGGAATGTATTATACCCAATGTCCATTATAAGTGGCGATGGGCTCACCCCCATCACACTGGACAGAGTTTCGGTACTACAGGTGAAACGTGGATGTTCTGAGGTTTAAGAATATCTCTGACTACCTCCTCGGGGAATATAGTATATATCTCTGCCGAATGATGTCCACTGCTGGGCATGACTCTCGAAAAGATCGACAGCATATCAGTGGCCACATTTGTCTTTTTTTTTTATTTATAATTAATGGACTCTTGCTTGTGCGTTAGCACCGCATTTCCACCAATGTCAAGTAGTTTGTGGGAGTATCTATTTCAATCTCAGGGATTGTTTTTGATCAAGAACAAGAAGATATTGAGGATTGCGGAGCCTCGTGGCAGGTAAAAACGCTACGCGCGAATACCACGCGAGACAACTGCTCGCGTCAGAACCTGCAACATTACTCTATTATCTTCTTATCGTGTGGGCAAGCCCTGGTGTCAGAGTTTTTTCAGACCGCCTTACGGCCTCTGACGTGGTTTTTATGTAACGACTAATACCACCAGAGATAGTAGCCGGAACCAATGGCTTAACGTGCCATCCGAAGCACGGAATCATGTTTCTTTTCAGACAATCAGGTGATTCAGCCTGCAATGTCCTAACCAACTTACCCACTTTTCGTATGAGGGAGGTACCCTAAAAAATATTTTTATGATTTTATTTTAACACTTTGTCGGCGTGATTAATATGTATACCCCTCGAGTTGGCGATGTTGGATTATGTTTGTACTCAGAGGATCTCCGTTTAATCCCTTAGTCGCCTCGTACGACATGAAATGGTGCATTCTTAGCTTCTACAAAGTATTAATGAGTTAACGCAAAACTAGAAAGTAATTTGTTTAGAATCGAGAGCAGAATCGAATTATCATGTTTACAACATAGGTAATTTTTTTCAAAATATTAATGTAATTTTTATGAATAATTTAAAATTTACTGAACTCGACCTCAACCCACCGCACGGGCACACTCACCCTACTTACTACCAAAACAAGATTGTTAAAATTTATCCATGAGCACGTTAGCGCTATCATTCATTGCAGAAATGATAACAAATAATTTTTGCCTCAAAACTTAAAATGCGAATAACTTTAAATTTTAAATATCAAAATAATGAAATTATTGTTTCAATCTAATTATTTTGTTATAAATCAGTGTAGGTGTATGAAGTTTTACGCTTATGCATTAACACGTTGTATATGTATTAATTGACAGATCCATCCATGTACCTTCTTTTTATAAGAACCGCAGTCGGTTAAAACAAATTGAAACAGTTAGTCCACAGATGATGTAATTTCGGTCACAAGGGAAATTTCAAGGTAGAATAGACAGGTCGAATACATCAACCAATATTTGAGTTTTTATCATACAACTTGCCTTCTGGGACTTTGTTTCTGACTGTACACTAGTTTTTTTATCAAATATTTCGTCACCTGTTGTGTTATTTGAGTTTATAGCTTTGACTATTTATATGTGGACTGGTTACGCGTGTAATTCTACTAACAAACATTTCTGCCACTTTTTGCGGGGGGCGAGGTAACATGAAATCCGCAACTTTTGATTTAATTCCCCATAACTTTAGATTCTAATTTTGAATGTTAAAAATCATGAAAAGTAGTCTCGTGTGAACCCCAAACGTTCTAAGTTCGAAGTTATTATTTCGCAATTATAGGCTGTCTCGTTTAGTGATAAGGTGTAAAATTGAATGTAAATGCACAAGATCAATTGTGCTTATACCGTGGCAGAGGGGAAATGCTACCGCAAGGCTAGTACTTATAATAATTAGTCAAAGGCTTATAGATATCAATAAATGAAATGAATACATTTTATATGTAAAAAAAAAGTGGTCTTTATTTCCAAAAAATTGTGATGTCCATAATTACAACACTCGAAACAAAAATAAACTGATATCTCCACACTTTCGGCTTAGTAGGGTCAACACGTCTTTCATGGGTCACTGTATACGTTGTTATAATAAAATCGCCGAGACCATTTTGAATCTTTCCGAAAACATGTTTAAAACTCAAATCAAAAAAGTCCTGTGTTAAAAAAGCATATTATAAACTGGATGATTATTTAAATGATCAAAAAGCTTGGGATTTGAGGTCACTAACTTATAGTTTATTTACTTTACTGTATAGTATCAATTATTTCATTAAATAGACTATGTATTATTGTATACATAACTTTAGCTTAAGAATCGTGTTATGTTGTAGAGTTCCTGGCCGCATCTTCTCTACAGCGACAACACGTTCCGACGCGGTGGTAGCTTTAAAAAAGATTTGACGTTTGATAAGTGTGCTGCGAGCTCCTATATTGAATAAATTATATTGACTTTGACTTTGAATATTTTTACTTTCTACAGTCAATATATTTACGAAAATCCCTACTTCCCTACTTTTATAATATATATATTATAATATTATAATAATAATATAATATAATAATAATAATAATATTTAATATTATAAATGCGAAAGTAACTCTGTCTGTCTGTCTGTCTGTCTGTTACCTTTTCACGCCTAAACCGCTGAACCGATTTTGATGAATTTTGGTATAGAGATAGATGGAACCTTGGGAAAGGACATAGGGCACTTTTTATCCAGATCCCGATCCCGATCCCGGAATTATACGGGTGGAAACGCAGAGTGCAGTTGTGTATCGTATATCCCTACTAAATGAATTTTGGTATAGAGATAGATGGAACCTTGGAAAAGGACAAAGGCAACCTTTTATCCCGATCCCGATCCCGATCCCGTAATTATGCGAGTGATAGATAACGCAGGGTGCAGTTATGTATCGTATATGCCTACTAAATGAATTTTGGTATAGAGATAGATGGAACCTTGGGGAAAGACATAGACAGTCTGTCTGTTTCGTTTTCACGCCTAAACCGCTGAACCGATTTTGATGAATTTTGGTATAGAGATAGATGGAACCTTGGGAAAGGACATCTTTACTTTTTATCCCGATCCCGATCCCGGAATTATGCGGGTGAAAACGCGGGGTGCAGTTATGTATCGCATAATTCAAATACTCCTAGCCAGCTTTTAGAATACTTTCTGCCTGACATGTCCATCAGGCCATTGAACTTAGCTCATGAGGAAATGCCAGTTTGTAACATTACTAAAAATAGTGACCGTGGACGAATGTTACAGCAATGTAAGCTGTTGGTTTGGGATGAATGTACCATGTCCCACAAAAGAGCGATAGAAGCACTAGATCGGACCATAAAAGATATTAAGAGTAACCAAAGTATCATGGGTGGTATGGTGGTACTTTTAGCTGGCGATTTTAGACAGACTCTGCCGGTAATTACTAGAGGCACGCCGGCAGATGAAATAAATGCATGTTTAAAAGCGTCTCCATTATGGGTGCATGTAAAAAATTTTTGTCTGACTACAAATATGCGAGTACAACTGCACAGTGATACACAATTGGTGCAATATGCGGATGCTCTTCTGAAAATCGGAGAAGACCGTATGGAAACAAATAGTGACGGAATGATTACATTGAATCGTGAATTTTGTAATGTTGTCTGTAACATGGATGACTTAAAGAACAACGTCTATCCCGATCTTGCAACCAATATGAAGAACAGACAATGGCTGTGCGAAAGGGCAATTTTAGCACCGACAAACGAAGTAGTGGGGCAGATCAACGAACAAATCATGTCAGATGTGGAAGGTGATTTTGTTGAGTATCTGTCCGTAGACAATGTCATGGACACTGAGCAAGTGACATCGTTCCCTGTAGAATTTCTTAACTCCTTAGAATTATCGGGGGTGCCTTCCCATAAGTTGAGGCTAAAAGTAGGTGTCCCGGTCCTGTTGATGCGAAATCTTGACGCACCAAGAATGTGTAATGGCACACGTCTACAAATTACACACCTGGGACGCAATATTGTGAGAGCAATAATTATGACAGGAACAGCAAAGGGAGAAGAAGTGTTAATTCCCCGTATTCCAATAATCCCTACCGATTTGCCATTCCAATTCAAAAGAGTACAATTTCCCCTGAAAGCAGCATTCGCTATGACGATAAACAAAGCTCAAGGACAGACACTCAAAGTAGCTGGTGTTCATTTAGAAAAAAACTGTTTCTCCCATGGGCAACTGTATGTGGCGTGCTCACGAGTATCGAGTCCACAAAACCTACATGTTTTGACCAAAGAAGGAAAAACAAAAAATGTCGTATACAAAAACGTATTAAACTAAGTTAAGTCAGGGATCAGGGTCAGGAAAAGTCTACCTATGTTAATCTCAATAATTCAATGTGCCGGCTTCATTAGAATCGTTTCATTATAGTTTCAGAGCCTATTCAGTCCAAACAAATTTACACGAAGTAGTAGTTCTACGCAGACGAAGTCGCGGGTAACAGCTAGTATTTTATACGTTCGCAAAAATTTGTCTCTTTCCCAAAAACAGTGACGTTCATAATCCGCGAGTTTCCAACTAGTCAAATTAACAACTCTTTATCAAATGTTAAAACGCGTGCTTTGTATGAAATATTGTAGTAAAAATTTAAAAGTGACGTCATTGTTTTTCGTCGTCGTTTTGATACTTTTAAATAGTTTATCCAGTTATTAAAAATTGTATTCAAGCAACAGAATTACTGAAAATGTGAGTTTAACGTTATTTTCAAACGGTTTGTTTACTGAGCAGTTAAAACTAAAATATATTTTATGTAGTCAACTCCAGTCTAGTCAATACAAGAAGTAAAAATAAATTAGTGATCCCACATTTTCGACTGAGTAAGGTCAACACATCTTTCATGGGGCACTGTATACGTTATTGCAATAAGATACCAGAGAATATTCTAAACTTGACAGACAAAAAGGTTAAGTCCCATGTAACAAGTCCTCTGTAAAAAAGGTTACTATAAACTCGATGATTATTTGAATGATCAAAATGTCTGGTCTTGACAATGTTACACTATGTAATTTAATATTGGATTTATGTTATTGTACTTTGTATATTTTGTTTTGTTTAAAAGAAGTGTGTTGTAGAGTTTCTGGCCGCATCTTCTCTACAACGGAACACCTTCCGACGCGGTGGTAGATTCAAAAACATGACGTCAAAAAGTTATCTATGTGATATTATTTTGAATAAGCAATTTTGACTATAGTGCTGACCTCAATAATTTTTTTTTTTCTAAACAATTCTGTATGTCAAGTTTTTTTTTGGAGGGCTGAATCGAAAACCAATTCGAGATAATTGTCTCAATAATAATATTTTCTGTCAGAGATTTTAAAATAAAAGGATTACAGATATTTTAAATAAAAAACAAGGAGTTTATCCTTGGTAAACTTAAAATCAACTTAAAATAATTAGCCATTATGAAAAAAAAAATACATTCACAATGTCAGAATTTGACATTTGATGTTACCGTTTCTCTTTCCAGCATAGAGTTAGAAAGAGAAGGTAGGATTTTTTTTAAATAAAGCAGTCGTTTTTGAATAGTTTCATACTAAACTGCAATGCTTACTCGACTATGTATACAACAGCATTTTTTTGCAGTTGTTCAGTTTGATGGGTAGATTCTTAGTTTAAAAGGATGCTAATGATATCAATTTCACCCTTTATATTTAATCCTGATTCGAACCCGCAACCCTCAGCACAGCAGGCAGTTTCACTACCAACTGAGCCAATGGGCCGTCAAATTTACGTGGTAATAGTCTATTCGTTATTCTGATGTAATATTTTAGGTTAAGGCGCAATAGTAGGACGAAATACCGTGGAGGCATCTTTTATTTTTTATTTTTCGATTAGACTTATACAATTTACCGAAACCAAAGTTATACAGTTTTTAAGAGTTACGCGGTTATTATTTACCTAAACGCTGTTAGAACCAATCTATAACAATTTGCCAAAAGACGTAAAAGATACTAAAACTCTAAGCACCTTCAAGAAAGCTTTAAAAACACACATTTTGAGGGACTTTTCTAGAATCATTTAGCAAGTTCACAATGACACTAGTAAATTTAAATCGATGTCTTATTATAATGTCCTTGTGTAGTTGAGTTTGTTGCACTTATTGTCGATGCACCTACGCTCAATTTATAAAATTGTTTGTTTAATTTATTAGTTAATTTTCTCATGTAAGTGAATTTGTTTATTTTTATGTGAAATAAAGACTCTTAAACCGTAAAATGTATAATTCTAGACCAAAGTCATACCTTAGTATTTTTGGATAGTTTATCTAATGGAATCATAAATTGAAAACACGATTGGAATTACTTCACTCGATAGAAAATCGTCACAAAGATGACGTATTTTCATGTATTTTGAAACATTTTTCTCGTTTTGGAAGAACTTAAAACAGTTTCAGATTTTTGGTATTTATACTCAAATATTCACCATTAGTTTATCTAGTGAAATCATGAAAAAAATCTATAAAAGTACATTTGTAAATTCTTTTAATCGAAAATTCGGAACACGCACGCACTTTTCGGAGGGCTGGGCAATCGCGTTTCTCGTAGAATATATTCGTCTGAACCTATAGCCCCTTAAGTAAATATTAATTGAATTTCAAACACAATTTAAGTTGTTCATGAATACATAAATCTGAATAAGCAATTAAAGGTACCTACAGGCTTAAAGACAAAACTATAAAGCTATAATAACACTTTTTTGCGTCGGAAAAAGCAGTGGTGGTCCAGTGGCGAGTAACCTTGCCTGCCGTGCAGGAGGCGATGGTTCGATCCCCGTCCAGACCGACTCGTACCAATGAGTTTTTCGGAATTTATGTACGATTTGTAACACCACTGGCTTTTTCGGTGAAGGAAAACATCGTGAGGAAACCTGCATGCTTCAATTTGGAGGCATGTATTGTACCCACTGTCCATTATAAGTGGCGACGGGCTCACCCCCCGTCACACTGGACAGAGTTTCGGTACTACTGGTGAAACGCGGATGTTCTGATGTTTCAGAATATCTCTGACTACCCCCTCGGGGAATATAGTCGTGAGCATATGCATTTTGCGTCGGAACTGAAATTGTATAGCTATTTAAAGCTGCTGGTTAAACTAAATGAAACTCTAACACTCTATAATAAAGTTGGAAACATGCAAAATGCATCACAAAACATACTTTACTGGAGATAGTAATAAATTTCAATGAATACGGCACGGAGCTGCGAAAAAAAGGGGAAAAGTTTGTTAAGAGCGAATCTAGGTTGAGACTTAGTGGTTCTGTGATAAGTATTAAATAAAAACCGGTCAAGTGCGAGTCGGGCTGGTCGTGCACCGAGGATTCCGTATCAGTTCTCACCGATCCCCGCTACCCAATCCGACGCGTAGTCCCAGCAACGCCCATTGCCGAGGTCCGTACCCATTAGGGGTGCCCCATGGGCAGGTTGCTTAATTCACTGGTTCGGTAGACCTGCCAGGGTGCTTCGCCGTCACTGGTGTAGTCCACCCATGGTCCGCAGTAACAAGCAGTAACTGCTCCCTGAGCAAACAGTATGTCATAAAAAAAATCTGTGTCACATCACCACACATCTTCTCTACAACGGAACACCTTCCGACGCGGTGGTAGATTCAAAAACATGACGTCAAAAGTTATCTATGTGATATTATTTTGAATAAACAATTTTGACTTGACACAACATATTAAATTACAAAAACAATTTTTTTGTCGACGACGGTGGCGACGGGCTCACCCCCGTCACACTGGACAGAGTTTCGGTACTACTGGTGAAACGTGGATGTTCTGAGGTTTCAGAATATCTCTGACTACCCCCCCGGGGAATATAGTCGTGAGCATATGCATGCATGTAATTTTTGTCTCTAGGACCTTTACCGCTAGACCGTCTCACGCCGTCTCACGACGTTTTTACAATAGAGCGAGGAGAAAAAACGTTGATAAAAATTAGTTTCTTGTATGAGGAGGGCCTTTACGTGACATTTATTACAGTTTTATTATAGTATAGAATTTACGAAATAACTAGTAATCTGTGGTAGAATGCCAACCGCTGCTATCTTGCCCACATTTTCGACTTAGTAAGGTCAACACACCTGTCATGAGGCACTGTATACGTTATTATAGTAAGATACCAGAGAATATTCTAAACTTGACAGACAAAAAGTTTAAGTCCCATGTTAAAAAAGCCGTGGTGGTCCAGTGGCGAGTAACCTTGCCTGCCGTGCAGGAGGTGATGGTTCGATCCCCGTCCTGGCCGACTCGTACCAATCAGTTTTTCGCAATTTATGTACGATGTGTAACACCACTGGCTTTTCGGTGAAGGGAAACATCGTGAGGAAACCTGCATGCTTCAATCTCGAGGCATGTATTGTACCGACTGTCCATTACAAGTGACGACGGACTCACTCCCCGTTACACTGGACAGAGTTTCGGTACCAGTGAAACGTGGATTTTCTGAGGTTTCAGAATATCTCTGACTACCCCTTCGGGGAATATAATTGTGAGCATATGCTATGCTATGCAATAAACTGGAAGATTATTTGAATGACCAAAATGTCTGCTCTTGACAATTTTACACTATATAAATTAAAATTAGATTTTTGTAATTATACTTTGTATATTTTGTTTTGTTTAAAAGAAGTGTGTTGTAGAGTTTCTGGCCGCATCTTCTCTACAACGGAACACCTTCCGACGCGGTGGTAGTTCAAAAACATGACGTCAAAAAGTTATCTATGTGACATTATTTTGAATAAACATTTTTGACTTAGACATTTGACTTGCCGTGAATTAAGCCTAAAGCAGAATAGGCAATAGTATATAGTTCTACACACAGAACGGCCACTCCCCGCCCGCCTCTGACTTCAGTTACCCCACCTCACTTCACACTTTCTGGGGAAACTAGAGGGGAGCCGAGCAAGGGAATGCAGTCAGGCGCGCGCACCCGTTGGATTTAACTACATAAATAAAATATAATTTATTTTTATACTCTCAGTAAAAATACACTTTGGAAAATAACGCTATAATCACATTTTAAGTGATTCTTTAGCATAAATACTATTTATAATAACAGAATGAACTATTAAAAGAAACGATATGTATAATGATGTTCATACGATGCGTGGTAAGTCAACCCTACACGTTTGTCATGCACAATTTGCGCAAAGTTCGCATATGCGAACGTCATCATGTCAAATCTAAAACGTTGTTTGAAGTGTCGGACTTGTGCCTAAAGGCTTATTGAACAATGACATCGTCCTAAACTTTTTCCTAGGGAACCCTAAAAAGCTCCGTGGTGAAACCCATTACGAAGAGGAAAATAAAAGTAACATATGGCTTATAATAATATGAAGCATTTCTTGTATTATAATAAATGGCTTTCCTGGTTTCAGGACGCCGTTTTCATTCTAATACTCAAATTTACATTTTCTTATTAATTTCCGGCAAATGCGGATTTGATTTGTTCTAAACCATAAGTATGTGTTCACGACTATATTTATATAATGGTAGTCAGAGATATAGTCTGTTACATATTTGAAGCGCTCGTTGGCGTTCTAGAGTGGAGAACGCTGGTCAGACGACCTGAAAAAGTAGCGGGGAGCGTCTGGATGAGGAAGGCCGAGGACAGAGTTTTGTGGCGCGCCTTGGGAGAGGCCTATATAGGCGATAGGCTGATGATGATGATTCCGCACTGACAAAAAAGGACATCATCGGATTGGGTCCAAAATGTGAAAGTGCCGGCTAAAAAAAATTATGATATATTCTGATAGGAGTTGCCTGTCTAAACAATTATTATTATGGCATCATAGCTGTAGATTGTCCTTGGTTTTATTTGGGTTCGAAAAACTGGCCTTTTCATATATTTTCGATGAAAATAGCTAAGGCTATATTCTGTTAGAACTAGTCCGTCTCGGCATTTTTTAGTATGGCACCAAAGCTGTAGGGCCATTTTCCTTGGTGTTATTAAGGTTTGAAAAATCTGCCTTTTCATACATTTTTGATGAAATAAAACTTTACAGCTACAGCGTTAGGTTTTGTTGGCCGGCACTTTCACATTTGGACCAAAAATGTACAAAACGCCGATGATGTCTAACTCAAACTCAAATTCTAAATATTTTATTCAAAATAATATCACATGGATAGCTTTCTGACGTCATTTTTGAATCTACCACCGCGTCGGAAGGTGTTCCGTTGGAGAGAAGATGCGGCCAGAAACTCTACAACACACATCTTTTAAAAAACAAAAAATATACAAAGTACACTTCCAAATACAATATTGAATTACATAGTGTAACATTGTCAAGACCAGACATTTTGGTCATTCATATAATCATCGAGTTTATAGTAACCTTTTACACAGAGGACTTGCTTAACATGGCACTAAGTTTGGAATATCCTCTGGTATCTTATTATAATAGCGTATACAGGGACAAGTTCTAACATATTGTTGCCGGGCACTTTCACATTTGGACCAAAAATGTATGAAACTCCAATGATGTCTTTTATCCTGGTAGCTATTCGCACGTTCACAACGATTGCTCGTTTGTAACGTAGATAAGCTAAATTCTAACACAGGCCCACTTCAAACAACGTTTTGGATTAGACTTGATGACGTTCGCACATGCGCAATTGGTGCAAATTGTCTTTGACATATGTGTAGGGTTGACTTTCCACGTATGGTATGAACATCATCTACATTTCGTTACTTTTTATTGTTCATTCTGTTATTAAAAATAGTATTTGAGCTAAAGAATTACTGAAAATGTGAATTTAGTGTTATTTTTCAAAGTTTTATATGTGTGGAGGAACTGCTGTGGAAGGTTCCTCCGGTGAAAAGGGGAGATCTTCCGCCAGGCTAGGTGTGAAGCCTGGGGACCGGCCGTGGTCCAACAGATCTTATTTGGACCTTGTATATATATCGAATCTCTGTGATTATTTCTCTTGCGCGATTCATGTCTTGTATACGATTGTGAACCTTATGTGTAGCTGCTAACGGGTTACCAATGTGACGTCGCAAGTTGTCTTACGTACACATTTGCGAGTGCGACCGTAGTGCCATCTGTTAGCTTCGTTGCTATAACTTGTGGGTGTTGACATCTGTGGCAAGTCCGTACATATGCATTGGCGACTCTAATACTACGGGTGCGCGCGCCTAACTGCTAATTGCTTCCCAGAAAGTGTGAGGTCAGATGGGGTATCTGAAGTCAGAAGGGAGCGGGGAGTGGCCGTTCTGTATGTAGAACTATACTATTACCTATTCTGTGGTTCTAATTAGATTGTTACAGTATTATACATCATAAATTCTGAACATTGCGTGGGTAGTGTTTAATTACTAGAGGTCACGAGAGGTCATAGCATGTTTTAGTTTTATAACCGTGGGTTTTACGCTATAGGTATTTTAGTATAAAGGGTGTGAAGATATACTTCGTTTTGTTTTGAATTCGAGAGAAAAAAACCAGACTCCCCTTCCGTAGCTTCTCCTTAAGAGGATATAATTCGGAGCGCGCTCCATACAAACGTACTATGGTGATATTTTCAATACTAACCAATTAAAGTCAATGAAATTTTGCTGAAACAATCTTGAAACAAATATTTATGCTTGTATGGAGTCAGATTTTCCTTAAAATATACAGTTTCTGTATATTTGCTAGGAATAATTTAAGATTTGTATGGAAATCTTTGAGGCACTGTAACTTTAAAACTAAACATTTTAACGAAAATCTGACTCTATACAAGCATAGAAATTTGTTTATAGACTGATTCTGAAAAATTTCATTGAGTTTGATTGGTTAGTATTGAAAATATCACCATAGTACGTTTGTATGGAGCGCGCTTCGAATTATTTCCTCTTAAATTTTACCTTTGTTATTTTTTCATTTGTTAGGAAATCCACATAATAATAAAAAATAACACATACTTTATGAAAAAAGAGTGGCAAATTTGGACCCAGTCTGTTTAACGAAAACTTCAAGCCCTACTATAATAGTTTCAAACAGAAAAATTTAAGGAATTTTACAAAAAAATTTCATGACTCTAAAATTTGGGATTCAAATGCAACATAGCATCCATAGCATACATAGCATATGCTCACGACTATATTCCCCGAGTCAGAGAAATTCTGAAACCTCAGAAGCACAAATTAAAATATTTTTCAGTGAATTTTCTCAACAAACCGCCAAAAAAAACACAAGTATGACGTTTTGTTTTTTGAGATGTGACGTCACACGATGCTCAATCATTGCCGCCCGCGTTTCAGTTTTTGTAGTCCACAGATAAAATCACTCTAATTTATTTTTCAAAAAATATTTATAATTTACTTTAATGCAAAAAATATATTGTATGATTATTGTGAACCTATAAGCTACTATACTTAACATTTTTATATTTTATCGTTACAGTTGTCAAATAGCCTTTGACTAATTATTATAAGGACTAGCCTTACGGTAGCATTTCCCCTCTGTCGCGGTATAAGCACAATTGATCTTGTGCATTTACATTCAATTTCACACCTTATCACTAAACGAGATAACCTATAATTGCGAAATAACTAACTTCGAACTTAGAACGTTTGGGGTTCACACGAGACTACTTTTCATGATTTTTAACATTCAAAATTAGAATCTAAAGTTATGGGGAATAAAATCCAAAGTTGCGGATTTCATGTTACCTCGCCCCCCGCAAAAAGTGGCAGAAATGTTTGTTAGTAGAATTACACGCGTAACCAGTCCACATATAAATAGTCAAAGCAAATAGCCAATTTCTTCTCCAGCGTATGCAACGATGTTTTCCTTCACAGTTTAAAAGCAGTCAGTAACGTATCATAACGTATATAATTGTGTCACAGACAAGTATCAACGAAGCTTCCGACGGATGCCTAAATGCAAATGTGGTACGTTGAATAATGTATGTTCACGCCGCAACCTGGGGGGGTGACCTGTTTCTTGCAACTCGGCGCTCATTAATTATGAAGTGTTTGTGTACTTGGGTGTCTGGATGTTTTGGCTCTGTGGTGTCCGGCTTAGGGTGGACCACCTAAAGTCTTTCCTTGCCATTGACCTCTTACTTAATACAGAACAAGATACACAATCAGCGGTCCAAAAATTACAGACCCATGTGAGGTAACTTAAGGGTATATTACTGTTGGCGCGCTCCGTACCAACGAAGTCTGATTATAATTTCAATCCTAACCGATTAAACTCAATGAAATTTTGCAGAAATTCTAAAAACAAATGTCTATTGTATAGTGTCAGATTTTCCTTAAAATGTACAGTTTTAAAGTTACAGTGCTTCAAAGATTTCCATTCAGATATTAAATTAATCCTAGTATTGAAACTGTATATTTAAACGAAAATCGGACACGATGCACGCGTAGAGGTTTTTTCCTAAATTGTTTCTGCAAAATGTCATTGAGTTTAATTGGTTAGTATTGAAAATATCACCAGACTTCGTTTGTATGCAGCGCGCATTTACGCATCCGGAATAAACTTCTCTTAACGAATAAAAGTACCTGTCTTGCCTCTGTACCGCGCCAGCTGTAAACATACCAAATACGACTAAGTTTAATAATCAAATATGTCGTATTAGTATCACCCTACAGCATCCATACTTATTTTGTGAGGCTTATAATTTGTAGAAGCCGTGGTGGTCTAGTGGGGAGTAACCTTGCCTGCCGTGCAGGAAGCGATGGTTCGATCCCCGTCCAGGCCGACTCGTACCAATGAGTTTTTCGGAATTTATGTACGATTTGTAACACCACTGGCTTTTTGGTGAAGGAAAAACATCATGAGGAAACCTGCATGCTTCAATTTTGAGGCATGCATTGTACCCACTGTCCACTATAAGTGGCGACGGGCTCACCCCCCGTCACACTGGACAGAGTTACGGTACTACTCGTGAAACGAGGTGTTCTGAGGTTTCAGATTATCTCTGACTACCCCCTCGGGGAATATAGTCGTGAGAATATGCTTTTATGCATATATGTATGCTATAATTTGTCTCTGTTCTGGAGTGCGATTTTTGAGGGTCACGCGTTCGAATTCGCAGAAAGAAGCAGGATAATTATTTCCATAGTAATTTTAACATTTCCTACTGCTGATTTGAACGTGTGACTTTCAAAAATACGACTCCTGTCATCGTATGATAGATGACATCTTTTTCCTTTTCGAAATGCCGTTTTAGAAATAAAAATTGATTTCAAAGACGTATTTACAACTTTAAACCTGGAAAATAAGGTATATGTTCGAAAATATTGTTAAGTCAAGTCAAGTCAAAATTGTTTATTCAAAATAATATCACATAGATAACTTTTTGACGTCATGTTTTTGAATCTACCATCGCTTTGGTAGGTGTTCCGTTGTAGAGAAGATGCGGCCAGAAACTCTACAACACACTTCTTTTAAACAAATCAAAATATACAAAGTACAATTACATAAATTCAATATTAAATTACATAGTGTAACATTGTCAAGACCAGACATTTTGGTCATTCAATTTATTGAGTCAGTTATTGAGACAATTATCTCGAAATGGTTTTCGATTCAGCCCTAAAAAAACGAAACATACCGAATTACTGACGATTACCACACACATACGTAATTCCGATGCCGAATATACACCTATGCTGTAATTGTACATGAATGCGAATAAATTAATATGAATATGAAAATGCTTAGGTCTGAGGTCACTAGCTTATAGTTTATTTACTTTACTGTATAGTATCAATTATTTTATTAAATAGACTATATATTATTGTATACATAACTTTAGCTTAAGAATTTATATTGTAATAGTTATTAAGTCGTGTTATGTTGTAGAGTTTCTGGCCACATCTTCTCTACAGCGACAACACGTTCCGACGCGGTGGTACCTTTAAAAAAGATTTGACGTTTGATAAGTGTGCTGCAAGCTCCTATATTGAATAAATTATATTGACTTTGACTTTGAATATGAATATACGAAACATACACAGGGTGTAAAATTTGTCAAAAAGTAATTAGCTACTTACTTCAAACGCTACGCGATTTCAAAGTTGGTCCCATAGTAAATTTTTTTCAGCTTGATGGTCTGAAATACTGTGTTCAACATACAACGCATTAAAGTTTACAACCCTGTATTATATATATTATAACTCTTTAATAATAAATACCAGTATAACTAGAGAAAGGTACGTATTGCGTAAACATTTCATTTTCTTTGTTTGACACAAAACGCTTTCGGAAATTAAAATGTCTAGCTTTTATACCAGGGTTGAATTAAGGGGGCACCGTCATCATATTTAGGTCAAGACGATGAACGCTTTAGGAAAAATACATTATAAGTTGTACTATACTACTTCATTAATCATTGAGGCACACTAGAAGCATGCATTTTTGGGCATAGTCCCACCACACATTTCCTTCGCTGTATCTCGTGTAAATTAGGATGAGATCTAGACAATGAAGTCCTGCAAGCGAACGAATGACTCTAATCTGTAGCGAAACCCGCAATGAATTTAATTAAAGAATATTGGAGGAGTTGAGGAAGAAAAATATCCGACTTCTCGTCGTTGCAAACGGGACACAGTTAAAGGAAAATCATAAAAGCAGGCCTGCAGCAACCCACTCCACCGCCTAGGCACGAAAACTTTGGCTGCGCGTCTGTTGTGGAAATTCAGGCATACATCTACCGGGCGAGCATTACAGGAAAACGTTGAAATGTATGCATGCTCACGACTATATTCCTCGAGGTAGTCAGAGATATTCCGAATCCTCAGAACATCCACGTTTCACTAGTACCGAAACTCTGTCCAGTGTTAAGGGGAGTGAGCCCGTCGCCACTTAAAATGGACAGTACAATACATACCTTGAAATTGAAGCATGCAGGTTTCCTCACGATGTTTTCATGTAATGGTTAGACATAAATGCAAGCCTACTGCTTATCATCGCATTGTTTTTCAAAAACGTTACGGTAAAGGAATTAGGTGGTCAATTCTAAGCCACATGGTTTTTTTAATACGAGATATAAATATACAACGTGTTAATGAATAAGCGCAAAACCTCATACACCCCAACAGATTTACAACAAAAATAATTAGATTGAAACAATAATTTCATTATTTTGATACTTAAAATTTTAAGAGTAGAGTCAAAAATTATTTGTTAACATTTCAGCAATGAATGAAAGCGCTAACGTGCTCATGTATACATTTTAAGAATCTTGTTTTGGTAGTAAGTAGGGTGAGAGTGCCCGAGCGGTGGGTTGAGATCGAGTTCAGTAAATTTTTAACTTTACCAACAAATTATTTAATATTTAGAAAAAAAGTACATATGTTGAAACCATAATAATTCTATTCTGCTCTCGATTCTAAACAAACTACTTTCTAGTTTTGCATAAATAATGCCCCTCTTTATAAGACGGCATTACCTAAATCCGTCCCTGTAACACATTGCAACTGACAATAGAAATTACATTACAAAGTTTGCGACATTGTGATGGTGCGTGGTGCGTAGGCATTATACGTTTGTTTATGAAAGAAATCAAATGTTTTGAATATATTATTATGTTGCATGCCAAATTCGATTTTAGGGCAAACCAGTTTTGCCTAGGCCAAACCCCAGTTCTTCCCATACACTTTGACTAATTATTATAAGGACTAGCCTTGCGGTACCATTTCCCCTCTGCCACGGTATAAGCACAATTGATCTTGTGCATTTACATTCAATTTTACACCTTATCACTAAACGAGACAGCCTATAATTGCGAAATAATAACTTCGAACTTAGAACGTTTGGGGTTCACACGAGACTACTTTTCATGATTTTTAACATTCAAAATTTGAATCTAAAGTTATGGGGAATAAAATCCAAAGTTGCGGATTTCATGTTACCTCGCCCCCCGCAAAAAGTGGCAGAAATGTTTGTTAGTAGTATTACATGCGTAACCAGTCCACATATAAATAGTCAAAGCCCAGACAGGATAGGATCGGTATAAAGGATGTTTGTTTTTTAAGATGATCAGACTATAAAAACTGAATGACATTATCTATGGGACTTACACTTAAATCGTATAAATCCATCTAAGATCAAGTAGGTTTGCAGTTTTATATGGAACTAGAGTTAACCCGCGACTTCGTCCGCACAAACTATTTAGGTACCAGATTTTAATTCAGATCATAAGCTATCAAATAAAAAAAGTTTCATCAAAATCGGTTCAGTAGTTTTTGCGTGATGCTCGCACAAACAAACAGGCAAACAGACAAATAAAAATTGATTTGGAGTCAGGGACACCTAAAAACCATAACCGAAATTTTTTATTTGTAAATATCTTACTTCAGATACCTCACCTCACACTTTCTGGGAAACTTGAGGGAAGCCAAGCAAGGGAATGCAGTCAGGCGCGCGCACCCGTTGGTTTGGACTACATAAAAATCGTTGAAAAATAAGACTAAATTCACATTTTCAGTAATTCTTTATCTCAAATACTATTTTTAATAACAGAACGAATAATATAGATGATGTTCATACGATGAGTGGTAAGTCAACCCTACAGATATCAAAGACAATTTGCACCAAGTGCGCATGTGCGAACGCCATCATGTCAAATCCAAAACGTTGTTTGAAGTGACGGACCTGTGCTAGTAGATCATGGTGGTACACCGCCATCTCGTGGAATAATCTGGAACCAATTGAATATCTTATCCAAAGCACGTCGATCGAGATGAAATACCACTATTACACTGAACTTGTCTGGTGGAATAAGGCATTTATCACCCGAATTGGTGAGACGTATAAATGCTGATGATGAAGTTGTAAAAGCTATACGTTATTATAATAAGATACCAGAGAATATTCTTAACTTGACGGACAAAAACTTTAAGTCCCATGTTAAACAAGTCCTCTGTAAAAAAGGTTACTATAAACTCGATGATATAAACACCTTCCGACGCGGTGGTAGATTCAAAAACATGACTTCAAAAAGTTATCTATGTGATATAATTTTGAATAAACAATTTTGAATTTTGCTTAACGTAACGTTATGTAACGACTACTACCAACAGAGATAGTAGCCGGGACCGACGGCATAACGTGCCATCCGAAGCACGGAATCATCTTTCTTTTCATATGATTCAGTCTGCAATGTCCTAACCAACTGGAGAAAAACGCACAAAGTGACATATCGATGATATCATAACTCGATGATTATTTGAATGACCAAAATGTCTGGTCTTGACAATGTTACACTATGTAATTTAATATTGAATTTATGTAATTGTACTTTGTATATTTTGTTTTGTTTAAAAGATGTGTGTTGTAGAGTTTCTGGCCGCATCTTCTCTACAACGGAACACCTTCCGACGCGGTGGTAGATTCAAAAACATAACGTCAAAAAGTTATCTATGTGATATTATTTAGAATAAACATTTTGAATTTTGCTTAACGTAACCTCTGAAGCATGGAGACCCCCAGATCTTCTTATCGTGTGGGCAGCAAGCCCTGGTGTCAGAGTTTTTTCAGACCTCTGACGTGGTTTTTATGTCACGACTACTACCACCAGAGATAGTAGCCGGGACCAACGGCTTAACGTGCCATCCGAAGCACGGAATCATCTTTCTTTTCATATGATTCAGTCTGCAATGTCCTAACCAACTGGAGAAAAACGGACAAAGGCATATCACTAGGTGTCCCCCGTGGGAATCGAACCCACGACCTCCGCGTCAAGAGCCCAATGCTCTTAACCGTTAGACCACGGAGGTAGTTACCACCAGATAAAATACCACTAAACGGTTACCCATCCGGGCCATGACCGGACCTGACATTGCTTAACTTCTATGATCGTTTCCAATACCGAAGTTCCACTACGCCAAAAAATAGAAAATATTCAATGTATTTAGTTGCCAGCTCTTACTGTCCTCAATATACGTACTCCGAGATGATATTTCGGTCGCCATGAATATCAGAAATTGAATTACATTTACAAATGTAGGTAAAAGCCTTCCCTACGGACGTAGGGTTGTCGACGTGTTTTATAATTAATTTAATGGCAACGATGACATAATTTGAAATGTCGATAGTGTTTCGTTAAGGTTGTCACTTTAATTATATAGGATAGTTTTATAACCTTGGAAATTGATATCTTTCAAAAATGAAACCATACATCTTCTAAACTATTATAAAACTGTAACAGAAAAGCCGTGGTGGTGCAGTGGCGAGTAACCTTGCCTGCCGTGCAGGAGGCGATGGTTCGATCCCCGTCCAGGCCGACTCGTACCAATGAGTTTTTCGGAATTTATGTACGATTTGTAACACCGCTGGCATTTCGGTGAAGGAAATCATTGTGAGGAAACTTGCATGCTTCAATTTCGAGACATGTATTGTACCCACTGTCCATTACATAAGTGGCGACGGGCTCACTCCCCGTCACACTGGACAGAGTTTCGGTACTATTGGTGAAACGTGGATGTTCTGAGGTTTCAGAATATCTCCAAATAACCCCTCGGAGAATATAGTCGTGAGCATATGCATGCATGCATGCATGCAACAAAAGTGTGTCTTTACATTGAAGATATTTAGATGAAAAAGATTACGATATGTTTTTTAGGTATCCCGGACTCCAAAAAAACCAGTCAAGGTCACAATAATTTCTTCCAAATAGGAGCTTAAAGCACACTTATTAAACGTCAATTCTTTTACTAAGCTACCACCGCGTCGGAACGTGTTGTCGCTGTAGAGAAGATGCGGCCAGAAACTCTACAACATAACACGACTTAATAACTATTACAATATAAATTCTTAAGCTAAGGTTATGTATACAATAATACATAGTCTATTTAATTAAATAAATGATACTATACAGTAAACTATAAGCTAGTGACCTCAGACCCAAGCATTTTGATCATTGAAATAATCATCCAGTTTATAATATCCTTTTTTAGAATTTGTTGTCTGTCTGTTTGTTTGTAACAGCATCACGCAACAACTACTGAACCGATTTTGATGAAACTTTGACTGACTTAAAATCTGGTATAAAATTTGTGCGGACGAAGTAGCGGGTAAACTCTAGTAATATTATATAATTTTACATCTTCTATCTACAGGGTGTTAGGGTAAACAGTTGCATTACTACGAGTATAAGTGGTGATTGTACCCATGATACTGAACAACTTTCCCTAAGAAACTTATAGGAAATTCGCTCGATCAGCTGATTGCATTTAGTTTGAAAAGCACCAAAATATAAACAGTAAAATATAGAGAGAAAAAACAAAACGCACAAAATAAGGTGGTCTTATAGCTAAGAAGCGATTTCTTCCAGACTTCCTTCCTTTTCTTCTTTTTTATCTGTTTGTTTGTGAAAGCATCACCTGAAAATGAATGAGCCGATTTGGATTGGGTTTACAAAAGCATAGTGCTTAGTCAGGATTAACATTTACACTTTTTTTTTTTTTTTTTTTTTTTTTTACACAAATTATCTTGTCACATTTAAAGTACCAGAATCTAGCCTGGACTTGTATTATGATGACTAGACAACGATATAGAATACATATATAGATACAAACATCCATGACTCGGGTACAAATATTCATATTCATCATACAAATATTTGTCCTTTACGGGATTCGAACCCGCGACCCTCGGCACAGCAGGCAGGTTCACTACCGACTGTGCTATCGGGCCGTCATCTTCATTTCATCGCAATCAGATTATTGAATCAAAAGTTGAAAGTATTTAAAGTCAGTGGTCTGCGCGTACTAAGTCGCGGCCACCGCTAATCTACCATAATAACGTACAATTATCATTACATACATATTATGCTCACGACTATATTCCCCGAGGGGGTAGTCAGAGATATTCTAAAACCTCAGAACCTCCATCGAATCGAGTGAAACGCGTTTCACTAGTACCGAAACTCTGTCCCGTGTGCCCGTCGCGATTTATAATGGACAGTGGGTAAAATACATGCCTCGAAATTGAAGCATGCAGGTTTCCTCACGATGTTTTCCTTCACCAAAAAGCCAGTGGTGTTACAAATCGTACATAAATTCCAAAAACTCATTAGGACGAGTCGGCTTGGATGGGTATCGAACCATCGCCTCCTGCACGGCAGGCACGGTTACTCGCCACTTGACCACCACAGTTTTTTTTAAAGTTTTACTTTAATAAAAATGAATTGGTAACCCTACGCTACGCCGGTAATAAGATCAGATCAGAATGAAGAGGACAAAATTGGAGACATACTGAAATAGTATCGTCGATAATACTGAAATATGGACCACTATATTTTACAAGATGTTAACAAATGACGGATCGATGGCTCAGTTGGTGGTAAACCTGCCTGCCGTCCCAAGGGTCACGGGTTCGAATCCCGCAAGGGTGAAATATTTGTACGGTCATCTTCTTATCGTGTGGGCAAGCCCTGGTGTCAGAGTTTTTTCACCTCTGAAGTGGTTTTTATGTAACGACTACTACCACGAGAGATAGTAGCCGGGACCAACGGCTTAACGTGCCATCCGAAGCACGGAATCATCTTTCTTTTCAGACAATCAGGCGATTCAGCCTGCAATGTCCTAACCAACTGGGGAAAAATGCACAAAGTGACATATCACTAGGTGTCCCCGATGGGAATCGAACCCAATTAACTTATTTTTACGGTTACAAAATTGTCTTAAAATATACATATAATTTTTTTTTCATAGATACACTAAAGAAATAACGGTATAGTGTGAGTGTGTGTATGTGTGTGAATGTGTGTGTAAGTAAAATAGGATGTTATTCAAAGATTTTTAAAACTATTTCTGTAGCGTCATAGCTAAGAGTGGATAACCAGGTTGCAATTTTCTTTTTTGCTTCACTCATTGAAATATTTTCATGTATGGGTTTTAATTGTATTATTAAATTTTTTATTTCATAATTTTTACTATTGAAATTCAATAGTTCGATTCTGATATCAGATATACACGCAAAGGGTACATCAATACGAATTGTTTCAATCGCCGATAATTTGATGTCAACTTTTGAGGAGTTCTATTGTGTAGCTCATCAGATCTTCACCGAATTAAACTGGGACCACCTCGGGAGTGTCACTAACTTAAAGTTTACTGTATAGTATCATTTATTTAATTAAAAATAAACTATATATTACTGTATAGATAACCCTAGCTTAAGAATTTATATTGTAATGTGTTATGTTGTAGAGTTTCTAGCCGCATCTTCTCTACAGCGACCACACATTCCGGCGCGGAGGTGGTAAAAAAAGAATTGACGTTTAATAAGTGTGCTTCAAACTCCTCAATCAATCAAATCAATCAAATCAGCCCACATCAACCCACTGCTGGGCATAGGCCTCCTTTTTATTGCGCCACTCCTCACGGTCCTGTGCCAACCTGATCCATGTACGACCCACAACCCTTACAATGTCGTCTGACCATCGCATCGGTGGTCTACCCACGGACCTCCTTCCTTCTCTTGGCCACCATTCCGATATTGCCTTGGTCCACCGGCCGTCTTCCCTTCTAGCCAAATGTCCCGCCCATCTCCACTTCAAGCTCCTATATTGAATAAAATATATTGACTTTGACTTTGACTATACACTTTCGAATGAAAAATAAAAAAAGAATAATCAAAATCGGACTACACAAAAAAAACCTCCACCGTTTTATTTCGTCGGTTAAAATTAAATATTAAGGGTGTATTACTGTTGGCACGTTCCATACAAACGAAGTCTGGTGATATTTTCAATACCAACTAATTAAACTCAATGGAATTTTGCAGAAACAATCTAGAAACAAATCTCTATGCTTGTATCGTGTCAGATTTTTCTTAAAATGTACAGTTTTATAGTTACAGCCTCAAAGATTTCCATACAAATATTAAATTAATCCTAGCATTGAAACTGTATATTTTAACGAAAATAGGATAGATTGTTTCTGCAAAATTTCATTGATTTTAATTGGTTAGTATTGAAAATATCACCAGACTTCGTTTGTATGCAGCGCGCATTTACGCATTCGGAATAAATATCTCTTAACGGTAAGTTATCTCATTGTTTCAGAACACTACCACATCTTCGTGGGGGACCTGAGTCCAGAGATAGAGACCCAAAGCCTCAGGGACGCCTTCGCTCCCTTCGGAGAAATTTCGTAAGTGTCAATTTATCAATTTCTATAAATTGATTACTATCATCTAATCATCATCATCAAATTGAAGAATAACATTAATTTACAAATACAACATGTTAATGAATTAACGCAAAACTAGAAAGTAGTCTGTTTAGAATTGAGAGCAGAATAGAATTATCATGATTTCAACATCAACATTTTGAAAATATTAATTAATCAATCACTCAATCAATCAATTTTACTTTATTTTACACCAAAAAACAAGCAGAAAATACAGACGGTACAAAAATATGCAGCCTTATCGCTAAAAAGCGATTTTTTCCAGACAACCTTTAATTATTTGTATGTAAAATTTAAAATTTACGAACTCGATCTCAACCTACCGCTCGGGCACTCTCGCCCTACTTACTACCAAAAAAATATTATTAAAATGTATCAACGAGCACGATAGCGCTTTCATTCATCGCTGAAATGATAACAAATAATTTTTGTTTCAAAACTTAAAAGACGAATAACTTTAAATTTTAACAATCAAAATAATGAAATTTTTGTTTCAATCGAATTATTTTGTTATAAATCAGTTGGGGTGTATGAGGTTTTGCGCTTATTTATTAACACGTTGTATATTGGTATGTTTTTATTATGTTTATTTGTTTATTCTCTTGTGTTCTTTAAAATTAGGTATATTTTAAATTTATTTAATGAAAACATCGTGCGGAAACCTGCATGCTTCAATTTCGACGCATGTATTGTACCCACTGTCCATTATAAGTGGCGACGGGCTCACCCCCCGTCACACTGGACAGAGTTTCGGTACTACTGGTGAAACGTGCATGTTCTGAGGTTTCAGAATATCTCTGACTACCCCTCGGGAAATATAGTCGTGAGCATATGCTTTTTGCTTATGCTATTAATTTATTTAATGTTAAAATTATGTGTTTTAGTTTGTTAATTTCTTTCAATTGTGTACACTTTCTCTGTATCATGGGTCTGCTGGAAGAAATCTCTTCAGATATAAGCTCGCCCTTTGCACTTGTCTATTATGTTGTATTCATCTCGTACAATCAAGTGTTTAAAAAAATTGAAATCGAATTTTGATAAAATCGTTTTTTTTTTCTTTAATATCTTTATTAAAATCCTGGCAAAGTTTATCTATGTAGGGTCCTTCTTAATATGCTGACACTTTTTTCTAGGGATGATCAGACCATCAAACTGAACATTTCTCTCTATAGGACCAACATCGAAATCGCGAAAAAAATCTGCTGAAAACATTTGTGTCAAGTACGATTGCAGTTTTATATTGAACAGCTGATTTTTTTTTCGCTATTTCGACGGTGGTCCCATAGTGAAAGTTGTTCAGTTTGACGGTCTGATCATACCCCTTAAAAAACTGTCACCATATTAAGTTGGACCCTGTATATACCACGGCCAACTATTCACGGTCACTTGTGAATGTCTAAATGTACTCGAGATTCATTATAGTTGATACTTGGACAGGTTTCCGCATTGCGTAGCAACGCTACGGAGTTTACTACGCCGTAGCAAAAGCTCTACGGCGTAGCTGTTTCAAACAGAAATTTCTATAATTTCGTTATTTTATTTTGAACTAGGTGTTATTCGCTACTCTTTTTGGATTAAATGTTCTTCCTCCGGATTCAAGCTATACCAAATTTTATCTAAATCGGTTCAGCGGTTTAGCCATGAAAACGTAACAGACATACTTTTACATTTGTAATATTCGTATGCATATGCTCATGACTATATTTCCCGAGGGAGTAGTTAGAGACATTCTGAAACCTCAGAACATCCACGTTTCACTAGCACTGAAACTCTGCCCAGTGTGATGGGGAGTGAGCCCGTCGGCACTTGTAATGGACAGTCGGTACATTACATGCCTCCAACTTGAAGCAGGTTTCCTCACGATGTTTTCCTTCACCGAAAAGCCAGAGCTGTTACAAATCGTACAAAAATCTAAATTGTAGAATCATTCATTGATTTATATTATAATTTAAACAATCATTGAAACCATTGACGTAGAATACTATGGACGCCGGGTCTAGTAAAAAATTCTCGAAAAAAGTGTTTGAGACTAAACTACACAAACCTAAGTACGTGTAGTAATATAAACCAACAAAAAACATTGAAAATGCTGAAATTCTTTTCTATCCCACTCTTCCATCGCGGCACGGTGAGCGTAGTCGGCCGATTAAACGAAGACTGTCGCGTAAATTGGTTCTCTTTTTACGTTTTGGTGCTCTTTTGGTTCGGAAACTTTTGAGCGCGGACCCTACGTGCAGTAGTTGGTAATCTTTAACTATTTATATGTGGACTGGTTACGCGTGTAATTCTTCTAACAAACATTTCTGCCACTTTTTGCGGGGGGCGAGGTAACATCAAATCCGCAACTTTCGATTTTATTCCCCATAACTTTAGATTATAATTTTGAATGTTAAAAATCATGAAAAGTAGTCTCGTGTGAACCCCAATCGTTCTAAGTTCGAAGTTATTATTTCGCAATTATAGACTATCTCGTTTAGTGATAAGGTGTAAAATTGAATGTAAATGCACAAGATCAATTGTGCTTATACCGTGGCAGAGGGGAAATGATACCGCAAGGCAAGTCCTGATAATAATTAGAAAAAGTTGGTTAGTCAATGATTGACACTATAAAAAACAATTTCCCAAATCAGGATTACTTTAGTGGCATTAAATTGTTCCTAAATAGTACATAAATATGTATATACATATTAGTCCACCACGCGTGCACAATGCGGATTGGTAGACATAACATAACATAACATAAATATTCTTTATTTGCACACCAAAAACATACAGCAACAAAAACAGAATAATAGAACGTAAGGGTAAAAATGGCGTACAATTGGGTACAATTTGGTAGACTTCACATACGCATCAGAATTTCTTCTTAAGAGCCTATGTCGAAAAATAATTGAAGCGAAATGGGCGTGTGATAGCTTATATTACTGCCTGATGCGAGAGAAAGAGACAGGGCGGCGCGCGCGCCTGAAACGACGCAAGCATAAAACAAACTTTATTTAATTGTAACTGTACTATTTATGTAAGTTCAATTCTGCTCTAATCAAAATTCATAAAAAATAAATCTCTTGTTTTTAAATCAAGCCTCGTGTTTCTAATATTCACCGTTTAGCACTTCCAAGCGTTTATCGATAAAGACGGAGGCTACTTTGGCTTGTTTTTCTATCGAGAAAATGTCTCTTAATCGTGTTTTGGCTCTAATCAAAACTTCAATTATATGTTCAAATTACACATATCCGCAAATCATACTCCTACTGTTAGTACTTCATGAGATATGATGCTTTGAAGAATCCTATTTTTTTCACATAGCCTCTTAAGCGTACGCCGGTTTCCTCACGATGTTTTCTTCCAAATCAATTTCATTTAATTATACTAAAAAAACATAAAATAAAAGAAGTGTCCATCTATTTGGAGTAATGTATGGGACAATAAACAAAATGTAGGATTTCCTTCTTGGAAGGCCGCCAGCGGGGTGTGGCGCCACTGTCGTCGGGTATGAAAACAAGAAAAAATGTTTTTTGAAGTTGAACTGAACATTTTTGTAGCTTGGTTTTGAGTTTGTACTCTAAACCTTATTCCATCCACACAATATATAAACATATAAAACTTTGACTAATTATTATAAGAACTAGCCTTGCGGTAGCATTTCCCCTCTGCCACGGTATAAGCACAATTGATCTTGTGCATTTACATTCAATTTTACACCTTATCACTAAACGAGACAGCCTATAATTGCGAAATAATAACTTCGAACTTAGAACGTTTGGGGTTCACACGAGACTACTTTCATGATTATTAACATTCAAAATTAGAATCTAAAGTTATGGGGAATAAAATCCAAAGTTGCGGATATCATGTTACCTCGCCCCCCGCAAAAAGTGGCAGAAATGTTTGTTAGTAGAATTACACGCGTAACCAGTCCACATATAAATAGTCTATAAAATTATAAACATGGCGTGGATATACATTGAAAATATTTGCAAATAAACTTACGTGTTTACGGCGCGTTGTAGAGATGCTATGGACTCAATCTTGAGGTCTGAGTTCGAATCCGCACCGCGACATGTCATGTACCAATGAGTTTTTCTAACTTAAGTACGTAAGGCACGGATTATACAGAAGAGACGTGTAGCGGTAGCTGATAGTCAAAGTGACACAATTATAAAACTTATAGCATACCGTAGCATACCGTCGATTGGAGAACTAGGAAAGATAGACGAACATTACTGACCGCCATGGTAAATTTTCGTGTTTCTATGCTTGTAAGGAGGTTATGATTCATTGGTTACAAATCCATGGGAGCGTGTCATTTCTCTGAGGTCATAGCTGACTTCAGGAATCTGGAAATAGGTATTGTCTATACATGGAGAGCTGACTGCCTTACAAACGTTTTTATTTTATTTTTGTACTGACAGAAAGGGCCAAACCTCAGAGGAAGGATCTCCATAGAGTCCGCATAAATTTACGATTGTAGTTAGTCTCTTTTGTTTTATGACGTACCTTTAATAGTAGAAGGAGATGGAACTATAGATATTTGTTTATGCGGCTGTCAACTTTTTTTTGAGCCAGTGTGTGTGAAAAGTGACCGTAAACATAAGGCCATATGTCACTTGGTGCCTTTTGTCCATACTACTTGACACCACACACTCAAACCTAAACGTCAAAAAAAGTGGTCACTTTACAATTGGTATGGCTCACTCTATTAGGTATAATGTCTTTGGGTCAAACCTAAAGTTTGAAAGATCGATACGAAAGAAGCTTGTACATTACCGATCGCCATGGCACAGGTCCGGCACTTCAAACAATGTTTTGGATTTGACATGATGGCGTTCGCACATGCGCACTTGGTTTGATATATGTGTAGGGTTGACTTACCACGCATCATATGAACATCATCTACATTTCGTTCCATTTTATTGTTCGTTCTGTTATTAAAAAAAGTATTTGAGCAAAAGAATTACTGAAAATGTGAATTTAGCGTTATTTTTCAACGTTTTTATGCACTGAAAAGACACAATGTTATGTTGTCAAATACTACGGGTGCGCGCGCCTGACTGCATTCCGGCTCGGCTTCCCTCAAGTTTCCCAGAAAGTGTGAGGTGAGGTGAGGGATCTGAAGACAGAGGGGGGCGGGGAGTGGCCGTTCTGTATGCAGAACTATAGACTATTACCTATTCTGTGGCCAATTTTCTTGTTTCCATGCTTGTAAGGTTTGGTATCCTTTATCATTCCAAATCCATGGCTGACTTATACGACACCGCTCCCGCACGGTAATAAAACGAACTAAATTTCTTGTAAATTAACGATGACCTTTATAACACCCGCTGACAGTGTGACCGCGCTCTCAAGAGCCTACTTGTAAAGTAACTCGTCGGCCAAAAGTACGCCTCTCAGTTCTTGCTTACTGTTAGCTCTACAACTCCTTCAGCTCACAATATCTTTCACTTTGAAGTATCGAGGGTTTAGTTAGAGGCTGTCCGAATTATACAGGGTGTTAACGTATGAAAAGTAACGTAGTAACGTTAAAAGTATGAAATAAACTAAATTATTAAGATAAACAAAAAACCCGACATAAAATTTGAAAGTTATTAGGTAAGTATTGCAGGTAAGGGACAGAATAATAACCAACCAAAGATCTTCTTTGTCCCCGTTTGCGATGCCTACCTAATAACTTTCAAATTATATTAGCTCAAATAAAGCTGTTATAGCTGATAAGTGATTATAGTGCTTGTTTGTCTCTTTTCAGTTAATAGGTTTTTTATTTGAAGCTACCACGGCGTCGGAATGTGTTGTCGCTGTAGAGAAGATGCGGCCAGAAATATTAACATCAAACTATCAAATTGAACAACTTTTACTAAAGGACTAATGTTTTTCTTCTTATCGTATAGGCAGCAAGCCCTGGTGTCAGAGTTTTTTCAGACCGCCTTACCGCTATGTTGAAATCGCAAAAAATGGACCAGCTGATTTTTCACAAACATTATATCTCAATTTTTGTGAAATTTCATAGGCGTTTTCCTCGCATGTGTATTGAAAAACGTCATATGAAACGCATGAGCATTAGTCATTACAGTCTCGGATCGTTTGCAGCCCTCGCCTGCGGCTCGTGCTGATATCTAGCCTTGACTATATTAGCCAACATAGCTCACTTGTATCATAATTGTGTTCTGTAGGTATGATAATACCAGCTGACAGTGTGATCGCGCTCTCAAGAGCCTACTTGTAAAGTAACTCGTCAGCTAAAAGTATGCCTCTCGGATCTTGCTTACTGTTAGCACTGCAGCAGCTTCAGCTTGAAGTATATTTCATTCATTCATTCATTCACTCATTCATTCACTCATTCATTCAGCTTCAGCTCACAATATCTTTCACTTTGGCTGCGTGGTATTCGCGCGGTTTGCGTTTTTGTTTGCCACGGAGCTCCGCAATCTCTTCTCAGCTTGGATCAAAAACAATTCTTTAGATTGGGATAGATACTCCCACAATCTACTTGACACTGGCAGAAATGAAGTGCTAACGCATAAGCGAGAGTCCATTAATTAATTAACCTATTAATAAAACGGCGTGGATGTAAATGCATGTTTCTTATGGAAAGTTGTGCAATACCATGGGTACAATAACTCCTTAAAGTAGTGCAACTGTTCACCCTAAGACCCTGTATAGGCTGATGATGATGATGATCACAGTACATAGTAGGTAGTTATAGCAAAGTTCCTGGTCACCCCTAAAAGTATGTTCTACGCAAGTAACACATGTAAGCATAGCATATGCTCACGACTTTATTCCTCGAGGGGGTAGACAGAGATGTTCGGAAAACTCAGAACAACCACGTTTCACTAGTAGTACCGAAACTCTATCCAGTGTGACGGGCACTCCCCGTAGCCACTTATAGTGGACAGTGGGTACAATACATGCATCGAAATCGAAGCATGCATTTCCTCATGATGTTTTCCTTCACCGAAAAGCCAGTGGTGTTACAAATCGTACATAAATTCCGAAAAACTTATTGGTACGAGTCGGCCTGGACGGGGATCGAACCATCGCCTCCTGCACGGCAGTCAAGGTTACTCGCCAGTGGACCACCACAGCTTCCCTCCATGAGAATTATAAGCATATGCTCACGACTATATTCCCCGAGGGGGTAGTCAGAGATATTCTAAAACATCAGAACATCCACGTTTCACCAGTAGTACCGAAACTCTGTCCAGTGTGACGGGTGGTGAGCCCGTCGCCACTTGTAATGAACAGTGGGTACAGGCCTCGAAATTGAAGCATGCAGGTTTCCTCACGATGAGAATAATAAAGATTCTTAAACCTGATTACCTAAAAACTAATCAACCAATTTGAATTAGGTTTTCACGAAAGCATATGGCTTAGTTTGCATTAACATTTTGTGTTTATTTCATCGCAATCGCTTCACTTAATCTAAAGTTGTGAGTATTTTAAAGTCAGTGGTCTGCTCCTACGAAGTAGGTACCAAACTGAAAAATTCCTAACTTCTAATTGGGTTAACTCCATTGGGTCGGGGTTCGAGCCCGGCGGGAGCAACTTTGAGCAAATTAAAGATCTTAGTTTAATAAAACCTCTTGCGCGGTTGAGAAAAGTTTTACAGTTTTGAATGAAAAAGAAATGCTGAGATTTTTTTGGCCTATTTCTTTTAATTGCACAGAAAATTGGGGAAAAGATATTGTTGTATTTTTACCCGACTGCGCCAGAAGGAGGTTAATATTTTTCGAGTGTATTTATGTATGTTTACAGTTTGATGGATTATAAATAAATTCCGTTGGGTGACTATTTAGTGGTATTAAATCTCGAGTGTCTCCGTGCTTCGGAAGGCACGTTAAGCAGTTGGACCCGGATAAGTCCGGTAGATGGCGGTGTAACTATACGTTAAGCCATGTCAGAGCGCTATTAAGGCTCGAAAATTCTCTGACAGCAAGTTGACCTCTAACTTGCCTCCGCCAACACGCACTGGGCCTGCGTGGAGGATGGATGGCCCACTCCCTCTCACCATGATTCTTGAGAGACCTTGGGAGACCTTTGCCCTGCAGTGGTCTCTTACAGGCTATCACTTAACTTAACATAAGTTCCTCAACCTGCCGTGGTGGTCCAGTAGCGATGTAACCTTGCCTGCCGTGCAGGATGCGATGGTTCGATCCCCGTCCAGGACGACTCGTACCAATGAGTTTTTCGGAATTTATTTACGATTTGTAACACCACTGACTTTTTGGTGAAGAAAAACATCGTGAGGAAACCTGCATGCTTCAATTTCGAGGCATTCAGAATGTATGAATGAAAATAGAAGAAGATATGTGTTGGGATTAAGGGTATATTTTCGTTCATTTCGTCATCGTTTCCCCCGACGTACGAGGTAAATCCAGACCGACTCGTACCAATGAATTGTTCGGAATTTATGTACGATTTGTAACACCGCTGGCTTTTCGGTGAAGGAAAAATTGTGAGGAAACCTGCATGCTTCAATTTCGAGGCATTTATTGTACCCACTGTACATCACTGTACGAGTCGGCCTGGACGTACGTCATACGTCGGGTTAAGTGATGACGGAACGAAATTATACCCTTAATCTCAACACATAACTTCTTCTATTTTCATTCATACATTCTCCTTCGGACCGCTCAGTTCGTTAGTTTACACAAATAACATATTTCAGGCCAGTTCGTAACAAATTTTAAACTATTCAAAGCAAACTGTATGAGTTACGGTCTCACAGTTTACAATCTAGCCCAGTTCTAGTTACACTAACTTTATATTTACTAGCTTTTGTGTTTTGTTATTAACCATTCAGATTCGAAATCATATAGGTCGACCAGCATCTGATGGCAAATAGGGAAATCAAATTTTAGAGTAAGCAACACTGGGGGCATTGGTCTAAAAACATAGAAATTAAGACTTGGCCCAAAGGTCAATGTAACCAGGCCATAAATAAATTAAAAAAAAAAAAATTAGGGCCGAGCAGAGAGATTATACGTAATAGAGTTAGCCATACCAATTGTAAAGTGTCCACTTTTTTTGACGTTTAGGTTTGAGTGTGTGGTGTCAAGTAGTATGGACGAAAGGCACCAAGTGACATATGGCCTTATGTTTACGGTCACTTTTCACACACACTAGCTCAAAAAAAAGTGGACAGCCGCATAAACAAATATCTATAGTTCCATCTCATTCTACTATTAAAGGTACGTCATAAGACAAAAGGGACCAACTACAATCGTAAATGTATGCGGACTCTATGGAGATCCTTCCTCTGAGGGGCCGAGTTTGCTTGGCGCCATTTCTCTTGCTAGCTCGTCGTATTAGAAATTGGAAAAAAACGGTTTTAGTGATATTTGTGACTTAATTTCGTGCGGATTGTGTACCAAACAGTTACGTAAAGCGACCGACGTAACAGGAATCTCAAATAAATACGATAACAGAACACAAGTTTTGGTTCAAGTTAACTCGTACGTGGTCATTTTGGCGGCAACGCGCGAGCTTACGAAATCGACCACAGATTCATCTTCATCTATCATCCCATCATCAAAATAAAGAATATAAAGAAAAAAATTATATTCTTTTCTCGCATGGTAGTGTCAAACTGTCACCTGTCAAGTCAAAGTAGGTCCCGTACAGACTGCGACTTTTTGCAGCGATAAAGCCACACTATCCATTAACAGGTGTTTGTATCGATTCAAACCTTAGACGAATTATATGCGGACCCGCCTCGCCTTAGCATTTCCCCTCTGCCAACGTGCAAGGTCAAAAGGTCTTACGCATTTACATACAATTTTATACCTTATCACTAAACGCGACAGCCTATAATTGCGGATCAATAATTTCGAACTTATGACGTTTGGGGTTCACACGACAATGTTTTTCATGATTTTTGACATTCAAAATTAGAATCTAAACTAATGGAATAAAATTCAAAGTTGCGTATCTCGTGCTACCTCGCCCCCCGCGAAAAGTTTGTTAGTAGAATTACACGCGTAACTTGTCCTCATATAAGTAAAACCGTGGTGGTCCAGTGGCGAGTAACTTTGCCTGCGGTGCAAAAGGCGATGGTTCGATCCCCCGTCCAGACCGACTCGTACCAATGAGTTTTTCGAAATGTATGTACGATTTGTAACACCGCTGGCTTTTCGGTGAAGGAAAAAAATCGTGAGGAAACCTGCATGCTTCAATATCGAGCCATGTATTGTACCCACTGTCCAGTATAAGAGGCGACGGTCTCACCCCCGTCACACTGGACAGAGTTTCGGTACTACTGGTGAAACGTGGATGTTCTGAGGTTTTAGAATATCTCTGACTACCCCCTTCGGGGAATATAGTCGTGAGCATATGGTATAAGTAGTCTAAGAACGCAGCTGTTCAATAATATTGGAGTCGAATCGGTACTGCAGTTTTGTATGAAACTGTTATTTATTTATCTTTTCTCAATGTTGGCTATACAGGGTGTAAGGAAAAGTATAATTAACCTTCAAACCACATACTTTACCAATCAAACTGAACAACTTTTATTATGGGAGCAAACCTGTCAGAACAAAAAAATATCAGCTGTCCCATACGTTTGAATCGAGTAGGTATTGCAGTTTAGTATGGGACAGCTGATATTTTTTTGTTCTGGCATATGCTCACGACTATATTCCCCGAGGAGGTAGTCAGAGATATTATGAAACCTCAGAACATCCACGTTTCACCAGTAGTACCGAAACTCTGTCCAGTATGACGGGGGGTGAGCCCGTCGCACTTATAATAGACGGTGGGTACAATACATGCCTCGAAATTGAAGCATGCAGGTTTCACGATGTTTTCCTTCACCGAAAAGTCAATGGTGTTACAAATCGTACAGAAATTCCGAAAAACTCATTGGTACGAGTCGTCCTGGACGAGGATCGAACCATCGCCTCCTGCACGGCAGGCAACGTTACTCGCCACTGGACCACCACGGCTTGGTTATCGACGGCTTTTTTGTTCTGACCGGTTTATATCAAATCTCTGTGATTATTTCTCTTGCGCGATTTATGCCTTGCATTAGATTTTGAACCTTAACTCTAGTAGGTTACGGGTTACTTATTTACGTTGAAAGTTGTCTTCTATGGTGCAAATTTGCTGGCGCGACAGGTACGCCATCTATCCGGCTTTACAGCTATAATTTGCGGTGTTGTGGGTGTTGACATAATATAAATGTAGGTAGCAAGTCCCTACCGTATTATTTATGTTAATCCAGAACATTTCGTGCCAAACATCAAAATACTACATCTACAGGATGAAATTGATATCATTAGCATCCTTTTAAACTAAGAGTCCCATCAAACTGAACAACTTTTACTGTGGGAGCAAACCAATCGGAGCAGAAAAAAATCTGCGGTTCCATACTAAACTGCAATGCATACTCGACTCATATGTATGCAACAGCTGATTTTTTAGGGTTCCGTAGTCAACAAGGAATCCTTATAGTTTCGCCGTGCCCGTCCGTCTGTCCGCGGCTTAGGTCAGAGACGTTTAGTACTAGAAAGCTGTAATTTGATATGTGTATACATATTAATCACGCCGATTAAGTGGTGAAATAAAATCTTTTTTTTTTGGGTTCCTCCCCTATACGAAAAGAGAGGCTGCAATTTTTTATATTCTTGTCTGCCCCCCCCCCCCCCCTGCCAGCTAAACGGTTGTTTCTGGATACGTGAGAAAATTCACGGCAGTAGTGTGTATAACGAAGTTATAAGGAAAACTATCACCGCTAAGTTAACGAGTAATAGTCGACCAACTTGTAAAATGTACTTTTTAGACGTTATTAGCCGTTAAACCGTAGTATAAAACAAATGGCCCCCTTCTAAGTCCGTATATTGAGACGGGCAACTACGGAACCTTAACCTGCGCGTGGCCCGACATGCCCTTGGCCGGTTTTTTCTACTCCGATCGTAAAAGTTGTTCAGTTTGGTGGATAGACTCTTAGTTTAAAAGGATGCTAATGATATCAACTTCACCCTGTATTGAGACAACACTAACATATAATATTTTTTTAAATTAAAGGATTTACAAACAAACAAACACATTAGGAGCATTAATGTTGATGAATGTTTCGTCGCAATAGGTGTGTCTGTATCGCCCAGACAGATAAAATATATACTTGTATGTCAGTTTGTCACGCAATGAACTACGTGCGTTGTTAGCCATGCATATTTTATGTGTCATTTTTTAGGGTTCCGTATCCGAGGGGTGCCAGTGGGACCGTTTCTAAGTCAACGCCTTAATAATCTTTCGAACCGTAATATTTTTATTACAGGATATATGTTTTATTATGTTGGATTTGATAAAAAAAAGTCGTGGTGGTAACCTTGCCTGCCGTGCAGGAGGCGATGGTTCGATCCCCGTCCAGGCCGACTCGTGCCAATGAGTTTTTCGGAATTTATGTACGATTTGTAACACCACTGGCTTTTCGGTGAAGGAAAACATCGTGAGGAAACCTGCATGCTTCAATTTCGAGGCATGTATTGTACCCACTGTCCATTATAAGTGGCGACTGGCTCACCCCCCGTCACACTGGACAGTTTCGGTACTAGTAAAACGTGGATGTTCTGAGGTTTCAGAACATCTCTGACTACCCCCTCGGGGAATAAAGTCGTGAGCCTATGATATGCTTATGCTTATGCATACCATCAATAAACTTTACCGTTTGTGGGCCTAAAAGAAATTGACTCCTTTCTGAGAGGATAAAACAGTGGGCGAAGCCTTATCATCATCAGCCTATACGGGGTGTAAGGAAAATTATTATTAACGTTTAATTATTTATATTAATGTCTTTAACGGCTCTGGATACTAGTCCTTTTGAGCCATTCGTTATTTTTTCATTATATTCTTTATTTTAATGATGGGATGATAGATGACGATGAATCTGTGGTCGATTTCGTAACCTCGCGCGTTGCCGCCAAAATGACCATGTACGAGTTAACTTGAACCAAAACTTATGTTCTGTTATCGTATTTATTTGAGATTCCTGTTACGTCGGTCGCTTTACGCAACTGTTTGGTACACAATCCGCACGAAATTATGTCACAAATATCACTAACACCATTTTTTTACGAATTTCAAATAACACGAAACACAGCAAGAGCAATGGCGCCAAGCAAACTCATTATACCACATCAGCGTTGCCAGACCTACGGATTTATCCGTAGATCTACGGATTTTTGGTCTGACCTACGGATCTACGGATTTTAATGGGAAATCTACGGATGTTTAGAAATCTTCTGAGTTCCTCCCACATTTTCCTATATTTACTGCATAAATTGATACCCAGCCGCAAAATAAATCGAATTAATGTTTACTTTTTTTATAAATTGGACTATGTTCTGTAAAATACGGCTCGTCCTTACTCTTTTTCGTCTCTTTCCTTCTACTTTCTGTCACTATACAGACACGACAGAAATATTTAACTATTAGATATATGACAGGTTTGAATGAAGATGTAGTGGTTAAAGTAGAGAAGGGAATGCTTCGATGGTTTGGACATATTGAAAGGATAAATGAAAGTCGACTTACGAAACAGATATATATGGCGTGTGTGGAAGGAAACATTGGCAGAGGCAGACCTAGGAGAGGATACCTAGACCAGATCAGGGACGTCATTAAAAAATGCCAGGTTAAAAGTAGCCGAAATCGAAGGGAATGTATGAAAAGATGTATGGACTTAGAGGAAGCAAGAGAGGTGTGTCAGAACCGCCCAAAGTGGAGATCTATAGTTTCTGCCTACCCCTCTGGGAAAAAGGCGTGAGTTTATGTATGTATGTATGTATGTAGATATATGACAAAAGGACTGACAAAGATTGATTTTCACTTTGTCTTTATTTTATTTATTTTTTTATTAGGTACTCAAACAAGTCACAATCAATTTTAAAACATAAAGTAACATGAGCGAAATATTTTAAGTCTAGACTGTGACTCAATTAAATGAGTACACAACATGAGTAGAAAAGTGAGACATGCTTAAAATTACAATTTTCAAGAGACCAAATATCTAATAACCAATTACTCAATAAATATAGGTAAAAATTATGTACCGTGTTGAGAAGAGGAGAGGAGAATAGTATGGACATATCTTTTAAAAGTGTTTAATCTGTTATTAAAAACATCAAGTTCCGAATGCTTTCGACTTAACTCGTTGTATTGCCGGCACATTCTGGATAGCGGGTTGAAAAAGGAGGTGTTATTTAAATATACGTTGAGTGTAAATGTCCTAGGAACACGAGTCCTGTAGAAAGTGTTGATGTCTGGGCATTATTTTCGCTCGAACTAGTCTGAAGTTTCCATTTTCTTTCGGGTCAATACACTTCAAAATAGTCAGATAAAGCATTAAAAAAATAGTCAGTAGATTTTTCAAGAGGTAATCTACGAATTCCTCCGGATTTTTCAACATTGACCTACGGATTTCTAAAAATTGGATCTGGCAACACTGAACCACATACTCTACCCATCAAACTGTAAGTCCCATAGTAAAAGTTGTTCAGTTTGTTGGGTAGAGTATGTAGTTTAAAGGTTAATGATACTTTTCCTTACACCTTATACAAGGTGTTATAAAAATATAAATAAACATTTAAGAGGATGGTTTAGACCATCAAACTGAACAACTTTCACTATGGGACCAATATCGAAATCGCGAAAAAAAATCTGATGTTCCATACTAAACTACAAATCTACTCGAGCTAAATGTATGGGACAGTTTTTTTTCCCCGTTTTCGATGTTCATCCTATAGTGAAAGTTGTACAGTTTGATGGTCTAAACAAAAAGATTAAAATGTTTATTTTGACTTTTGTAACACCATATATAACGTGTTAATGAATTAACGCAAAACTAGAAAGTAATTTGTTTAGAATCGAGAGCAGAATCGAATTATCATGTTTTCAACTTATATATTTTTTTTCCAAATGTTAAATAACTTGTTTATAAAATTTAAAATTTACTAAACTCGATCTCAACCCACCGCTTGGACACCCTAACCCTACTTACTACCAAAACAAGAATCTTAAAATGTACTCATGAACACGTTAGCGCTTTCATTCATTGCTGAAATGATAAAAAATCATTATTGCCTGAAAACTTAAAATGTGAATAACAATAAATTTTAACTATCAAAATAATGAAATAATGGTTTCAATCTAATTATTTTGTTATAAATCAGTTGGGGTGTATGAGGTTTTGCGCTCATTCATTAACACGTTGTATACGTTCCACTGCAAGGCACAAGCCTACTCAATAATAAAAGATTCTGTTGATTCAACAATTCGTAATTGGTGAGCCAGCTGTGAAAATAACAGCTGATGATGATTTTATTCCGAGAATTGGACATTTTAGCTTTCTAAGCCGTTTCCTCTCATTAAGTCGGCGCCAAAATTTTACTCAAAAATTACGTCACTCCAAAATACTTGAAGCACCCCTATTATCAACCCCCCTTCATTCACCCGTCCCCCCCTCCTTGTCAGGGACGCTCGTAACTTTTTACTACTATCATTAAAATTTTATACCCCCTCTAGAATGAGAGGGACGGGCTTATGTAAATGACTGTTAGTGGGACAGTGAGGGAAACACTTTTGATTTATTTCGGTTTCAAATTTGTTTACTTTTTATGAAGTTTATTATTATTTTCTCAGTTGGTTTGTTGGAAAGGATGTGTCTGGTTTTTACCCGACTGCGCCAGAAGGAGGGTTATGTTTTTCGAGCGTATGTATGTATGTTTGTATGTCTATTTCTTTGGCACAGCCTAAACGGCTTGATGGATTTTAACGTATGAGGTGTCATTAGATTCGTAAAAATTGTGAGAGTGACATAGGCTATAATATTTTAATATGGCGTCTGCGAAATAAAAAGAGAGGGGGAATAAAAAAATGTTTTGGTTAAAAATTACAACATGGATATCAAATGAAAGCTACCATACGATTATATATATATATATATATATAATAGTACTTTTATGTTACCGTTTTTAAGTTCGTAAAAGCCCTTTTTTTTTAATAAAGAGGAGTTTATACAGAGTGTAAGTCAGCCTGGCAAATACTCTGTAATAAAGTAAGCAAAAACGGTGTATTCAGACCATCAAACTGAACAACTTTCACTATGGAGCATACCTCAAGAAACGTGGAAAATAATCAGCTATCCCATACATTTGAGTCGGGTAGGAACAGCAGTTTTGTATGGGACAGATACATTTTATTTCCATAGTGAAAGTTGTTCAGTTTGATGGTCTGAATACATCGTTTCAGTATTTGCTAGGCTGTCCCTTACACCCTGTATATGTCGGTCGTCCAACCACCCCATTCATGGTATCTTATTATCAAGGTAACACACGGTCTACAGTTAAAATCATGCTATGTTATCTTAGTACAAACTAAGTGGAACACTGATAGACAGCTTCCGACATCTATCGGTAACGTTTCGAAGCAATATGTGTTGAAATTTGGGTTCGTATCTAAACTGGAGCGATAGCGCGCTACACCTCACCGCTGCGCTGTAGTAGTGAGAGATTTCGCGCATATCAATCACTCTCTTGTTGGTCTAGTGGTCTAGACAACTGGCTCACGATTCGGGTGCTTATGGTTCGAGCCTCGTGTCGGCCGGCCGTCTTTTTCAATTTATTTTCCAATCTGCTAATAAGTGGCAACGACAATAATTAAGACGTCCTAAAATCTCAGACAACTTACCTATCTATATTCAATATAGATTTTAATCCAATCCGCATTATGCATGCGTGGTCGATAAACAACAAAAAGGATATATGTATACTATTGTAGCACCAAGCGTGCACACTGCGGATTGGTAGACTTCACATACGCATCAGAATTTCTTCTTCAGCTTACGCAGGTTTCCTCACGATGTTTTCCTTTACCGTTTGAAAGCAGTCGGTCGGTTAGAAATACCAAAGTAAATAGCATATTTAATTGATTGAATATATTTATGGGTAGATGGGGTGCATGGCACTTCGTGCGTGTGGATTAAAACACAGAGATTCATGACTGAGTTTCCATTAGGTCTCCTGATGTTAAGAGACTAGACAGACAGGATTAGGAATGAGTATAGAGGAAGCTTGAACGTAGCGCCAGTAACCGATAAACTGCGCAGTAATAGATTATCGTTGTATGGGCATGTGATGCGGAGAAATGAGTGACATATTACAAGACGAGTCTTCTTCTTCCTGCCCTTATCCCATTATTTGGGGTCGGCGCAATATGTCGTCTTCTTCCATTCATCTCTTTTAGCCGTCATTTCAGCGCACACACCTTTTTTACACATGTCATCTTTCACACAATCCATCCATCTTTTCTTTGGTCGTCCTCTCTTCACGCAGCCATCCACATTCAGATTTAACATTCGTCTTGTAATATGCCACTCATCTCTTCTCATCACATGTCCATACCACGATAACCGATTACCGCGCAGCTTTTCATTCACAGGAGCCACTTTCAAACTTCCTCTAATATACTCTTTCCTAATCTTGTCCATTCTAGTAACCCCACACATCCATCTCAACATTCGCATCTCTGCTGCGTGCAGTCGTTTTTCATCCGTCACTTTAACGGCCCAACACTCCGAGCCATACATGACGACAGGTCTTATGATGGTTTTATATATTTTCCCCTTCAACTTAAGGGGGATTCGGGAGTCACAGGTCATTCACATATTACAAGACGAGTGTTAAGATGAATATGGATGGCTGCATGAAGAGAGGACGGCCAAAGAAAAGATGGATGGATTGTGTGAAAGATGACATGTATAGAAAAGGAGTGTGCGCTGAAATGACGGCTAAAAGCGATGAATGGAGGAAGGGAGAAAGATAATGGGATAAGGGCAGGAAGAAGACGAAGAAGTTCAGAAACTGATTGTTCAGATTCAGGGATGTAATCAGACCACGAATACTATACAAAAGTTTTCGCCCCATATTATTCCATTGGGAAAATTGTGAGAATTGTGAAATTGGGAGAGCGGGAACGATCCCCGCTCGGGTTCTTATCTGGTCCAAAGGATTTCTCTAGCCATTCAACGTGGTAATGCTGCTAGTGTGATGAGTTCCTTTGAGCCAGGTGGGTTCCGAGGGCCGGAGAGCATTTAAACCTGTTTTTGTTGTATTACTGACGAAGCGTGAGGTGGATTTTGGTTAGGTAAGTTGACGAAGCATGTTGCGGATCTCTATCTGTTTATTTAAGGTTTTGACGAAGCATGTTGCTGATTACCGGCTGTTGTATTATTATTGACGAAGCTTGTGCTGACTACTTATTTTGTGTAGACATTAACGAATTAGTTTGTTCTTCAATAAAATACCCCTGAGAACCCGCAATGAACACACGACTGAGCCAGCTCTGACTTGCCAGAATCCACGTTCATCATTAACTTTAAATAAAATCAGAAGCCGAATCGGAAAATTGTTTAGTTTCATTGCCTGAATACATCCTTAAATTAAATACTGGGGTTTGATTACGGTCTGGTTAGACCACAAAAACAAAATAATTACCATATTAATAACCTCCGTGGTCTGATAGTTAAGAGCATTGGGCTCTCGACACGGAGGTCGCGGGTTCGATTCCCACGGAGGTCACCTAGTGATAAGTCACTTTGTGCGTTTTCCCCCAGTTGGTTAGGGCATTACAGGCTGAATCACTTGATTGTCTGAAAAAGAAAGATGATTCCTTGCTTTGGATGGCACGTTAAGCCGTTGGTCCCGGCTACTATCTCTGGTGGTAGTAGTCGTTACATAAAAACCGTGTCAGAGGCCGTAAGGCGGTCTGAAAAAACTCTGACACCAGGGCTTGCTGCCCACACGAGAAGAAGAAGACTAATTTAAAATTTTGTTTTGTCCACAGAGACTGCAGGGTTGTCAGAGATCCACAAACGCTGAAGTCAAAAGGATATGGATTCGTTTCTTTTTTGAAAAAATCGGTAAGTTCTTTATTGTCATTACTTTGCAAAAAAGAGTCAAGAAGGTCTGTGGGCCGACCACCAACATGTTGGTCGGATGATATTCAATAAAAAAAATCAGCCCACATCAACCCACTGTGCCAATCTGATCCACGTCCGACCCACAACCCTTGTCGTCTGACCAACGCATCAGTGGTCTACCCACGGACCTCCTTCCTTCTCTTGTCCACCATTCTATTATTTCCTTGGTCCACCGGCCGTCTTCACTTCTAGCCAAATGTCCTGCCCATCTCCACTTCAACTTTGTAATCCGGTCTCACACGTCGTCGACCTTAGTTCTTCGCAGGATTTCTTTTCTACGTTGGGTACACAGTTCACTAGCGATATGCCCAGCATGGTACGCTCCATGGATCTTTGTGCGACTTTTATTTGGTGCATGTTTTGCCTAGTGAGCGTCCATGCTTCTGCACCATAAGTAAGAACACATTGGTTGTACACACAGAACATTATAAGAGGGGTTAGAAATGCAAAGTAGCGCTTTTCTTCGGAGACGGCTGTCGCCACTTGTCTTCCCGCTCACGCTGCTACAATTACTCATGCCCTCTCGCTGGCACCACGCCGCGCGCCTTATGGTTTTATGCAAATCATTGCATAACCTGTGGCGACACGTTCCACGCCTACTTTGCACTTCTAACCCCTCTTATAATGTTCTGTGGTTGTACACCTTGGTCTTTAGGCATTGTGGGAGTTTAGACTTAAAGACGTCATTCAGTTTACCAAAAGCCGCCCATCCTAGTCGAATTCTCCTTTCAATCTCCTTTACCTGGGATTCTTGGTCAAAGGATAAACAATGCCCAAAATAGAATCGTACGACGACATTATAATTCATAACATTTATTGCATAATCATATGGTACATAAGGTCTTAAAACGGCCCGATAGCACAGTCGGTAGTGAACCTACCTGCTGTGCCGAGGGTCGCGGGTTCAAATCCCGTAAGGGACAAATATTTGTATGATGAATATGAATATTTGTACCCGAGTCATGGACGTTTGTATCTATTTATGTATTCTAATCGTTGTCTAGTCATCATAATACAAGTCCAGGCTAGATTCTGGTACTTTAAATATGACTAGATAATTTGTGTGACAATGTCCAAGATATTTGTTATTATTATTATTTATTATTAAAAGCTATTTAGTCTCACATATGATACCCTATTAGGGCACAGCAAATTTAAGAAGTAGGTTAATAAAGCTAAAGTTAATCATTTAACGGGTTTTTATTGTTTTTGGAGTTCCCGATATTTCGGCAGTGTTGCAACTGCCATGATCACGGGATGACTGTAGAACTGCAGATAGATTTTTATGAGCAGACAAATCAGTCTGCCCTCATTCTTCGTTTGCTCCGACAACTATCGGATTCACTCGAAAGTAATCGTCACTATTTTCTCGGTTTATACTATTTGATGCCACACTTGGTCTAGCCGTGGTGGTCCAGTGGCGAGTAACCTTGCCTGCCGTGCAGGAGGCGATGGTTCGATCCCCGTCCAGGCCGACTCGTACCAATGAGTTTTTCGGAATTTATGTACGATTTGTAACACCACTGGCTTTTCGGTGAAGGAAAACATTGTGAGGAAACCTGCATGCTTCAATTTCGAGGCATGTATTGTACCCACTGTTCATTATAAGTGGCGACGGGCTCACCCTCCGTCACACTGGACAGAGTTTCGGTAGGTACTACTGGTGAAACGTGGATGTTCTGAGGTTTCAGAATATCTCTGACTACCCCCTCGGGGAATATAGTCGTGAGCATATGCTATGCTATGCTATGCTACTTGGTCTAGCACGACAAACTACACTCACTGTATCACTCCTACATTTTTCCGACCGAGAGTAAACAGGTGAAGCACTCATACCCATCTTTACCACTGGATTCCACGTATTAGATAATTTGAAGCCTTCCTCTCTATTTAAATTGAGATGTTTTTTAATTTCAATAGCTTCTCTCACTATTCTTGGGTAAATCCAAGTAACTATACAACGTGTTAATGAATAAACGCAAAACCTCATACACCCCAACTGATTTATAATAAAATAGTTAGATTTAAAACAATAATTTCATTATTTTGATAGTTAAAATTAAAAGTTATTCGCATTTTAAGTTTTGAGGCAAAAATGATTTGTTATCATTTCAGCAATGAATGAAAGCGCTAACGTGCTCATGGATACATTTTAAGAATCTTGTTTTGGCAGTAAGTAGGGTGAATGTGCCCGTGCGGTGGGTTGAGATCGAGCTTAGTAAATTTAACAACAAATTATTTAATATTTTGAAAAAAAATACCTTTGTTGAAAATATGATAATTCGATTCTGTTCTCGATTCTAAACAAACTACTTTCTAGTTTTGCGTTAATTCATTAACACATTGTATATTTATTTTAATTAATAAAATAATGCAATTATTCGTTAATAATCAGTTGGGGTGTATGAGATTTTGCGCTTATTTATAAACACGCTGTAGATGCTATTGCATCTTTATACTATCGATCGGTAATATTAATTTGTATTCGATTAAAACTATCGATACTAACGAAATTATCGATATATTTTTCGAGGTCACGATAGTATCGATAGATATATCGATGGTTTCTTTGCGTTTATACTAGTGTTGCCTAACAATATCACTATTGTTGTATGTACGCAAAAACAAATGTTTTAATTTAATATTTATAACAAATTAGTCAGTTGCAGTGTCCCACGTTCAATTGATTTTTTATAATTCACTGCCAATCCCTAGCTTCCCACGGGGGTAATTAGGTTTCTAACAATGCGGTTCATACATAGACCCACGACGTAAAACACTATGGACGCCGGGTCTAGTACAAAATTCTCGAAAATTAATGTCCGAGACTAAACTAAACAAACCTAATTAAAGATTGAAAAAGTCGGGTGGCGAGCGGGAATCGAACCCACGACATGCCTATCCGGGGCATGCTCCACTCATAGATATGATATTTAGATAGATAGGCAGGTCGTGGGTTCGAACCCCGCTCGCCACCCGACTTTTTCAATCTTTAATTTGATTAAGCTAACAAGGCATACATGTAGAATCAATAAATTCGATTGGAATAAGGTGTGACATCTATATTGCATGAATATTCTAATTGTAACATTAGACTTGCGAGTCAGTAGTTTGTATAAACTCTCAGTAGTTTACATAACTCTGGTAGATGGCGCTGACGTCCCTTAAAGACGATGATATAGATTGAAAATTTCGTCGTGGCTTGCGGGGCACCGACAGCTCTGTTGGAGTGGAGCATGCCCCGGATAGGCAGGTCGTGGGTTCGAATCCCGCTCGCCGCCCGACATTTCAATCTTTAATTTGATTAAGCTAACATGGCATACATGTAGAATCAATAAATTCGATTAAACAAACCTAAGTACGTGTAGTAATGTAAATCAATTAAAAACATTGAAAATGCTAAAATTCTTTTCCATCCCACTCCCCCATCGCGGCACGGTGCGCGTAGTCGGCCGATTAAACGAAGACTATCGCGTAATTGGTTCTCTTTTTACGTTTAGGTGCTCTTTTGGTTCGGACACTTTTGAGCTTGGACTCTACGTCCAGTAGTTTGTAAGTCAATGCTCACGACCCATCCCTTTCGGGGTGGTCAACAACATTGCTATAACTAAAGGTCTATCAGAATCTCATGGAATAAAAAAAGTAAAAAACATAGATTTCTCTTGGTAATGACTGCTATGTTATCTGTCTAGTCAAAGTGTGCCCTTTGCAACTTTTTGCAGCTATAAAACTGCGTGTTTGTCAAACGCGTGACTGCATCTAGGCATTTTTATCGATTCAAACGCGTGATCGTATCGTTTGTACCGATGCAGACGCGCGTGTGCATTGCGACCAAGGCTGTCGACGAATGACGGACCAAATATTGCGAACGTCTTGCTTCGTTGCTCTATCGCGGTTGCATCGATGTTGCATTATGACTGAATCGGACAAGACAATAGTCTAAAACTTTTATATTTATGTTACAGGAAGCAGAATCAGCAATCACGGCAATGAACGGACAGTGGCTCGGCTCCAGATCAATCAGGACTAACTGGGCTACCAGGAAACCTCCGGCGCCCAAGAACGAATGTAAGTTTGGTCAACTACTATCTTATCTCTTGTCTTATCTTATTATGAGGGCTGGCAAGCCAGCAACAATTCGACCCAATTGGAGAGTTTGCTTGGCGCCATTGCTCTTGCTGTGTTTCGTGTTATTTGAAATTCGTAAAAAATTGGTTTTAGTGATATTTGTGACATAATTTCGTGCGGATTGTGTACCAAACAGTTGCGTAAAGCGACCGACGTAACAGGAATCTCAAATAAATACGATAACAGAACTTAAGTATTGGTTCAAGTTAACTCGTACATGGTCATTTTGGTGGCAACGCGCGAGTTTACAAAATCGACCATAGATTCATCGTCATCTATCATCCCCTCATAAAAAAATAAAGAATAAAGAGAAAAAAAAATAACGAATGGCTCAAAAGGACTAGTATCCAGAGCCGTTAAAGAAATAAAAAAAAATCTACCCAATTGGATCATTATTTATTCCCCAATTTAATAGATCACATTGCGCAAATTGACAACATTTCATTTTAAGAAAGGTACCAAAATAAGAAGACGATTTGGAGATTATGTGATTCAAAGCTTATATCAAAATTATCAGATTTTTCTATCCATTATTTCTCGAGTTATTTGAAAAATTCTGAAAAATATAATAGAGGTTGAATGAGATTTTATTCCTTTGCCTGCTTGGCGTTTCTATTGTATTTGACAGTTTTTATTTTTAATGTTATTACGGCCAAGGTATCTTAGCCATAAATCCTACGTTTTTCAGAAAATTCAAAAATAAATTAAAAATAGATATATCAGTCAAAAGTAAAATCGGAAAAATACGTATTTCTAATTTTCATATTTTTTATTAAAAACAACATTAAGAACCTAAATTTTATCAACGTTTTTTTTCTCGCTCTATCGTAAAAACGGTAATACATACAAGCGTCAAACTTGGTGTGATTATAGAGCAAACTCTACAGTATAACAACAAATGATAAAAACCGAGCAAGTGTGAGATAGTCTTGCGTTAAAGGTACCGGAGAAAACAAAACTTTTTTCTAATTTAATATTTGGAGTGGTAGGTACGGAACCCTCGGTGCGTGAGTAGCGACTCGCACTTGAAATGTTTTTATTTCTATCCGTAATTTTTTGTTGTTATCTTGTAAATAAACAATTTATCTGTTAAAACTGTCGCAGGATAAAAAGTTAATCTCCCAAAGAAGGTAATCTTTTAAAAACAATTCCTTCATTCCGTTTCTTTGTCCAACTTATATAATTTTTAAAAACAACGCCGCTTTCAGTATCGTCCGTTTTGATATTGCATCGCAATCCGAAGCAGAGTTTGAATTATTAAATTCTTCATAAATATTTAAGTTATTAATTAGTTTTTGGAGTTCCGTAACTGAAAATACGTTTATTTCATCAAAAAATTTAAGAAAAATGTAATTTATGGTTAACACAGGGTGTAAAAAACCACCAAGTAATATATACAACGTGTTAATGAATAAGCGCAAAACCTCATACACCCCAACTGATTTATAACAATTTAATTAGATTGAAACAATAATTTAATTATTCTGATAGTTAAATTTTCATGTTATTCGCATTTTAAGTTTTGAGGCAAAAATGATTTGTTATCATTTCAGCAATGAATGAAAGCGTGCTCATGTATACATTTTAAGAATCTTGTTTTGGTAGCAAGTAGGGTGAGAGTGCCCGAGAGGAGGGTTTAGATCGAGTTCAGTAAATTTTAAATTTTAAATACATATTATTTAATATTTTGAAAAAAATTACCTATGTTGAAACCATGATATTCGATTCTGCTCTCGATTCCAAACAAACTACTTTCTAGTTTTACGTTAATTCATTAACACGTTGTATAAAGGGGTTGTTTAGACCGCTAATTTTTAGAACCATTCAGAACTGCAAACCTAATCTAGCCAAATGTATGGCTAACACCTGTTTTTTTTTCGCGATTTCGATGTTGGTCCCATAGAAAAAGTTGTCCTGTGGGATGGTCTGATCATCCCCTTAAAAAAGTGTCAGCATATTAAGAAGGACCCTGTATAAGATTCAACTAAGAACCGTTGAACCACGATCGGTCCCCAGGCTTCACCTAGCCTGGCGGAAGATCTTCCCTTTTCAATGGAGGATCCTCCCAAGTAGTCCACACATCATAGCACGTCTCAAGTGTCTAATAAACCAATCAGATGGCGTAGACACTGCACGTAACAAATATCAACCAATCATAATTCGACGGGTGAAAGGAAAATTAGTTTAACTGACATTTTTGTCGACATTTTCCCTACTATTATAACGTCATGGTGTAACAAAACCTTTGACTAATTATTATAAGGACTAGCCTTGCGGTAGCATTTCCCCTCTGCCACGGTATAAGCACAATTGATCTTGTGCATTTACATTCAATTTTACACCTTATCACTAAACGAGACAGTCTATAATTGCGAAATAATAACTTCGTACTTAGAACGTTTGGGGTTCACACGAGACTACTTTTCATGATTTTTAACATTCAACATTAGAATCTAAAGTTATGGGGAATAAAATCCAAAGTTGCGGATTTCATGTTACCTCGCCCCCCGCAAAAAGTGGCAGATATGTTTGTTAGTAGAATTACACGCGTAACCAGTCCACATATAAATAGTCAAAGAACAACACACACTATTATTCAGGTCTGTCTCAATCCAAAGCTCAGGTACACTTGACGGCCGATCCCCACCGAGGGGAGAATGGCAATAGGTTAGGTATACCGTGTAAACTTCTTGGTCAAATCTCATTAGACTTGCCGCCATTTTGTGATAAGTCAATGCGAGATTTGAAGCCCTAGCGATGTCACGCTGCCAGCACGTGAAAGAATGAAACAGGGAGACTACGTAAAGGAAGCTTTCGTGCCTAATGACACGGTTCATTTTTGTTTAATGCCAGACGGTACGTGCAAAAATGTACCTAGGGAAGCTTGCCACAGCGTTGTTATTACTTCGTACATCGCGCGACGTATGTGACGTTGCCATCTGGAGCGAGTGGCAGAAATCAAGCAAGCGCATTACGTATGATGCACCAAAGTGTAGGTACTTATCTCGATTCATCAAATTCGTTTCTCCATCAAAGCCGTGGTGGTCCAGTGGCGAGTAACCTTGCCTGCCATGCAGGATGCGATGGTTCGAACCCCGTCCAAGCCGACTCGTACCAATGAGTTTTTCGGAATTTATGTACGATTTGTAACACCACTGGCTTTTCGGTGAAAGAAAACATCGTGAGGAAACCTGCATGCTTCAATTTCGAGGCATGTTTTGTACCCATTGTCCATTATAAGTGGAGACGGGCTCACTCCCCGTCACACTGGACAGAGTTTCGGTACTACTGGTGAAACGTAGATGCTCTGAGGTTTCAGAACATCTCTGACTATCCTCTCGAAGAATATAGTCGTGAGCATACACATACATACATACGTTTCTCCGTTGAATTCGGTACCATGGCCGAGTGACTGAGGCCTAGCTATGTCTCTGTGGGATATTTACTCAAGTGATTTAGATTTACCAAGAAAATCTAATATTTCCAGAAGGAACTTCCAACTATAGTATTGTTATTTTTATCTTAGTCACACACACGGTATGCGAGCTTTGTGTATCTTATTTTAAGCCGATTACAGATTGGTTTGGCATATTGTATCTATAAATAGAGCTGGGATTGTAGTGAATCAGATATGATTTTGACTCACTACAAAAGAAAAACACAAAGTGTAAGTCCAGCCAGGTCCTTTAGTCAAGGGTGACAGCTACAATAGATCTGTTCAGGTTGCGGTAGCTATTGGTCATTGACCAAGCCCTTGCAACCAAAATAATAAACTCCAACTAGTTTTCTGAATGCCCCAAAAAGGATCACTGTTTGAGTAAAACGTACACGATACGAGCTCGAAGGTTCACGTAACACTGGCCCTATACTCGGACTTTGGATTTTCGATGTATCGTAACCGTTTCTGTCCGAACTTCATTGAAATAGAGTTTACATTGGAACAACAACGTTGTCGAAAATCGAATTTCATGGTAGACCCTTTGTTGTGGACAGAGCTTTGTCGAATTCGCATTATACCTTCAATAGGCTGGAGCTAACGAATCGAGCTTGAAATTTCACAGGTCTAAGACGTGGTCAATTCTGTCCGGGGCCCTGATCTCGTAACTTGCATGCCCTTATTGTAAAGACGGTAAATTCTTATCGTGTGAGCTGTAAGCCCTGGTGTCAGAGTTTTTTCAGACCGCCTTACGGCCTCTGACGTGGTTTTTATGTAACGACTACTACCACCAGAGATAGTAGCCGGGACCAATGGCTTAATGTGCCATCCGAAGCACGGAATCTTCTTTCTTTTCAGACAATGATTTTCAGAAAGTGATTCAAATCCTGAGTTTTGAAATGGCACATAAACTAATACAATATAAATTCTTGAGCTATGATTATGTTTACATGATTATAGTTAGTTAGGTACAGTAATATTTAATTAAATCAAATGTATTTTGAGTGGGACGTATTCTGATCAAATCGGTTGCGTCCTAAAAAAAGGGGACGTGCGGAGTACTCGAAACCGACGGGCATGTATGAACAGATGTATGGATGTGAATGAGGCAAAAGAGGTATGTAAGGATCGTAGTATATGGCGCGCTCTGGTCTCTGCCTACACCACTGGGAAAGAGGCATGACGTTATAGATAGATAGATATTTTGAGTAAGTTTAATCATTTTTTATTAGATTTGTTTGTTTTTTATACTATACAGTATTTTTTTATATTTATTAGAAGAGCTTTGTCGCAAGGCGACTATGCCGCTCACTATACAGTATTGAATCTAATGACACTCAGACAACAATTTTGGTCATTAACAATTTAAATGAACTTAAATCACTAAGTGATTCATATCACTTTAGCCTACCTCTACCCGGATTTGTGTCACCTACTGAACTCCCGATAACGTCCAAACGCCTGGGCATTCTGAACTGAACACGAATCACCTTAGTGAGTCATATCACTTCAGCCTACCTCTACCCGGATTTGTGTCACCTACTGAACTCCCGACACGTTCCGAACGCCTGGTCGTTCTGAACTGAACACGAATCACTTTAGTGAATCATATCACTCACTTCAGCCCACCTCTACCCGGATTTGTGTCGGGCGACAAAGCCGACCAGTTTCTATAGGAGATAGCTTTCTAGCTGCATGAAGCGCTTTGATACCGTATTTTTGGATTTAGACAGCTCTACTATGATAAATACGATAAGATTTTGAAAATTTATTGGGAAGTTGTGTAGGGTTGCAACCTCATTTATAACTATACTCCAAATAACAACGAAATTTTAAGGTCATTTTGAATTACAGAAACCTCTGACTATTTATATATGGACTGGTTACGCGTGTAATTCTACTAACAAACATTTCTGCCACTTTTTGCGGGGGGCGAGGTAACATGAATGATTTTATTCCCCATAACTTTAGATTCTAATTTTGAATGTTAAAAATCATGAAAGTAGTCTCGTGTGAACCCCAAACGTTCTAAGTTCGAAGTTATTATTTCGCAATTATAGGCTGTCTCGTTTAGTGATAAGGTGTAAAATTGAATGTAAATGCACAAGATCAATTGTGCTTATACCGTGGCAGAGGGGAAATGCTACCGCAAGGCTAGTCCTTATAATAATTAGTCAAGGGTTGCTGCCCACACGATAAGAAGAAGACTAGATAAACTATCCAAGAATACTCGTACTGAGGTATGATTTTGGTTTCGGTAAATTGTATACATCTAGACGAAAATTGAAAAATAAAACTACTATTTCCTACTATTGCGCCTTAAGATAAGATAAATGCAAGTGCAAAAAATCAGTCCTTCCATACAAAACTGCAAGCCTACTGGAGCCAAATGTATGGGACTGATGTTTTTTTTTGCGATTTCAATGTTGGTCTCGTAGAGTTAGTTGTTCAGTTTGATGGTCTGATCATCCCCTTAAAAAGTGTCAGCATATTAAGTTGGACCCGTTTATGTTATTTGACATACTATAGCAACAAAACCTAATCCCGAACCGGAAGCAGCTCCTAAACGAAGGAAGATATTAGCGAACAACCGGAAATTACACGCGGGAAGTACTTAATAGAGAGGGTAACCGATTTTGATAATTAGTTGTATTTTTTGTCGTAAATATATTACAACTTTTGATAATTGAAAGTTGAAAGAAAAGTAGAAATATAAGTTTGGTAGCTTTAAAATCCTATACTTCATTCCAAATAAGGACGACGAGATTTTCCGCTTCCTATTTAGCTTTCTGGCCAATTCTGGTTACCAAATGTTATTAATTTATTGGATACATATACTATCCGACATATCTTGAACGTTACTAAAGCTGTTCTAAGAATAAGTGAGGGGAAGTGCTTCAAATCTCTGTTTCTGTCTTTGACTAATTATTATAAGGACTAGCCTTGCGGTAGCATTTCCCCTCTGCCACGGTATAAGCACAATTGATCTTGTAAATTTACATTCAATTTTACACCTTATCACTAAACGAGACAGCCTATAATTGCGAAATAATAACTTCGAACTTAGAACTTGGGGTTCACTCGAGACTACTTTTCATGATTTTTAACATTCAAAATAAGAATCTAAAGTTATGGGGAATAAAATCCAAAGTTGCGGATTTCATGTTACCTCGCCCCCCGCAAAAAGTGGCAGAAATGTTTGTTAGTAGAATTACACGCGTAACCAGTCCACATATAAATAGTCAAAGGCAGCAAGCCCTGGTGTCAGAGTTTTTTCAGACCGCCTTACGGCCTCTGACGTGGTTTTTATATAACGACTACTACCATCAGTGATAGTAGCCGGGACCAACGGCTTAACGTGCCATCCGAATCACGGAATCATCTTTCTTTTCAGACAATCAGGTGTATCTAGTGAAATCAGATATTGAATACATGATTGGAATAACTTCACTCGATAGAAAATCGTCACAAAGATGACGTATTTTCATATATTTTAAACATTTTTCTCGTTTTAGAAGAACTTATAATAGTTTCAGATTTTTGGTATTTATACTCAGATCATATTCACCACTATACTCCATTCAAAATAGCAACGACATTTTAAGTCAATTTTATTTTACAGAGAAACAGAGATTTGAAACGATTCCTCTCACTTATTCTTAGAACAGCTTTAGTAACGTCCAAGATTTGTCGGATAGTATCTGTATCCAATAAATTAATTACATTTGGTAATCAGAATTGGCCAGAAAGCTAAATAGGAATCGGAAAATCTTGTCATCCTTATTTGGAATGAAGTATATAGTTTATCTAGTGAAATCATTAAAAAATCTAGAAAAGTACTTTTGTAAATTTTTCGGCACACGCACGCACTTTTCGGAGAGCTGGGCAATCGCGTTTGTCATAGAAAATATTTATCTGAACCTATAGCCCCTTAACTCTCTTTTCTTAAGCTTGCAGTTAAAGCAAATGTTAATCAAAAAACTTATGAAAATCCGTTATAAACTTTTCTAACTTTCTCTACATTATAAAAAGTTGGTTTTCTTGTGTAAAGTCAAAAAAGCGAAAAGCTAAATCCATTTAACCTCTTTAAAATTTCATGCCCGACTATTGTTTGAACTTTTTGTTCGTGAAAAATGAGTCAAGTGCGTGTCCAATTGGTTAGACTGGAGTTCCGTAGATAATTGAAAATATGTGTCCATGTGATAGCTTTGCTATACGCATTATGAGCATATAAGCATATGCTCATAACTATATTCCCCGAAGGGGTAGTCAGAGATATTCTGAAACCTCAGAACATCCACGTTTCACCAGTAGTACCGAATCTCTGTCCAGTGTGACGGGGGGTGAGCCCGTCGCCACTTATAATGGACAGTGGGTACAATACATGACTCGAAATTGAAGCATGCAGGTTTCCTCACGATGTTTTCCTTCACCGAAAAGCCATTGGTGTTACAAATCGTACATAAATTCCGAAATACTCATTGGTACGAGCCGGCCTGGACGGGGATCGAACCATTGCCTCCTGCACGGCAGGCACGGTTACTCGCCACTGGACCACCACGGCTTTTACTCATTATAATATAGACGAATATGATAGAAATACAATCCAATTGCAAAAATAGCCCCAAATAAAGTAGTTTGATGTTACAAACTATTCAAAGTAATATTATGATAACTCGAAGTAATTTCAAATAGCGCAGTTAGCGATACAAAAAAATGACCCCGATTGACGGCCCGATAGCACAGTCTGTAGTGAACCTGCTTGCTGTGCCGAGGGGCGCGGGTTCGAATCCCGTAAGGGACAAATATTTGTATGATGAATATGAATATTTGTACCCGAGTCATGGATGTTTGTATCTTATATATGTATTCTATATCGTTGTCTAGTCATTACACAAGTCCAGGCTAGATTCTGGTACTTTAAATGTGACTAGATAATTTGTGTGAAAATGTCCAAGATATTTATATTTATTTATTATCCTTTCACTAAATCCGATCCGATTTTTTTCCGCCATTTTTGCACAATTTGAACAAAAATATCCATCATGAAATTCAAGAAATCTCGTTTGTACGACAAAATATATCGTTGAAATATAAAGCTTTAGTAATATTGTGTTTATGCAAACTATTATTTACCATATTTTGATGACGCCGTAACATAACATTAGGTAGTACAGACCTGTTTTGGAGGTTGTCTTTTGTTTTTGAACAAAAGTAGATTCTGCAAGTCCAGATAGAAGTAGAAAAAAGACTGTCAAATGTCAATGATCGATTGCTTATCGTTATAATGCAGGAGTCGCGCTGCAATTCTGGCGGAGTACGGACGCGTGCGTATCGGCGCGTTGGAATTGCACGTGGCTCCACCGTTTTGTGAATTCTTTTGTGTTTTAACCTTAAAACAATCACTTGAGATTATAAACTACTTACATTGGCAAAACTGCCACTCTAGACTTAATAAATACTACTGATCATTATCCTTCATATACTATCCACATAACGAGACATTGGCTGAATTGTGATAACACATCGGATGCCACTAAACAAAAATTGAATTGAATTGTTTATAATGCAATTCTGCCAATGTCAAGATGGTTTAAAAAAAAAACATAGATACGCTTATACAGGCGGGTGTAACAAAACATCGTAGTAATAGTTAAGGTGGTGCTTCGGGACCAAAGAAGGACGAAAATTACCGCTCGCCAAGGATTGTTTTCATGTTTCACCGCTTGTAAGCCACGGTTTATACAGAAGAGACGTGTGACGGTGGCGAATAATCTAAGTAACACAATAGAAACTTTATAGTGCGTAGCATAGCGTCGTTTTTGTCGTAAAGGAGAATCGCGCCCGCGCCTCCAAGTGACGTCGCCTGGAGGCGCGGCCGTAATTCTCCAAACGACGCTATGCTACGTACTATAAGGTTTATAATTGTGTTACTTTGACTATCCGCCACCGCCACACGTCTCTTCTGTATAAACCAAGCCTTAGGCAGTCTGCTTTCCTGGGCCTATAGACAAAGTATCTTTCGATTACCGTTAACGACAGTAGAAAAAATAAAAATGTATGGACTTGGCGTATGGTGACGAAAGAAAACGTCAAAATGTTTCGATCGCTAATGTCAAATCCATACATTCTGTCATTTTCTACTAGCGTCAACGCCAATAGAATGTCACTTTGTCTAGGGGGGCTGGTATATAAGGTCTAACAAAATTAGCTGAAACTATTTTAAGGGGATGATCAGACCATCAAACTGAACAAATTTCTGTATGGGACCAATATCGTATTCGCGAAGAAAAAACTGCTGTTCCATACAAACCTACTCGACCTAAATGTATGGGACCGATTGGGACCACAGATTTTTTTTTCGCGATTTCGAGTTTGGTCCCATAGAGAAAGTTGTTCAGTTTGATGGTCTGATCATCCTCTTAAAATAGTTTCACCTAATTTTGTTAGACCTTATACCGGGTTTAACAAACGAAAAATAAAAATTTTTAACTTTTAAGGGCGTGGTTTAGACCATCAAACTGAACAACTTTCACTATGGGACCAACACCGAAATCGCGAAAAAAAAAATCTGCTGTCCTATACATTTAGCTTGAGTAGATTTGTAGTTTAGTATGGATATCCGATTTTTTTTGCGATTTTGAAATTGGTCCCAAAGTAAAAGTTGTTCAGTTCGATGATCTAAACAATAAATATTAATTTGTATTTTTGTAACACCTTGTATAATACCTATGCCTTTGTCCTATATTATATTTTTTGAATATTCCTTACTACCCCCTAGAGAAATATAGTCGTGAGATTATTTCATTGTCACTCTTGAACGCGGTACGGTATAAAAAACAAAAGTCAAAACTATTACAAAGAAGCATTTACCGCATTTCGTTGCAATATTAAACCTTTAATGCTTTCAAGCGAAGTAAGGGTTGTCACATGACGGGAAAATTCTCCGGGAATACCGGGATCGCATTCGTCTTAAGGGGATATAATTCGGAGCGCGCTCCATACAAACGTACTATGGTGATATTTCCAATACTAACCAATTAAAGTCAATGAAATTTTGCTGAAACCATCTTGAAACAAATATTTATGCTTGTATGGAGTCAGATTTTCGTTAAAATATACAGTTTCAATGCTAGTTAATTAAAGATTTGTATGGAAATCTTTGAGGCACTGTAACTTTAAAACTATACATTTAAAAAAATCTGACTCTATAGAAGCATAGAAATTTGTTTTTAGATTGAATCTGAAAAGTTTAATTGGTTAGTATTAAAAATATCACTATAGTACGTTTGTATGGAGCGCGCTCCGAATTATATCCTCTTAAAAAGGGGCAGAGTTGAAATTTGAATACCAAAATTTATGCAAACATCGTAGAGGGAAGGCAAAGAGGTCAGTACGAGTTGTGTCTTATTTACTTAATTAAAGATACATAGCAAATGACATCATCCAAAACGGATCATTTTTGTACGTCAGAAAAATATACTATTGTTACTAACAATAGTATGCTTACTCATATTACTAAAACAGATATATCATCGACAAAAGTGTCAGACCTCGTAACTCCATTGATCAAATTTTACAGGAGGCACAAAAAACTTCACCACGAATAATGGCAGCCCAGAGTTATATGGTTTTATATCTTTGACTATTTATATGTGGACTGGTTACGCGTGTAATTCTACTAACAAACATTTCTGCCACTTTTTGCGGGGGGGCGAGGTAACATGAAATCCGCAACTTTGGATTTTATTCCCCATAACTTTAGATTCTAATTTTGAATGTTAAAAATCATGAAAAGTAGTCTCGTGTGAACCCCAAACGTCATAAGTTCGAAGTTATTGTTCCGCAATTATAGGCTGTCTCGTTTAGTGATAAGAAATAAAATTGAATGTAAATGTACATGATCAATTGTGCTTATACCGTGGCAGAGGGGAAATGATACCGCAAGGCTAGTCCTTATAATAAATAGTCAAAGTTTTCTATTCATCATTTTAATTTGTAACGACTTTTTAAAAGGATTTAAGAGTTGTGCCATGGATGCATTCAGAAATTAGTAATAAAATTGTATGAAATGTAATTTGAAAAATAAAATGGAGTTACGAGGTTTGACACTTTAGCCAACGATATAGCAAACGCATCATCCAAAACGGATCATTTTGTACTACCTAAAGTCTTGTAGTACGGCGTCTATGGTAATAATAGTACGCGTACTCATATTACTAAAACTGATTATTTCAACGATATATTTTGTCGTACAAACGAGATTTCTTGAATTTCATGATGGATATTTTTATTCCAAAATGTGCAAGAATGGGGGAAAAATATGATCGGGTTTTTGCTTTGACTAATTATTATAAGGACTAGCCTTGCGGTAGCATTTCCCCTCTGCCACGGTATAAGCACAATTGATCTTGTGTATTTACATTCAATTTTACACCTTATCACTAAACGAGACAGCCTATAATTGCGAAATAATAACTTCGAACTTAGAACGTTTGGGGTTCACACGAGACTACTTTTCATGATTTTTAACATTCAAAATTAGAATCTAAAGTTATGGGGAGTAAAATCCAAAGTTGCGGATTTCATGTTACCTCGCCCCCCGCAAAAAGTGGCAGAAATGTTTGTTAGTAGAATTACACGCGTAACCAGTCCATATATATCAAAGGGTTTTTGTATCGCTTATGCGCTATTTTTAATTACTTCGAGTTGTCATAATATTACTTTGAGTGTTTTGTAACACGAAACGACTTTATTTATGGTTATTTTTGCAATTGGATTACTATCATATTCGTCTGTATTATAATGCGTACAGCAAATCTATCATATGCATATCACAATTTGGGCGAACGCACAGTATGATTAAAATTTAGAGCCTCAAATTTTATTAAAAAATTTGATTGTCTATATTATTAGAAATGCACGAATTAAACTCCCATGAGCCAGAAATGAATAGTTTTTGTGATATGATGTTTTTATGATGTATAATTTTTATCACATTTCTTTGGAAAATTTAAATAACTAATAAACCGTAAAAGATATGTTAACATTGTCCAGACAAAAAATGTTAAACTATCAATTATTCACATTCGCATACTGCCTCCATGGTCCAATGGTTAAGAGCATTGGGCTCTTGACACGGAGGTCGTGGGTTCGATTCCCACGGGGGACACCTAGAGATATATCACTTTGTGCGTTTTTCCCCAGTTGGTTAAGACATTGCAGGCTGAATCACCTGATTGTCTTAAAAGAAAACTGATTTCGTGCTCCGGATGGCACGTTAAGCAGTTGGTCCCGGCTACTATCTCTCGTGGCAGTTGTCGTTACATAAAAACCACGTCAGATGCCGTAAGGCGGTCTGAAAAAACTCTGACACCAGGGCTTGCTCACACGATAAGAAGAAGAATTATTCACGTATTTGTGTAATCAAGACCTAAGAAAATTTCTTTCGATTTTACTGAGGAATATATACATTGATTTTTGCACACGCAGGCGTTAACTTTAGTCACTCTTTTACACCTCATAAAAATATCGCGTTATAATTCCATGGACTATTCAGTACTTCAATTGAGACAAAAAAATCTATGTAACAATGTCCAAGATATTTATTTTATTCATATCACCAATTCACCAGTCTTTAATTTTATTTTATTGGAAAAAACGAGTAGGTACGTTTATAAAAACTTTTTTTTTCTGGGATTAATATTATTGTTTTTGCCAACCCTATCGTTATCCCCCAGGTCCCCGGAGTATACCTGGCGAATCAATTTGCTCCCGTAATGCGTTCCTTTATACAGTTGCCTTTTATATAGGTCACAAGAAAATTAGGTTTGGCCGCGTTGAGGGTTATATTATTAAAAAATAAAAACAATAGGAAGGCCTGCGGGGCTGTGCAATGGTAACCGGTGTTTTGTACCGTTTCAGGGTTCCGTACCCAAAGGGTAAATTCGTTAAGAGAAGTTTATTCCGAATGCGTAAATGCGCGCTGCATACAAACGAATTCTGGTGATATTTTCAATACTAACCAATTAAACTCAATGAAATTTTGCAGAAACAATCTAGAAACAAATCTCTATGCTTGCATCGTGTCCGATTTTCGTTAAAATATACAGTTTCAATGCTAGGATTAATTTAAGATTTGTATGAAAATCTTTGAGGCACTGTAACTTTAAAACTGTACATTTCAGGGAAAATCATAGAGATTTGTTTCTAGATTGTTTCTGCAAAATTTCATTGAGTTTAATTGGTTAGCATTGAAAATATCACCTGACTTCGTTTGTATGGAGCGCTCCAACAGTAATATACCCTTAAAGGGTCAGAAAATTAGCAAGCTGAAGTGGCAATGGGCTGGTCATATCTGCCGAAGAACTGACAACTAGTGGGGTGTCAGAGTTCTAGAGTGGAGACCGCGAACTGGTAGGCGTAGTGTGGGACGCCCTGCTGCCCGCTGGACAGACGACCTAAAAAAAGTAGCGGGGAGCGATTGGATGAGGAAGGCCGAGGACAGAGTGTTGTGGCGCGCCTTAGGAGAGGCCTATGTTCAGCATTGGACGATGGGCTGATGATGATGATGACCCAAAGGGTGCCAACGAGACCGTATAAGCCTACGCCAGGCCTATGACAGGTTGAGTTCCAATATAGCCGTTTTGGCGCTGAAATCACATTTTCCTTCATTAAACGTCATCATTGAACGATGATAGGACGCCATATTGAACTTACAGCAACAGCAGTTATGCCGTGTTGTTGCGTCAGAAACTTATATCTTGTGTTTTTGAGTTGAGAATCGTTGTGAATCCCTAATTCTTCTCCGTTGTATAAAATAAGATAAGATATCTTGGACATTTGTCACACAAATTATCTAGTCACATCTAAAGTACCAGAATCTAGCCTGGACTTGTGTTATGATGACTAGACAATGATATAGAATACACATATAGATACAAACATCCATGACTCGGGTACAAATATTCATATTCATCATACAAATATTTGTCCCTTACGGGATTCGAACCCGCGACCCTCGACACAGCAGGCAGGTTCACTACAGACTGTGCTATCGGGCCGTCGATTACTTTGTTCGTAATATCGTTGATTACTTTGTTCCTTGGTCAAATATCCCTATTTTTGCATTCCGGAACAACTGTATACATGCCTATAACTAAAAGTTCTGTACAAACTAGCTTGACGACAGCAGCGCCAAAACGGAAATGTTGGAACTTAGTGCAAATTTCACTGTCGCATCTGTAGCTTGCTATATCAGTAATCTGTGGCCTGAGCTATTCGTCCGTCCGTCCGAGCTAGACAGTTGATCACAGGATGTGTGCTATTATTTTGGATTTGCTAACAAATAATAAAAAGTTCAAACGAAAGTCTTTGGCCGAGATTCATTGACGATTTTTTTAGTCTTAGCTCGGAGTCACGTTGCTGGTTCTGACCCGAGAACTTGTCTCGCGTGTTGTCCGCGCGTCGCGTCTTTGCCTGCCACGAGGCTCCGCATTCCTTAATCTCTTCTTGTTCTTTATCAAAAACAATCCCTGAGATTGGGATAGATACTCTCACAAACTACTTGACATTGGCGGAATTGCGGTGCTAACGCACAAGCAAAAAGTCCATTAATTATAAATAAAAAAAAAGTCTTAGCTCGAGCTTAGCGTGGCGATAATGTATGGATTTTGACATACGGGAGTTCGAACTATGACTTAAAAATCGTCTCTGAATCTCGGCCTTTGACTAGTGTATGTTGCCAGTGATGGTATATGGAACAGAAACGTGGTCGCTAACGCAAGGCCTTATAAAAAGGCCGAAAGTCACCCAAAGAGCAACGGAGGGAGCTATTCCCTGCGAGCTTGAATCAGAAATGAAGAGATCCTCAGAAGTACCAGAGTAACTGACATATCCTAAAGAATTGCTAAACTAAAGTGGCAGGGGGCGAGGCACATTGCGAGTCGAGTGGCGACCGCGTACCGGAAACCGCAGCGTGAATAGGCCCCACAAGGTGGACGGATGACCTGGTGAAGGCGGCGGGAACCCGTTAGATGAGGGCAGCGCAGGACCCGTCGTTGTGGCGATCCTTGGGGGAGGCCTATGTCCAGCAGTGGACGTAAATCTGCTGAGATAATGACTAAAAAGTTAAAAATTAAGGGTGGTCCTCAAGAATCTTGCTTTTTTCAACGTTTTTTCTTATCGCTCTATCGTAAAATCGGTAATACATACAAGCTGTAAACTTGGTGTGATTATAGTTCAAACTCTATAATATAACAGCAAATAACTAACATAAATAAAGAATGAAACATTTCCCCCTTCCAGTGAACTCCAAACCTCTGACCTTCGACGAGGTATACAACCAGAGCTCCCCTACAAACTGCACCGTCTACTGCGGCGGCCTGACCACCGGTCTCACCGAGGAGCTGATGCAGAAGACCTTCCAGCCTTTCGGCACCATCCAAGAGATCAGGGTCTTCAAAGACAAAGGCTATGCTTTCATCAGGTTAGTTTGACTACTTGGTCTACTGGGTCTTCTTGGTCTACTCAATAGACCAGACCTATTTGACCACTAGTTTCTCTGAAAAGATGAGGCAAAAGTCCTTGCAGAAATGGAGAAGGTATTTCAGCCCCTCGGGTGAGAAGGTACTTCAGACCATTCAGGTGATAAGGGTCTCGAAAGATGGGAGCTGTGCTTTCATGAGATTAGTTTGACTATTTGATCTTCTCGGTCCACTCGGTCTACTCATAAGACCAATCATCATAAAATATCATTAAATCTTCAAAAAAAGTCTAAGCTATTACTAAAACCTTGGTCTACGCGGTCTATTCAGTAGACCAGGGATCTAATTATAATTTGGACTACCAAAAGATCATCTGTCTTCTCAAAAGTATATCTTCCCCACCCTAAGGCCAAGTTTGTAATAATTACAGATTTTCGACAAAAGAGAGCGCCACTCATGCAATTGTCGCCGTCCACAACACGGACGTGAACGGCCAGCCCGTCAAATGCTCCTGGGGGAAGGAGTCTGGGGATCCCAATAACGCTCAGGCCCAGGGCCAGGTTGGTACAGCTTAACGTTATACAGGGTATAACTTTCAAGGTGTGCAATATTTACGGAAGTGGTTGTAAAGTTATATCCTGTATAAGGCATATAAAATACAAGACTCTAAGCTGCGTCTCTATTACATGTGGTAAACCCTCGAACATCCGCGGTAGCCGCGCGCCATACGCGCCATAGAGACCGGGTTACTGCGTGACAACTCGGACTTTGCCACGGGCTGATCTCTGTTGGTTTTTTAGCGCACGGCAAAGCAGAAACATTTCATTTTATTCACTCATTCATTCAAAGAATTCGTTATTTCTCCCGCAGCTTGGTGGAACAGCGTACAGCCCATTCGGAGCGGCGTACACAGCGGGAGGCGTGCCCCCCACGTCCTACTGGTACAACACGTATCCCCAGCAGCTCGGGGGGTTTCTCCAGGGAGTCCAGGGGGTACAGGGGTACTCTTACGCGGGACAGTTCGCTGGATACCAGCAGCAGTACATGGGGTATGTGAATAATGGTTTTATAATAGGTTCTTCAGATTATAGATAGATAGATAACTCATTTAAAAAAAAAACCGCCTCAATAGTCAGCCGACTGCGTGCAAGCATTCACAACACAACAGCATTCTGGAGTTGATAGCGGGCAGGTTAGACTGCCCCATCATCACACACTGCGTGAAAGTGATGATTTAATTATTGTATTCTACACAAACGTACGAGGAAGTAGAATCTCTCTTGAAAAGGATAAAATGAAAAACATACAGACACGGATAAGGTATAAACATGGCACACACACACGGATAAGGTATAAACATGGCACTAACACACACACACACACTAACACACACACAAACACACACACGCATTCAAACCCTACACCAAAACACCAGTGGCGGATTTACAAATTTTCAAGGTATAGGCTGAATAGTTTTTGCCGCCCTTGCATCTACAATTGTCATAAACTTAATACATTATTTTTACAATGCAACAATTTCGTTGAAATTGCAAGTAAAATAATTTTACGGTATATTTTTGAGCTAATCGAAGCTCAATGATGTACTGGTTGAGGGGCGGCGAACTAGCTGCTTTACTCTAGAATATGGAAGTTTGCTACTCACGGAATGTGCAATGACAAGTGAGAGAGAAAAGTCATCGTCATAATTTGTTGCAGACTTCTATCTGTAAGACATCAGAAAACCGTCATGGAAAAATCTTTTTGATTTCTATGAGGTTTAAAAAAATCCAAAAAATTTGGTCCCCAAATTTGCCGCCCTAGGCTCGAGCCTACTCAGCCTGCTGGTAAATCCGCCACTGCAAAACACATACTCGCGCAGGCACACATGTTTACTCACACTCACATTTCATTTATTTTTATTTTTATATCTTTAAGTTTCTTTTGTTATTCATCGTTTGTTAATTAAATTTTTATACATTAGTTATACATTTTTGGCATGTCTCAATCTAAGAGTTACAATTAAGGAAGTAGCGAGACATTCCCAATACGAGCATTCTCTTATTGCTCTAAGGGAAGACCTCAAATTTATATGTAATAAGTTTTGAGTGAAATAAATTATTATTATATTATTCTGTTTATGTTGTATTTTATTTTAATGTGTGTACTTACTAATATAGTTATTAAGTCAAACACTGTTACTAACACATGGATCTTTGTTATCTGTTCATGAATGAATATTATTATTATTATTATTTATATCATCAGAACAATACAGGATAAACAGTGACAGACAAAGGCAATATAACACTGTGGAGTCCTAATAAGGAGGTCCGTGCAAAGCTGCAACAGCAACAGGGAGCTCCCACGACGGACCGGTCAATAACAAACACGATATTGTAGGCTTAGGTGTTGGAATATGACACCGTGCGACCTGTATTATTTATTAAGGTTCGCTTATTTGAGTGTTCTGTGGTAGAGGAGCGGTGTGGGAGGGGGTGAAAAGGACGTGTGATATGTCACCCCTTCCCGAAGCGATTTTCGTATCCGAAAATAAAACAAATCCATTCATTCATAAGCTCACGCCATTGTCCCATGGGGGTAGGCAGAGACCACGGACCGCCACACGCTACGACTCTGTCACACCTCTTTAGCCTCATTCACATTCATACATCTTTGCATGCACTTCCGTCGATTGAGGGTGCTACGCACTTGTCCTTTTCGGAAAAGATCATTGATTTGATCATGGTATGTTTTCCTCGAACGGCCTCTCCCAACACTTCCGCTCACCTTTGCTTGATATATTTCATTCGTAAGTCTTCTTTCATTTATTCTCTCTACGTGACCGAACCATCTAAGCATACCCCTCTCAATCCTTGTTACTATATCATCCTTCAACTTACACCAATCCATTATCAAACAAATCCACAACATAATTATTATTGCATAGCTTCCAAGTCTCACCCCTGAGAAAATCATTTTTTTACACTTGACCTTGCATATTTCAGCCTACTGCAATCTCAACATAGATGGCGTTGGAAAAAAAGTGTGCAGAACCGTAAAATAACTATACCTTACAAGAAACTTTATAGGCAAAACATTTTTGTTTTTGAAAACGAATCTTTCAGGAATGAAACCTATCTAGATCTTTGACTATTTATATATGGACTGGTTACGCGTGTAATTCTACTAACAAACATTTCTGCCACTTTTTGCGGGGGGCGAGGTAACATGAAATCCGCAACTTTGGATTTTATTCCCCATAACTTTAGATTCTAATTTTGAATGTTAAAAATCATGAAAAGTAGTCTCGTGTGAACCCTAAACGTTCTAAGTTCGAAGTTATTATTTCGCAATTATAGGCTTTCTCGTTTAGTGATAAGGTGTAAAATTGAATGTAAATGCACAAGATCAATTGTGCTTATACCGTGGCAGAGGGGAAATGCTACCGCAAGGCTAGTCCTTATAATAATTAGTCAAATATCTAGATTAACTAGAAAAGTAAAACACATCTAAACATTTCATCTATCTATAAATGTTTGAGGCGTTATCTAAAACTCTATACTTAATGTACAAAAAAAATTCAAACAATTTTATTTCAGACTCAGCCCATATAGATTGCGATATACGAGTATTATACAAACAAATATTGTTCTTAAAGAGAAAGTTGGTAATTACCCGAATGCGCCAGAAGGAGGGTTATGTTTTTCGAGCGTATGTATGTATGTATGTATGTAAGTATGTATGTATGTATGTTTGTATGTCTATTTCTTTGGCACGGCCTACAGCCTAAACGTCTTGATGTATTTTAACGTATGAGGTGTCATTAGATTCGTAAAAATTGTGAGAGTGACATAGGCTATATTATTTTAATGTGGCGTTTGCGAAATAAAAAAGAGAGGGAGAATAAACATTTTTTTTTTTTTCATTAAAATTACAATATGGGTATCAAATGAAAGCTAGTGATCTGACGATTCCAAATATATATATATATAATATAGTACTTTTATGTTACCGTTTCGAGACAAGACTAAAAAGTATGAAATAAACTAAATTATTATGATAAACAAAAAACCCGACTGCATAAAAAACCTATTAACTGAAAAGAGAAAAACAAGCTCTATAATCACTAATCAGCTATAACAACTTTGTTTGAGCTAATATAATTTGAATGTTATTTGTTTGGCGGGGATAAACCAAGAACCAACCAAAAATCGTCTGTGTCCCCGTTTGCGATACCTACCTAATAACATTCAAATTATATTAGCTAGAAAGTTGTTATAGCTGGTAGTGATTATAGAGCTTGTTTTTCTCTTTTCAGTTCATTTTAGCATTGTTTCTGACCACCCCTTATGTTTAATAAATAGTATGGGTTTACTACATGCCTACCTGCATGCTTCAATTTCGAGGCATGTATTGTACCCACTGTCCATTATAAGTGGCGACGGGCTCACCCCCCGTCACACTGGACAGAGTTTCGGTACTACTGGTGAAAAGTGGATGCTCTGAGATTTCAGAACATCTCTGACTGCCCCCTCGGGAATATAGTCGTGAGCATATACATACATACATACATACATACATACATGGGTTTACTACGGAAGAAAAAAAAATCGATCGGTTGATCCTCACTTTTGTATAGGTCCAAAAAATGTTTTTTTTTTAGTATCATCTAATAATGACATTTCATAATTTAAACCCTTTTTCCACAGCCAAGCGAACCAGTTGCATAGCATGGGAGGTGTGCAGCTGCCGTGGGCGCTGGGAGGGGGTGTCGGGGGGGTGGGAGGCGTGGGCTCCGTAGGGGGGGTCGCCGCCATGTCGCAGCCGCCGCAGGTGCTGCACTATCCGCTGCAGCACTTCCAGGTTCAGCCTGTGAGTACATTTTACCTTTACCTCTATTGCTTTTCGGCTTCGAAGTCTTGGCAAACCAGACAAGTATCGTAAGAGGCGACTAATAGGGTATTACACCTTTTTTTGAAAACTGTTTTAGAGTAATGAGAGCCGTGGTGGTCCAGTGGCGAGTAACCTTGCCTGCCGTGCAGGAGGCGATGGTTCGATCCCCGTCCAGGCCAATGAGTTTTTCTCTGGAAAAAAAATCTGGATTATTGCGGAGAGAATCGGGACGCCTGCCGTAACAAATGTCTCTAGTTTGTCAAAAATAGCAGAAGGTTACTCGCCAACTCATTTGATGGGCCCCCCAAAATGGCCGCTCGCAAGAAGCGACAAGGCGGCAACATCTAGTGAGCGGCTAAGGTTGTAGAGAGGTGAGTCTGCGAGCGCCAGTTCCCGGTGCTCAGCGCACCAGTCAACAGGCCCCCGACTTTATGACATTTTATACTTCAAACCTGGAGCATAGGTTCCGCTCTTGCCACTCCAATCCTGGCCGGCTGGACAGGAGGTGAGGGCCAAATCAATCCGGGCCCTCTGGAGAATCGGGTCCATGGAGTCGCCACTCACCAACAGCTCGCCACAAGCTGCCCTGCGAGTTATTATTATTGTTGTATCTCGTAAGGTATTTCTCGGGCCGTAGCCACAGGTCCAATACGTAAACCTTTGAGAAGCTTGTATCTAATTTCGATGGGATGCAAAAATTCTTATTCCCGCACAATTATACAACGTGTTAATGAATAAGCGCAAAAGCTCATACACCCCAACTGATTTATAACAAAATAATTAGATTGAAACAATAATTTCATTATTTTGATAGTTAACATTTAAAGTTATTCGCATTTAAAGTTTTCAGGCAAAAATTATTTGTTATCATTTCAGCAATGAATAAAAGCGCTATTGTGCTCATGTATACTTTTTAAGAATCTTGTCTTGGTAATAAGTAGGATGAGAGTGCCCGAGCTGTGGTTTGAGATCAAGTTCAGTAAATTTTAAATTTTACGAACAAATTATTTTATATTTTGAAAAAAATTACCTATGTTGAAACCATGATAATTCGATTCTGCTCTAGATTCTAAACAAACTACTTTCTAGTTTTGCGTTAATTCATTAACACGTTGTATTAAGTATGTTCATACAATTTTACAGATCGGCGAGGATGAATGGCTGGCCCCGAGCCTCTTAGTCTGAGGCCAACGCGCCCCTCCGCCCGAGCCCACCTGCTGCTGCCTGCACAAGGAGTGGATGTGAAGTTATTGTTTATCGTGCAATATTGTATGTTGTTTTAAGTTTACCGTGCAATATTGTCTGTTGTTTTACGTTTACCGTGCAATATTGTCTGTTGTTTTACGTTTACCGTGCAATATTGTCTGTTGTTTTACGTTTACCGTGCAATATTGTCTGTTGTTTTACGTTTACCGTGCAATATTGTCTGTTGTTTTATGTTTATTGTGAACAATTGTCTGTTGTTTTGTAAATGTTTGTTTTTAAATCTATCGCTACTCACTAGTCGTTACTTAAATTTATTCTTAGATGTAATTGTTACAATTTTGTTTTTAAAAAACATCAAAAGCGGCAGGCATTGGATCGTGTGCGGATAGAATATAATTATGATTAAAAGAGGCTTAAAGTCTTTAAAGAGATAGGATTATAAGTTTCATATACTTATACTTGCCCTTTAAACTGGGTCGCAGAATTCTGAGTTAGAAATGAAAAAAATGTGAGTCACTCCTTAACGAAAGATTTAGTTTCTATTGCTGCTTATGGCTGCGTGAAAATGCGTTTAAAAGTAAAAAAAAATAATTTTAGAAAATATATAGTTAATCGAAATAAGATTACTTTAAGGTTTAGAATAAAATTGACATGAATATCAGTTGACACGCGGGCCAAAAAAGGTTGCAAATTTTTTTTTATAAAAAAATGAAAATAGGTGGGTTTACAAAAATGGTCGAATGAACCAAAAACATCTGATAGCACAAGTATAGGGATAAGATTAGTAAACTGTAGATTTTTGGAAACATGTTTAGTAGGATTCTTAGATGAAAAACGACGTAAGATTGGTTCACATCTGTGAGTAAGACGTTTTTTAAGACAATTTTATATACGCTGCGGATGCTAGGCAAGGAAAATTAGATTAAAAAGTACGAGAAGAAAATTGCTACACAAAAAAAACTTGTTAGTCAATTCCTTTGTTTCTTTTTTCTGGTAGCCTGGACAATGCCAAATTCTGATCCAATATAAAGAAAAAAAAATATTAAAACGAAAACATGAAAACTATAATAACTACTGTTATAAATGAAGGTTGTGTCTAATAGTAACGGATACATGAACTTTGAGAAAAATTAAAAATACCGAAGTGTAGTAAAATATTAGATTTATTTATTGAATAGGAAATTAAGTGAAAAGAAAAATATTTATTGTATTAGATGATAGGATGCATTTACTCGTTTACTGTAGTTAGTTAAAATTGGATAGTGTGGTATGTGATGTTACTTTCTTCCTCTCAAAAGTATATGTCGAACTATTATTTTAAATTTGGCTGTTTATACCTATTTTAAAAATATTTTCTACGTCATATATTGACTGTGTCTTAACGTTTTGTTTGTACGAGTATCTTGGCATCGATTCAGACGTACTACACCATAACAACAGCACAAATGTCTACAAAATATCTGATAGATATCTACAAAAATATCTAGTAGATATTCTATGCTGTGTGGGAACGGCCAAAATTTCGTAGTAATATTGCTGCAGCTGCATAAAGTTGCCTTGTAGCAGCCACAAATACGTGCGGATACGATGTAGTTGCGATTTATTTGAATATACCGAATATGAGTGTCGTTATTATGTTGCGATGTTTTCGATATCATCTAGACATTGGTGAGATCGCAGCCTCTGCAAGTTGTCGTACGTGTGATTAGGACTACGCGTTTTCATACAAATTCGTGCACGGTTTTTGTCGCTGTTGTCGTTCGTCTGAATGGATCCAAAACTCTGCATAGAATCTTAGTGTTCTAAAAGTGTAAATTTAAAAAGTAAAAGTTGTAGAATGTACTGCGCTGTCTTTTTTGAAACATTTTTGAACGTCGAAGTCTTCGTCATTGAAGGTAATATTTAATATTTTGTAAAAGATGTATTTTATATATTATATTTAAAGGAGTTATTGTTTGTCTGTCGTAGGATTTTTTTTCTTTTTCTATTTAGCATTTTGATTTTGAAGCATGTAGTCAAAACTTGAGAGACATATCGCTAGAGGTTATATTAAGATATTTATATATTAATAAAAACTATATTATATAGTTAATTTCTGCTAAGGAACGAATTGTTGCGTCAATTGTCATCCAGTCAATCGAAGAAAGGATTTTAAAGGCGACGGCGTGTTTTAAATAAAATGTTTTACAAAATATTTGACAAACTGGTAAAAATGAAAATGAGATTTAGAGATTAAGTCGTGTAAGATTTGTATGATGTTTTGATGACCTTACAGTAGTAGTGTATGGAGTACCATATTTCAAACGTAGCGACAGCATAACAAATACATAAAAAACTTGACATCATAAACCCCTTTCGGATCATAAACTTTGCTATAACTACAAACTATGTTTTTAAGCGTGTAGTTGAAAGTTACAGAATGGAATAACGTATTAAAATGGTGTTAAATGGCTTCTTTATCACCCAAAAAAACGTTATCTCTCAGTCTGAAGAAAGAAGAAATGGGGTGAACCATTTTAAGTTGGCCGCGTATCAAATACGTTGAAATTTCGGGTAACCGAATGCTGAAAAATTGTTCGTATTTTTTACGTTGTCGTTACGATATGAAGTACGTGCTTTTTTACAGGTTTTAATAAGGAAAGTGTGATTATAAAGTTCCAAGTTTGTCTAACACCTCGGTGGTAATAATGTCATAATGTCGCTATAATAACAGTTATTAACTGATTCTTATGTGACTTTTGAATGTCGCCATTTTTGTCGCGGACATCAGATTGCTACCTGGAACGTGTTTTGTAAATATTTAAAACACGCCAAAAGGGGTAGAACCTCTTATAAAAACTGAATATATCACAAAATTGTATTGACAAACCATTAGCTAGTCAAATATAGTTATATATAGTTATAGTCAACATATAAAGATGCTAGGGAATAGTGAAATGAATTCATTTATGCCTATAATTGCTTGAACGTAGAAATTAGTAGGCGTTAACATATATATTCGATTAACTATAAGCATTAATATAATATATAGGTTTTAAGTAATGATATATAATGCCGACCGTCAAATATATAAATGGAACGGACGTATATACGTCCAGATATCCAAAGTTCGACGTGTCGTTGCCTTTCTCTCGCTAAATACTTCCTTCAAACTATACATATAGTTATATGCTACATAATATTATATATTAAGGTTAATATAGAGGTACGGCTTCGCTGTCTCCATTAGAAATAAGGTTGGCTAAGTATATAACTTAGTATAATAACATATATAAACGATCAATGAAAAAACATCCATTATAAAATGGATTAACTAATATGTTAGCTAGGAAAATGCAAGATATATTGAAGTATATTATATATACAAAATTATTGTGCAAAATATTCATAATAAACATTATAATATCGTTTAGATAGGCTATTTGAATGTTGAGTGTTGTTTTTCGTTTATTTTGTGAATGTTGTTTTTTGTTAAAAATTATGTTGTTTATTATTTTATCCATTCCATTTGAAATTAGGATCATATAATTTTAAGACCCAAAGAGTAACACCAAATATTTTATAAACCTTGTCATAATTGTAAAATGTAGATTCGGCGATATGTACCTAGATTTCCATTCAAATTCTCTATTGAAAATGCCTTAAAATAGAATCTGTCTTTTCTATTAGTTTTATTTTAAACGTCATAGATGTTGCATTGTGCTAAAATTGTTATGTCCAAGTACAACATTTGTGTATTAAAAATCTAAACTTGAAATTATAAGAACCACCGAGGTGTTAGATGGAGCCACCAAAATAACCGAATGGAGTTCGAAAACTGAAACCCGGAAACGGTCAAACCGGAAAGGCATAGCATATACATAAGCATATAATATGCTCACGACTATACTCCCCGAAGAGGTACACAGAGACATTCTTAAAACTCAAAACATTGACGTTTCACTATTAGTACCTATCTGTTCAATGTGATGTGTAGTTAAACCGGGGAGGTATCGCAAATAACAGCAAATAATCATAGTGAAACTCAATAATCAAAAGAAATTATGAATCTTTACAAACACTCCCGTTAGATAGTAATGTTCGTTGGGAAAAGTCAAATACCTCTTAAAAAGGCTTGAAAATACTGACAGAAAGTTGTCCACTAGTTTGTCTCTACCAATCTTCATGCTGCAGTATAGACTATAAGCACCTTCACCTTGCAGTGAGGCTATAAGTTGTTTATGATCTAGCTAATTCATTATCTTTATCAAGTTTTGGACATCCATAAAACTTTGGACAAAATCTTAAGCAATATGGATAATTTTTACTACATTACATATTGAACCACTCCCAAATAAATGAATAAAGTCAAGAGGATTTTCTTTTTCTGTAGAATCAATGGCAATACTTTATTTTATTTATCAGGCACATAAAACAGATTACAGTTATAAAAATACCAAATGTAGACAGATTAAATGGTATAGCAAGCCATAATCCTAAGCACATCATGAAATGAGCAGAAGTTAAGCAATTAGCATCGTGTGCGCAACTCTATACATTCTAAAAAGAAAAAGAAAACAAGAGAATAATTTGTTCATGCATCGCACGACAAACAATTACTAAACAAAAAAACACGAATATCTTAAATTAGAAAACTTTACTAATAATGCATCTAATCGTTATTGGTTGTACCTAATTGTGACTAGGTAGTCATAGTAGAGCAGAGATCGGAGATAACGCGTCTTCTGTACCGAAACTGGTTTGAAAGGATACACGAGTACGAAATAATACGAATACATTGAATCCTTTGACGATTTATATACGGACCCGTCTCGCCTTAGCATTTCCCCTCTGCAAACGTGCAAGATCAAAAAATCTTACGCATTAACATTTTATTTGATACCTTATCACTAAACGCGACAGCTTATAATTGCGGAACAATAATTTCGAACTTATGACGTTTGGAGTTCACACGACACTGTTTTTCATGATTTTTAACATTCAAAATTAGAATCTAAACTAATGGAATGAAATGCAAAGTTGCGTATCTCGTGCTACCCGCAAAAAGTGGCAGCAAATTTTGTTAGTAGAATTACACGCGTAACGAGTACTCATATAAGAAGTCTTAGATTGAATCTGACTTATTATTATGCGAAGAGATTCGTAAACCAGCATCATAGGCTTGCTGATTGCCCAGGGAGTGATAAAAGTCTTGGACATACCAATTTTAACAAATCAAGTGCCAAACATTATTTAATTTCTATTTATCTCTACATTATCCGTCTGTCACTTAAAAAGGATAACACCAATTCAGACTTAAGAGATTAATCCTCTAAGAGTGATTCTAAATTAACTTTTACAGCCTTGAATAGTCTATCTTAAACACTTAAACACTTTGATAAATGGTTTGTTTCACCTTTCACTAATTTGATGACTCTATTACAATTAAATTGTAATTTTTCTTCAAATCTTTCAATATTGATCTTTCTTCCTTCTGAAAACTTGAGCCAAAATGTCGTAGGAAATTTTTCTTTAAAAGTTTTTAAAATATTATCATGTATTTTATAAATTCATGAAGTCTAGAGAGATCTAGAGCTTAAGTCAAATCAAGGCCATATAGAATGGATAATATGTTATAGTACATAAAAAAGGTGGTTTTAGCTGGGCACTTAGATAGAGTGGGAGAGGATTTGGTATTCTAAAACGGATACTCGTGTTTTCCCAGTTCGTCGTCCCAAATATCACTGGAGTGAGTGTAAAAATGTCATGAATTTCAAACTGGAAATAGAAGTGCAGTACATAGCAGTGAAAGGTAGGATTTTATTGTTCGTAGACCAAGGTAGACTTCAAGTTGATTCTTGGAAATCAGATTGAAATCTAATTCTTATTTTCCTTTTCATAGAATTGGTGAGTTACTTCCAATGAGAAGTTTTTCAATATTTCTGCTATTGTGTCCTTTATCAGTATATTCTGATATTTCTTTGATATTCTCAAACCTGTCAAATTCAAGGCTGTAAAATGAATAGACTATAGTAGTCGTGCATAGATGTTACTCAGTGTATTTCTTTCCTTGAAAATCTAGTAGACATTTTCATTTTTGTTTTTAGAAAGAGCTAGAATTTTATGTGTTGTAGTGTTATAAAATATATCCCAGAAAAATGTCGCGTGCTTGATGATAACCTTGTTTTAGTACACGAAAAATATCATATTTTTTGAAACTTGTAAAATTATGTGGATGTTTTCCACTGTGTCTTTGTAGTTTCAGTTTTCAATACCAGTTAGTCAAAACTGACCGTAATTAAGACCGAAGATCAGAATTAAGTCACAGACGAAGTAATGACGATCAGCCAACTCAACTTAAATTTCAAGTATATGCTACTACCTAACAATCTGTTATTATTTTCCTGTATATACCATTACAAAAAAACATACATACATAAACTCATGCCTTTTTCCCAGAGGAGTAGGCAGAAACTATTGATCTCCACTTTGTGCGGTTCTGACACACTTCTCTTGCTTCCTCTAAGTCCATACATCTTTTCATACATTCCCTTCCCATACAAAAAACGACAAACAAAATAATAATTTAGTTTAAAAAAAAGGTAACATCCTTATTTAAATATATGCGCATTAATCTGGATATCATCCTGAAACTATAGGCTCAAAGTGACGATCTCAATCTTAAATTAATAACTGAGTAAAATCATTTGCTCAAACTTTGTTAATATAAATGGTGATAGGTAGCTCATTAGCAGTTATACTGCTTACGAAGCCGAGAGATGCCAAAACGGATACATTATTGTGCAATGAAAACGAATATTTTGCACCTAATTTTGTGTCTAACGGTACCGGTAATGGTAATGGTAATCTATGTCGTTATTTCTATAACTCACAAAGGATAAATTACTATGGAATATTATGGAGGAGCTAAATGCCTGCTAAATGAGTGTTACATTTGCAACTATGGTATCTCTACAAGAGGTATCATAATTCATGTCTTGACTTGATTCTGATGTTTCGGTTAGAACTAGATAAGACATTTTGCTGCAAACTTCAGCGATTTTTGCATATATTTTGTGTAAGGCGTGCAAATCGATAACCTGTATGACAATACCCGAGATATTATTATCATTGGATGCTCGAACTGCAGTTCGGATTAGCTCTTCATTAACCAATCCAAAATCCTTAGTTTCTCAAATATTTGCTGTTTAGGCTAACTGGTGTTGTGGACTTACTTATTTTTGTTTTATTTTGACCTCTTCTTAGAAAATGTATTTTTAAGGAAGTGTTTTAATGTGGTTTATCGTCTTGTGATGGGATTTTGTAGGATTCTTTATTTTAGTTGTACCTTTTTAGTGATTATCTTTAAAAGATTATATCTACTGTTATTTAAAAACGAATGTTTGAGACAAAAATCGATGTTAGTTGATTTTGTTTGACGTGTATATTGTAAATGTGATCTATTTTGAACTGTGATTATTTTCTTGAGATTCGTGCTACCGACCCTAAAACTTACCTCTCTAACAATGTTTATTGGCGTACTTCAGTATTGGAAATGATCACCGAAGTTAAGCAAAACCTTATCAGGTCATTATAGTGGCATTTCATCTCGAGTATCTGAGTGCTTCGGAATGTTGACCAGTTAGATGGTGGCATTTGATGACCAGGCCACGTCAGGCGTCAATGGAGGCGGCGTGAAAATTCTGACAGCATGTTGACCAATAACTCACCTCTACCAACCCGCACTGATAAAGATACCATGACCATTCCGCCAAGAGTGAAATGATTAGCAACGATAAAAAAAATACCTCAGAAACCGTATATTATTTTGACGACCTTATTTCGTAATGGACGGTACCCAAGCCTGAACTTATAGTTTGGGAGACTTGAATGTTAAATTTAACTTTATTATCACTTTTAAGAAATATTTAATTTCTCATTTGTGGAATAAAAATCACAGTACAAAATAAAGTCAAACACAAAATTGTCTTCTACATCGATTTTTATTTTAAATATAGCAATAAAAACAGCAATAATAGAATTCAATAGATGTCGTTGTTGTAGCCACTTTTTTTCTCGTACCGCTAGTGCAATTTTTTAATGGTAAAAGACCTATCTTTTATCGATTTTTTTGTTAAATGTGTACTTCGAAAAGTCTAGAATAATATTTGCGGAATGATGGCAAAGCTGCTTTTTCGGCAAGATTGAACTTAATATACTGGAAGATATGTGTAAGAAACGAGTGAGCACTGAAATTATGGTTAATTAATTATGAAATACTGCACAGGCCAAAAATATTGGGATATAAGGGCATATGCAAATGATACTTTTCGGTTATGACGTATTCAAACTTTGTTACCTATTCGAAACATACACCGAAGTTAAGCAAATCCGATCGCTCTCGTCTTATCGGTAGCTACAATGGCAGGGCTCTAGACCAATCGTAGGCGTCGAAGATATTAGCTTTGCGGTTCTTTCCACAGCGATCAAAATGGTAGTGAAAAAATTACCTCCTTGAACAGTACTGGAAGAAAATTAAGATCGCATTCCCTCTATCTTTCTCGCTCTAGCAAATGACGTTCCTGAGTGACAGAAAAGGATAGAACATGGAAAAATTCGATTCGGTGCTGGCAGACGAGGCTCAACCCTAAAAAGACTAGAGCGAAGCTAGCGAGCGATTTTATAACCCTGCAACATAATTATAGCCTGAATTCTGTATATTCATAACTAAAAAAATTAATAGATACGAGTGTTGGGTCTCTTGGCGAATTATGATTTCCTTCTGAGAAATTGTAGAGTAGATTTTTTCAACTGGAGTCTTGATTCCAATCCTGAGCTCGAGGCCATCTACACGGTGCATGCATCAAAAATGTTTGCATGACGAGATTGAGTCTCCCCTTACGATGCTCTGGGTTGGAGCTGTTTGAAACTGGATACCGCACTATTCAATAGGTATTTCAAGGCTAAAGTGCGTCCAAGATAGCTGAGTGACTTTGACAGACAGTTTGCTTTTTGAAGCTGTTTTAGCAGTCAAAACATTATAATACACTATAAATATACAATATTAATGAACATTTAACACAAAATTAAAGGTTTTACGGCTCAAAGATTTTCAGAAAGTAAAATAATCGCTTTAAAACGATCTGTCAAAATCACTGAAATATATTGGATGAACTTATAGGCTAGCTTTGTCGTCATTTGGCCAATATTTTCAGACTTGAGTGATCTTATACGGTTTATTTCATATTGTACCTATGTCTTGCACTTTATTTTAGTTTTCAATCTTTCTTTCCCCCTCCTTTTTTCAACCGTCCATGGGTGTTGTCAGTAGGAGTAGATAAGTCGTTTAAAATTACTTTATTTTGAGCTCAATTTTCAAAAATTTAATTTCCGAAAAAAAACGTTTCAACGCACACTGTTTTAAAAGAAATCTTTCGGTAGTTAAAAAAACTGAGCTTTTATTTAAAACTGTAATGTATGTGATCATTCGAACTTACAAAGAAAGAAAAAATTTGACCACAAAATGTTAGTGATTTTCCCCATTTTTTATATTTTATTAACGAAGTATGTACCCTACGCGACTTTATATATTTATATATCATAGTAAAGTGATATACTTAAGGTATATAATGCTATTTACCTGTACTTCTGTACACGGTTGTCTAGATCCCGGATTGCGATTGGATATCTGAAATTTTTGTCGGTTTTGACTCAAATAAAGCAACGGGATATAAGCAGCCTTAAGATAAAATACTCTTTGTTATTTTTATATCCCCATTTACTTAGTTTTTTTACCTTTTTCATTTAATTTAAAAAGCTCGAATAGTTGATAGTGAAAAAAGTAGTTTTTAATGAAAAATAGTTTATAAAAATATGTCTTATGCGCTTCTTTGTTATGTTTAATGACGTGTGTTATGAATACTTGTTTTTGTTTTCGAAAAACAATTTTCTTTTTTTGTTAATCTATGACCGTTGATGGGTGTTGGGGAAAATACGTTTTTTTCGTTTTTTTTAAATCAAAGCAATTCTAATTTTAAATATGATTGATTATTAAACAAGTTACAACCATGTATTTCGAATCAAATTAAAGATTGAAAACGTCCCCTTAAGACGCAATAGATTGGAAATTTCGTTTTCTGGGTAGTTGGCTCGGTGGCGAAATTGGATAACCGCAATTCCCCGGTTTGGAAGAGTGCGGGTTCAAGTCCAGCCCGAGACTTAATTTTTCAATCTTTAATTTGAAAGTAATTCTAAGCGTAAATTAGTACATCGATTTCAACGCAACAAAATAATATCTAGAACAATGTATGCTAGAGAATGCCCTGTTGCTTCTCTCCCTCAATCAGGATGTATAATAGGCTGATACTGACGATAAACAAATAAAAGACGCTAATAAGAGCATCGGATATGAATACACGTTATAGTTTTTCAAAAACTAAACTAAACACAAAATCATTCAGCTAAGTAATACTGTGTAGAATAGCGAATGTGATGAAAGGCAGTTGTGTATAATTAACGCTGTGTAGAATCGCGAATAGGAAGAAACGCGTTTGTTTTAAAATTGAAGACTGTGTGGAATAGAGAATGTGTTCAATGGCAGTTGTGTTGAATCTATATTGTGTAGAATCACGAATAGAAAGAAAAGCGATCTAAACTGTGATTTTCCAAATATTAAAATTCGAATGGTTAATTCAAACGAATGATGAGGGGAAGAAAGGAAGATGTAGACAGAATTATGTAGCCCATAAATGAAGGACAAAAACAAAGTATGTAGGAGAATACAGAGATGAGATGCAAGAAAAACGCAAAAGTTTACCGCAGGAACACAAGAGATTTCACAGAATATACGATTTAAAAAAGTAATCGATTGCTATTAAGTAATCATAGTAGACTATGATTTATTTTGATAATAGTAGTAAACTATAAAATGTTGAATGTCAAAATGTGTTAAAGTCGAATTAGCATAAAGTCACCACATTTAATATTCAACGTGTTAATAAATAAGCGCAAAAACTCATACACTCCAACTGATTTCTAACAAAGTAATTAGATTGAAACAATAATTTCATTATTTTGGTAGTTAAAATTTAAAGTTATACGCATTTTAAGTTTCCAGGATTAAATTATTTGTTATCATTTCAGCAATGAATGAAAGCACTAGCGTGCTCGTGGATGCATTTTAAGAATCTTGTTTTGATAGTAAGTAGTGTGAGTGTGCCCATGCGGTGGGTTGAGATCGAGTTAATTTTAAATTTTACGAACTAATTATGATTTTTTTCCCCTCAGGGAATATAGTCGTGAGCATATGCTGCTGTTGCATGCATGCTGCTACGAACAAATTATTTAATATTTTGAAAAAAAAACCTATGATTAAAACATGAAAATACGATTCTACTCTCGATTCTAAACAAACGACTTTCTAGTTTTGCGTTAATTCATTAACACGTTGTATATATTTATGCGAAAGAGTTTAGGGTAGACCTTTGCCCAGCTGTGCACCTGTTTCATAAAGGTTTACAAAATAAAAAACGATATATAGCAATGCGCAATATAAAAATCTAAGTATAAAAAGCCGAAATATAATAACGTCGAAATATAAAAATGTGGATCATACCCAGAATAACAACCATCGGAAGACGGCCGGTTCCTACCTGAGGAATATCTTACTATTTTATGGAGAAGGTTTCCACCTCGTTCCTACATAAAACAAACAAAATAAAAAACAAAACGATAAGCACTATGATTGTTTTTACTCTGTGAACAAATGTTTGCAAAAAAACTGTCGTCAATATTTCTTCTGTTCCATAAATGTTTCTAAAAACATTTTAATGATCTTATGTCAATAAAACGAACGCTCAAATTTGAATATACAATATTCGTATTCAGTTGTGCAATTTACAACAACGAATCAAACAACAAACAATATAACAACAAAGTGAAATGACATTCTGTTGTTAACTTGCTTAAAGTGACTTTTAAGTAATAATTCACTTTTGAAATTAAAAAAAAACGTATTTTCCACAACACCTGAGTCTAGCTGTTGATTTTGACTGTTCTTTTAAAAAAAAACTTTAAAAACAATGAAAAGAAATATTATTCATAGGTATAATTGATATACTCTGTACCTACCTATAGCATTAAAAATAGATATAATACATACATATGACATGTAGTATATAAGAATGATGCGAAATAAAAATATAAATAAAGTAGGTTTTGTTTTATTTCTGAAACCCGCATCGTGAACCCTTCAGCAATGCAATTCACTATAGTCTAGGAAAAATAAGGTTTGAGATTGCATTAAAGACACTTTAGTAAATTTTGTTTGAAATAATATTACTGTTAGTTTATAATACTTTTGTCGAGATTTCGTGGTTATATTGGCTCAGGAACCTGAGAAATACCTTAAAATCGATATTAATGTACAAATGGCAAGCTTATTTCTAAAAATATTTCGACTAGCATACCAGCAATAGAGACAGTTAATTATCAAAAGGCAAATTTAATGTGTAAAAACAAACAGTAAATAATTTAGTTTTGAGGTTATAATTTTTGAAGACTTACAAAATATTAAATTTCTACCCAAATTAACGATATTAACCGTGGATTATTATTGTTATAAGTAAAAGTATTGAACGAAGCCATCCTGTACAAAATCACCACTTTTCCATTTTTTGTTCATACCTAAATTTAATGTTTTGTAAATGTCTTAATTATTCAATAATACAACATAAAAAATCGGGGATTATTGAGAATTTATGTTTTTCCGGTATGTATCTACTATATTACAAATTTTCACCAAAAGTGCAATTAGTGCAACCTACTCCATACAAAAATCCGTAGATTTCCCCGACTACTAAGCGCAAACCATCGTCACAACCTTAAATTCGTCGTTGAAACATCGGCGAGCTGACAATTCGGTATACTCTGTGGTTAAATCATGTGTCAAACTGATATAAAAACTTAGACGATCTGAAGGATGCAAGAAGGATTTTACATTTGTGAGCTCGTCGATGTTTTTGACAGCGATGTGACGCTTAGTGAATTGCACTCCACGGAGCCTAGACAGGAGTCGCGCTGCAATTCTGGCGGAGTACGGACGCGCGTGCGTATCGACGCGTTAGGATTGCACGTGGCTCCTCCATTTTGTGAACTCTTTTGTGTTTTATCCTTAAAACAATCACTTGAGATTATAACCTACTTACATTGGCAAAACTGCCACTCTAGACTTAATAATTACTACTGATCATTTTCCTTCATATACTATCTACATAACGAGACATTGGCTGAATTGTGATAACACATCGGATGCCACTAAACAAAAAATTGAATTGAGCCTAGACAAAATGCACACGCTACTTATTCTACAGACGTCAACGCCGCGCCGCAGCGTTATCGATGATAGAAAATTTACAGAATGCTGGACAATGTCACAAATTATTGACGATCGCTTATTAGAGAAAAAAAGGTAATTCTTCTCTATGATTAGCGTTCAGTTCACTCAATCATTCACTCTTTTTTCTTTTTTATATGCTGGATCGTGTTCGATTTTCAAAAGAATTGGAAAATTTTAAATACATGTCAAATTTTCCGCCCGCCTTTTTCTAGCGTTATCTACAAGGTCTTGTTGCTCGACAAGAAGCGTTCAAAACGAAACGCTCACTGTCGAAAGCAACTGTCAAAAACTGCATGTTGTCTAGGCCTTTTCTATTCGTTTTCGTTCTTTTCTACAGTCCCATACATTTTTTATGTTTTCTACTGTCGTTAACGCTAATCGAAAGGTACTTTGTCTAGGCCTCCTGAACAGAGATCTACAAAATTTGACATTCTTGTTTTTTGGAAATGTTGTTCAAATTGCAAGTAAAAATAAAAATAAGATTAAGGACAGCACTGGATACTTGGTGCCCAAAGGAAAAGAAGTAAACCATAATTTTGTTAGAAAAATATATTTTAAAAATAAGATTTTATATCCTAAATTATATTCGGATTAAATTACAATAGTAAATATGTACAATTAAGCTCTATATTTATCCCTATTATTTACAACTGAGCAAGTTAGAGTCTTTGTTCAGTCGCCATCAGATATACTATCATAGCAAACAAGGTGGTCAAATATTTCTAAGCAAGTCTAATTTTCAATAATTTCTTTACACATAACGAATCAAAAATATCTGAACGCCTAGAACATCAAATTTATCTACGCAGCCAGATAATAAACATGTGAGCAGTTGAGGAAAAATTATTAAGATAAACAAAAAACCCGACTGCATAAAAAACCTATTACTGCATAAGACTCAGACGATTTTTGGTTGGTTATTGTTTTGTCCCCGCCTGCAATACCTACCTAATAAGATTCAAATTATATTAGCTCAAATAAAGCTGTTATAGCTTATTAGTGATTATAGAGCTTGTTTTTCTCTTTTCAGTTAATAGGTTTTTTATGCAGTCGGGTTTTTTGTTTATCTTAATAATTTAGTTTTTTTCATACTTTTTAGTCTTGTGTCGAAACGGTAACATAAAAGTACTATAATATATATATTTTTGGATCCTAAGATCACTAGCTTTCATTTGATACCCATATTGTAATTTTAATGAAAAAAATATATTTAAGTATTCTCTTTTTTATTTCGCAGACGCCATATTAAAATAATATAGCCTATGTCACTCTCACAATTTTTACGAACCTAATGACACCTCAAACGTTAAAATCCATCAAGCCGTTTAGGCTGTAGGCCGTGCCAAAGAAATATACATACACACATACATACATACATATGCTCGAAAAACATAACCCTCCTTCTGGCGCAGTCGGGTAAATAAAAAAGACCTTACCCCGTTGTTTTACATTTCAATTTTAAATAACATAGTAAATTAATAATTGATAATAAGTTGTTCCGATATTTATGACAAAATACATGTTTAGACATAATTAGTACCATTTACTCTTTGACTATTTATATGTGGACTGGTTACGCGTGTAATTCTACTAACAAACATTTCTGCCACTTTTTGCGGGGGGCGAGGTAACATGAAATCCGCAACTTTGGATTTTATTCCCCATAACTTTAGATTCTAATTTTGAATGTTAAAAATCATGAAAAGTAGTCTCGTGTGAACCCCAAACGTTCTAAGTTCAAAGTTATTAATTCGCAATTATAGGCTGTCTCGTTTAGTGATAAGGTGTAAAATTGAATGTAAATGCTCAAGATCAATTGTACTTATACCGTGGCAGAGGGGAAATGCTACCGCAAGGCTAGTCCTTATAATAATTAGTCAAAGCATTTACTGTATAGAATTTATTGAAAATTATCACTGCTCAGAAATATTTGACTACCTTGTATGCTATGATAAATGATGGTGACTGTTCAAGATATTTATATTAAGATTAATCTAATATGCTGACGACGTCTTGTTCATGTAGAATCTCTTTCTTCATCTTATTTTATTCTTTATAAATAGGGTATTTGACAGGATACCCACACACACATCCACTTTAAACATTTTAAACGGTTCATGAATATAATGCGGAGTCAATATAAAAAATCATTGATAGATCGCCAATTTGGCACCTATCGAACAGGGAATCAAAATCAATAATATCGTAAAAATTTACGATATTACTATTTTAACGATTTTCCACAAGCTTCGAAGTCATAGCGATCAGAGTGGAACACAGAACATTATAAGAGGGGTTATAAATGCAAAGTAGCGCTTTTGCTTCGGAGACGGCTGTCGCCACTTGTCTTCCCGCTCACGCTGCTACGATTACGCATGCCCTCTCGCTCGCACCACGCCGCGCGTCTTATGGTGTTATGCAAATCATTGCATAACCTGCGGCAACACGTTCCACGCCTACTTTGCACTTCGGAGTGGAACTTGTTTTAGTCACCGTCTCTTTTCACAATTGCACTTCCATACAAAACGAAAAACAAAATTTGAATCCATACAAAAAGTTCTACGTTTACATAAATGATCAAATAAGAGGTCCAGCCTATCTGCATAATTACTATCACGTCAAACTAAAACAAATTTTTGATTATAACTGTCACCGCGTTAATTTAAAACATCGAAGTTTAATCCTTGTTCAATTGCAGTTCTAAACACATTACAATCCAGCTACTATTCAACTGAGCTGAATTCCGTATCGCACTAAACTCGATCGCGTCAGAGCGATCTGTCAAATGATTAGCGTAGTACCGATTACTGCGGTCCAATGACTTTTCAGTGGAAATTTATTTAGTGCGATCGGTCTCCTGGTGTGACTGTAGGTATCCAAAATTCTTAAGTCCACCAAACTCGTCCACTGTTGGAGCTACCAGTAAGCCTGCCATTGTTACTCCCATAATTATTGTTGTCTCTATTATTTTGATTGTTGTAATTGTAATCAGGGTCAGATCTACGATTGATATTCAAATAACTGTTGTAACCATCATCAGTTCCAATCTGATCAACATTGACATTTCTGTGACTTGTTCTATGATTGTTGTTGGCATTTGTTTGTCTGACAGGCTCATGTGTTGTTTGTCGATTATAATTGTTGTTATTGTAATCATTGTTGTTACTGTTGTAATCACTTCCACTGTTTGTTCTATGATTGTTGTTGACATTTGGCTGTCTAAGAGGAGCACGAGTTGTTTGTTGATTATAATTGTTGTTATTGTAATCATTGTTGTTACTGTTGTAATCATTGCCACTGTTTGTCCTACGATTGTTGTTGTCATTTGGTTGTCTAATAGGAGCACGGGTTGTTTGTTGATTCTGATTGTTGTTACTATTATAGTCATAGCCACTGTTTATTCCATGGTTGTTGTTGGTATTTGGTTGTCTGTTGGCAGGCGTAGTTGTAGTTTGTTGATTTTTGTTGGTGTTTCTTTGATCTCCGAAGATCTGGGCTGCAATGAAAACTCTATGTGCGATAGAATAGAGGCCGGGAGTGCGAGGAGCGCCGCAGGATCGTCCCAGTGAAGTGACGGCGACTACTCGCCATAGACAGCCATCTTGGATCTGTGCTGGTCCTCCGGAGTCTCCCTGGAATTAATAGATTACATTTTAGTAAAACATTGAGGTGGTTTGAAAAATTGCTATATTTAACTTATAAAGAACTTCAAGCTATTTATTTTGAAGGACTTACTAATAATCATATTTGGTTCTTGGCGGAAATTGTTCCACCTCATTATCAATCCTAGGTTTATTGTAAGTAGGCTATATTGTTTGGGAAGGAATGGACGGCATTCGTTTGTGTATTACCTTTATCTAACTATGATCAACACTGCCTCAAGCGCGGCGGTTATTACAAATGTCCTCTTTACGATTTCTCTCTACTCATAGATGACGATATTATATATGTACTATTATACCTGACAAGTATCTTTCCCGCCCTCCTTAACGCCGGCGCACATCTGACTGTCACTAGACGGTCCGTCCGGCATCCTTCTAGAAGTTCCCAGAACATTCCAGCACTCGGACATGTCCCAGACTGGTAGAGACACGCTTCTGAGCTCTAATGATTGATCGCCACCTGGAAAGAGGAAAAATTCATTTTATAAATCCACGTCTATACAACGTGTTAATGAATAAGCGCAAAACCTCATACACTACAACTGATTCACATAAAATAATTCGATTGAAACAATAATCTATACATAAAAATGAATCCCTATTTCCCTTGGTCACGGCATCACGCCTGAACGGCTGAACCGATTGCGATGAAACTTTGGTGGGTTGTTGTGCATATGCCAGGGAAGGTTTATAAACAAAAAAAACGGCCAAGTGTGTGTCGGGTAGGTGTAGGGTAGTTGTAGGTGTAGAGTAGGTGTAGGGTAGTTGTAGGGTAGGTGTAGGGTAGTTGTAGGTGTAGGGTAGGTGTAGGGTAGTTGTAGGTGTAGGGTAGGTGTAGGGTAGGTGTAGGGTAGTTGTAGGGTAGGTGTAGGGTAGTTGTAGGTGTAGGGTAGGTGTAGGGTAGTTGTAGGGTAGGTGTAGGGTAGGGAAAATGGCAGAACAACGTCTGCCGGGTCAGCAGCGGGTAGTTTCATTTTATTGATAGTTAAAATTTAAAGGCAAAAATTATTTATTATCATTTCAGCAATGAATGAAAGCGCTAACGTGCTCATGGGCACATTTTAAGAATATTATTTTGGTAGTAATTAGGGTGAGAGTGCCTTAGCGGTGGGTTTAGATAAAGTTCAGTAAATTTTAAATTTTACAAACAAAAATAAAGATGGGCCGTTGGTGTTATTTAGTTTATGTATGTATGGATTTACCAAATTCAGTGCGTCCCCATCCCGTTGCAATGATTGGGTCACCAACAGGTGGCGGTACTCCAAGACAGGCTGGCCTTATCACTTCGGAGAATCTGAAACAATAAGACACTGATTGTTAAAAAATACCGACTTACTTACCTAAATACAAATTGTTTATTTGCAAATAAATAGGGTAGGTACAAGTCAGATGTTTTTAGATAAAAGTTTGGTCATGCCTATCTAGCCGTTATGTCAGTAGCATGCAAATATTAAGTACATTTAGAAATTTATACATTATTATTATGTCAGGAAAGAGAAATTAATGCTATTTCAAAACAATACCTAGTTAAACTATACATTGACTATCCGTTACCGCCAAGATCAGTGTACACCAAAAATTCATCAACCGAGTAAAACGTTTTATCTAGGAGCCATCGGTATAACGATGACTTAAACCTATTAAGAGGTAGCACTTTCATTTCCGATGGTATCTAAGTACTTAGAAACTGTAGATCCAGATTCCAGAAGCAGTTAAAATAGTTATGTCCAATTCAGAAAAAACAAAACGCAGTAAGCTTGAACTTTAATCACGCCATCATCCCACGCAGGTGCGCAGAGACTACATCCTGCCACACGCTACGATTCTGACTTGATTCTCTCTAACCTCAACCTCTTTCACTTGTCTCTTCGTGTTCTTCCGTCGATTGAGACTACACAATTTTTCTTTATGGAGAAAATTAGTTTTTATCTGATCGTGGTAAGTTTTCCTCTCTCGGAATCTGTTCATCCAATCTCTGTACTTTAATCTGTTACCATGTCAGAGGCCATAAGGCGGTTGTAAAAACTCTGACACCAGGGCTCGCTGCCCACACGATAAGAAGAATAATCAAGCATCATGCATAGCATATGCTCACGACTATATTCCCCGAGGAGGTAGTCAGAGATATTCTGAAACATCAGAACATCTACGTTTCACCAGTAGTTCCGAAACTCTGTCCAGTGTGACGGGGGGTCAGCCCGTCGCCACTTATAATGGACAGTGGGTACAATACATGCCTCGAAATTGAAGCATGTAGGTTTCCTCACGATGTTTTCCTTCACCGAAAAGTCAGTCGTGTTACAAATCGTACATAAATTCCGAAAAACTCATTGGTACGAGTCGGCCTGGACGGGGATCGAACCATCGCCTCCTGCACGGCAGGCAAGGTTACTCGCCACTGGACCACCACGGCTTTTTGAATTGAATAAAATATTACGACTTACGTCACAGGAGCAGTCAACTTCAGCAGCGCCAGGTCATAATAAGACTTGGGGAACTTGTATTTGGGATGGCGTACGACGGCTGACACCCTGGCGACCAGCGCTCCAGGGTCGTCCAGGTATGATGAGCCTAGTTGCACAGCTCGAGGTGGACCACTGGAAGAAAATAATTGCATCTTATACAACGTGTTAATGAATAAGCGCAAAACCTCATACACCCCAACTGATTTATAACAAAATAATTAGATTGAAACAATAATTTCATTATTTTAATAGTTAAAATTTAAAGTTATTCGCATTTTAAGTTTTGTGGCAAAAATGATGTGTTATCATTTTAGCAATGAATGAAACCGCTAGCGTGCTCGTGGATACATTTTAAGAATCTTGTGTTGGTAGTAAGTAGGGTGAGAGTGCCTGAGCGGTGGATTGAGATCGAGTTCAGTACTCTACTTTCTAGTTTTGCGTTAATTCATTAACACTTTGTATACGAAGTTATAACTAAAGCAATGCATATAAACTTACGTTACAACGGTATTATCTCTCTCCTGATAAGCACAGTGTCCGGCAGTCAGCACGTATCTGTCACTGAGCAACGACCCGCCGCACTTCCACGAATAGCCTCCTCCCTGGATAACCACAAATTATTAGACCAGCATTTGATTAGTACATGCGTGGTCGTATGTCCCGTTGTCCCTGTCCGTTGTGTTCTGCAGCATATGCAGTCAGAAAAATTAAACAACTAACTGATATTGAAACAGCCCGACTCGTATATTTCAGTTACTTTCATAGTATCATGTCCTATGGTATTTTATTGTGGGGTCGTGCTGCAGACATTGAGACAATCTTTATCCTACAGAAACGGGCAATTCGAGCTATATATGGTCTGCGCTGTCGTGATTCGCTTCGCGACCTTTTAAGGAAATTAATATTTTAACAGTTTATGGACAGTTTATTTATGAAAACATTCTATCATTCAGTCTGGACGGGGATCGAACCATCGCCTCCTGCACGGCAGGCAAGGTTACTCGCCACTGGACCACCACGGCTTTTTCCCGTCCCTATCCAGTCCCTGTACCTACAAAAATCATCAAAAGCAATCCTCACCTCCAACTTGAGCCAGCCCAGCAGAGCCATGTGCGGAAACTCGTTGATACTGACGACCTTCCCCCCCACGACCAGGGGTATTGTGGTGGGGGCGCAGTTAGACACGTTGATCTGCACGGGCTCAGGAGACGGTACCAGGGGGATGGCTTGGATCTTCTTCGTGTTGAGAGACTTATATTTGTCGCACACTGCAAATGAGTTTTAAATAATTGAACTTTACAATGCTCAAAGAATTGCTAAACTAAAGTGGCAGTGGGCCGGGCATATTGCTCACAGAACCGATGACCGATGGCCAAAAGGGGACCGAAGGGAAAAAATCTGCCTTTTCATAAATTTTCGATTAAATTTGCTACGGCTATATTTTGTTAAGCTGTAGGGCCATTTTACTTGGTTTTATTATGTTTTTTTTTTATTGTTGTAAAGCGGCTATTCGAGTCTTCTGCAGACTAGTATCACTTCGACCTTATGTAGATCTCTTGTGATCGCCACAATAGTTACAGTTCACTGCTAATACCCACTTCCTTTAGGAATTGTAGGATTTCTTTAGCAGTGAAAGATTTTACTTCACTCGAATGAACAAAGTGTTTACCCAAGTGTGCATATCGTTTGTGCATTAGTGGGCCACATTCACAAAGGATGTGAATGGGGGTTTCGTCCTCCTCCAGACATAATCAGCATAGTTTCGTGTCCCTGATGCCTAGGATTGTAAGGTGTTTGTTCAGCCTACAGTGCCCCGTCAGCGCCCTCACTATAATGCGCAAGTTTGTCGTGCTGAGCGCGATTCTCTCCTTTGCCATTTTGCAGTCGTATTTGTAGTCGTATTTATTAAGGTTTGAAAAATCTGTAATTTCACACATTTTTGGTGAAATTAAACTTACAGCTACAGCATTCATGCCATAACAATAAATGCTTAGACGGACAAGTTCTAACAGAATTTATCACTAGTTTTTGTTGGCCGGCACTTTCACATTTGGACCAAATCTATGTCTATGTTGGTATGTGTTAATAACGATAGACTTACTTTTCTCAGCCATTTCAATATGCCTTCTCTTCTCAGCTTGACTCATGTAATCTTCATCAGGACCTGTTATCATTTCAGGACTGACGTCATCTTTCGGGAACACTATAGCCCCAGCGTCTGTTGGGCTTGGATTTATTATGACTGGGCTATGAGTCACAGGTTTTGGTCGTTTGGTAACTGGCCTGTTTGTGATCGGTGGGCCATTATTTACAACAGGCGGTTTAACACCAGGCCTGTTGTAAAAAGGATTTTTTGTTGTGTATTGATTGTTGTAATCATGATTGTTGTGATTGTAATTTTGATTGTTGTGATTGTAATCTTGATTGTTGGTTGGTCTACTTTGTTCGTAAGTTCGTTTTGTTGTTGTGTCTGGTCTTATGTTGTAATAATCGTCGGCTATGTTACTTATGATCGGTTTTTCGTACCAATCGCTATGTTGTTTGTTATCAACATTGTAAATAGATGATTCTAAACGTCCATTATTGTTGTTGTTGATATTAGTTGTTTCTTTAGAGCTTGGTCTAGATATTTTTCTAGTACTACTCGTTATTCTTTGACTAGATTTTGTGGCTTTTCTCATAGGTTTTGGAGTTGTACTAAAAAAATTAAAATTAAATAATGATGCTGTTGTAGTTTTTCTTCTAATGGCTTTCTGTGTTGTTTGTTTGTTGCTGTCTCTTTCTGAATCATCATGATTGAAAGAGATGGATCTTTTCGTTGTATGGTCTTCGATTCTTCGGTTGTCGGTGTACTTCGGTGTCGGTCGTGTTTGAAATTGTTGGGCTATTGGTTGGAAGCCGAAGAAGTCTGAAAGAAGGGTAACGTGATTATTAAGAGGATATAATTCGGAGCGCGCTCCATACAAACGTACTATGTTGATATTTTCAATACTAACCAATTAAACTCAATGAAATTTTTCAGAATCATTGTAAAAACAAATTTCTATGCTTCTATAGAGTCCGATTTTCGTTAAAATGTATAGTTTTAAAGTTACAGTGCCTCAAAGATTTCCATACAAATCTTGAATTAATCCTAGCATTGAAACTGTAAATTTTAACGAAAATCTGTCACCATACAAGCTTAGATATTGGTTTCAAGATTGTTTCAGCAAAATTTCATCGACTTTCATTGGTTAGTATTGAAAATATCACCATAGTACGTTTGTATGGAGCGCGCTCCGAATTATATCCCCTTAAACTGATGATTTTAAACGTTGCTTGTAAAAAGAAAAATGTTCCGTAGCAAAGTCAAGACTATTATATTTATGTCGCTAAACTTGAAATCGTCTATTGTTGTGAACTGTAACATGTCGTCGACTAAAGTGTCAGACCTCGTAACTCCATTGATCAAATTTTACAGGAGGCACAAAAAACTTCACCACGAAAAATGGTAGCCCAAAGTTATATGGTTTTCTATTTATCATTTTAAATTGTAACGGCTTTTTAAAAGGATTTAAGAGTTGTGCCATGGATGCATTCAGAAATTAGTAATAAAATTGTATAAAATGTAATTTGAAAAATATAATGGAGTTACGAGGTTTGACACTTTAGCCAACGATGTGTCACTTACCAATTAATCACTACGTTTTAACTTTTGCAAATAAATCGTTTATTTATCCATCTAGACAGATAGATACATCCACTTTCATACATCCACTTCCGCCTGTTAAGAATGCATACACTTGTCCTTTACGGAGAAGACCATTTATAAGGTCGTGATAAGTTCTTCGCGGACGCCATCGTTCCACTCACATTGGATCGATAAATCTCCCTAATAAGTCTACTCTCATTCATTATCTGTACATTACCGAACCATCTAAGCATATCTCCTGGACACCAAACCTCTATAATAAGCACTCTACTGAACGATTTTTAATTTCGAAATGGCGTCTGCACATGCGCACTTTGTGCAAACCGTCCATGACATTGCGTGTAGGGTTGAAAGCCACGTTTTGCATTTAGTGTCATCTACATTTCGATACTTTTTACTGTTCGTATAGACATACATATGCTCACGGCAATATTCCCTGAGGGGGTAGTCAGAGATATTCTGAAACCTCAGAACATCCACGTTTCACTAGTATTACCGAAACTCTGTCCAATGTGATGGGGAGTGAGCCCGTCGCCACTTATAATGGACAGTGGGTACAATACATGCCTCGAAATTGAAACACGCAGGTTTCCTTACGATGCGTTCCTTCACCAAAAAGCCAGTGGTGTTACAAATCGTACATCAATTTCGAAAAACTCATTGGTACGACTCGGTCTGGACGGGGATCGAACCAACACCTCCTGCACGGCAGGCAAAGTTACTCGCCACTGGACCACCACGGCTTCTATTATTATCTCATTGTTTGTTCTGTTATTAAAAATATTTGAGCTAAATAATTACTGAAAATGAGAATTTAGCGTAATTTTCCAACGCTTTTTTTTGGAGAGGTAAAATTAATTATATTTTATGTCAGTCAAATCCAACGGGTACGCCTGACTGCATTCCCTTCCTCGGCTGTCCTTAAGTGTCCCTAGTAAGTGTGAGGTGAGGTGGGGTATCTGAAGTCAGAGGGGGGTGGGGAGTGGCCGTTCTGTATGTATAACTATACAGCGTGTTAATTAATTACCGCAAAACTAGAAAGTAGTTTGTTTAGAATCGAGAGCAGAATCGAATTATCATAGTTTCAACATAGGTATTTTTATTAAAAATATTAAACAATTTGTTTGTTAAACTAAAAAATTAATGCAGGCGATCTCAACCCACCGCTCGGGCACTCTCTTCCTACTTAATATCAAAACAAGATTCTTAAAATGTATCCATGAGCACGTTAGCGCTTTCATTCATTGCTGAAATGATAACAAATTAATTTGGCCAGAAAACTTAAAATGCGAATAACTTTAAATTTTTGTGGCGAACTATCCGCCACTACTTGTACCAGCCCTTACTTTGGTACAAAACGCTACCGCCTATGCACCTTGGGCCATACACCAAAGCCCGCTGCATTGTGTGACGTTGCGCTCGCGCACCCACTCGCTCTTCCACCAACCTGCATGCGGCATCCCGCTCGCACCTGCACCGGCGAACACGCTCGTCGGACGCGCTCGGAGGAACCAGTGGGGATAGACACAGATTGCTTACCTACGACCCGCGCGTAGCATCTATTCGCATATAAATAATTTATAAATTATTAATTCTGTTACCTACTTAAGTACTTAATTCTGTTTCCTATTAAACTCGTATTCTATTTACTAAATTAATAATCTTCATTTCCGTCTTCCGTGAGTTCTTACCTACCTATCTTCGCTGTGCCTACTTCTTATCTTCTCTTCTACCGGGTTCGATTCCTGATATATGTGGGACTACCTACTACACCCCACATCTGGTGACCCCGACGTGATCCACGGCTTCGGTGGATTTGGACAACGCTGATCATCGGGAATTGCTGGTAGTTGAAGAAAAATCGCAGTTCAAAGTGCAGACAGGATCGTATGATTTTTGACGTTTGGTCCAAGTCAAAAGTGGTGAGCCAATTTTTTTTGTTATTATGGCTAACCCCAATCAGGAAGATTTTGAAGACGCTATGAATGCTCCTGGAGCTCAAGTACTGAGAGTTGGAGTCAGGGTACCGCCATTTTGGCCAGACGACCCTGCATTGTGGTTCGCCCAAGTCGAAAGCCAATTTACGCTCTCCAGGATTACTACTGACGACACTAAATTCTGTTACGTAGTGGGGCAACTAGATCATCAGTATGCCGCTGAGGTTAAGGATGTGATCACTTCCCCTCCTGCTACAGGCAAATACGACAAACTCAAAGCGGAACTGATTAAACGTCTCTCCGATTCGCAACAAAAACGCGTGAAGCAGCTTCTAATGCATGAGGAGCTTGGCGACAGGAAGCCTTCTCAGTTTCTACGCCACTTAGAGGGTTTAGCTGGTCCAACGGTACCTAAAGACTTCATGACTACCTTGTGGTCAAGTAGGTTACCACAAAGTATTCAGACTGTTGTTGCTTCACAGACAGACCTATCGCTAGAGAAATTGGCTGAGCTGGCTGATAAAGTGCACGAGATTGCTCCACCGATCCCTCACGTTGCAGAAATCAACCCTTCATCATCATCATCCCCTGCTTACGACCTCCTAACTAAGCAAATATCCGCTCTTACAAGGCAAGTAGCTTCATTATCAGCTCAAGTTAAAAAGCAGGACAGAAATAGAGGACGCTCATGTTCACCTCCACGATACAGGAAGTATGACCGCTCACGCAGCCGTTCTCGCCCAAAGCAGCCCCCACCAAATCATCCACACTGCTTCTACCATTTTACTTATGGCGCCAATGCTAAGAAGTGCACACAGCCCTGTACCTATCTGGCGGAAAACTCAAAGGGCGGCCGGAAGTAACGGCTAACGGTTGCCCTTCATCAACAGGCCGTCTTTTCGTCACCGACCGATCATCCAAAATTCAGTTCCTTGTTGATACTGGGTCTGACTTGTGCGTTTTTCCACGGTCAGCCGTCAGGACGCCCTGCATAAAATCTAAGTACGACCTTACTGCTGCTAACAATTCGGTTATCCATACATACGGACCAGTCCAATTACATCTAGATTTCGGACTACGACGCGCCTTTACCTGGAGCTTCACCATCGCTGATGTTTATAAGCCCATTATTGGGGTAGATTTCCTGAACTACTACAACTTACTCGTGGACTGCAGAAACCAGCGCCTGATTGATGGTATTACCTCCCTTTCCGTCCACGCTCTTCACTCAGATTTATCAGACGACATCTCATCAGTTAAAGCTGTCTCTGGTGAAACCGAGTTCCACGAAATTCTACGCGAGTTTCCTGAAATCACACGTCCTTCAGGTATTTATACCTCATCTAAGCACAAGACCTTGCACTACATCAGGACGACAACCGGACCTCCCGCCTCCTGCAAGCCGCGTCGTCTTGACCCTATACGCACGCAAATCGCTAAAAGTGAGTTTGAGGATATGTTAGCGAGTGGCATAGCTCGTCGATCCGAGAGCCCATGGTCTTCGGCTTTGCATCTAGTCAAGAAGAAGGACGACGGATGGAGACCCTGTGGTGACTACAGGGCACTGAACGCCAGAACCATCCCGGACAGATACCCCATCCGTCACATTCAAGATTTTTCATACCAGTTGTCAGGATGCACAGTTTTTTCCACTATAGACTTGGTTAAAGCTTATAACCAGATCGCTGTGAATCCGGAAGACATACCTAAAACTGCAATTACGACGCCTTTTGGATTGTACGAGTTCGCGTTCATGACCTTTGGACTACGTAACGCGGCTCAGACATTTCAAAGGTTCATTGACGAAGTTCTATTGGGTCTAGATTTCTGCTACGGATATATTGACGACATACTCGTATTCTCAAGGTCAGTGGATGAACACAAACTTCACCTGCGTCAATTGTTCGAACGTCTCAAACTCTTTGGCATCGTAGTTAACACCAGTAAATGCACCCTTGGTCGAAAGGAAGTCACATTCCTCGGATACTCCGTTTCTGCTGCCGGCACTAGACCCCTCGAATCGAAAGTCCAAGCTGTCCAGGACTTCACTACTCCGAAAACTGTGAAAGAACTTCGACGTTTCCTGGGCATGCTAAATTTTTATCGTCGTTTCATCCCCAATGCCGCCCAGCTACAAGCGCCCTTAAACGCTGTCTTAAGTGGCCCTAAGGTAAAAGGTTCGCACCCAGTGGCAATGACTGCAGAGTTGCTAAAAGCCTTCGAGGATTGCAAGACATCACTCTCTCGAGCAACGCTACTAGCTCACCCTGAACCATCGGCAGATCTAGCCATTGTTACAGATGCTTCGGACTCGGCAATCGGAGCTGTCTTACAGCAGAGAAGAGGCAAAGACTGGCAACCGCTTGCCTTCTATTCGCACAAACTATCTATCTCCCAAAGAAAGTATAGCCCATACGATAGGGAACTCTTAGCGATATACGAGGCCATCAAATATTTTCGCCACATGGTTGAAGCTAGGACTTTCACAATTTTCACAGACCACAAGCCTATCACTTTCGCCTTTTCTGTGAACAAGGATAAATGTTCGCCTAGACAGTTTCGGTATCTAGATTTTATTTCACAATTTACCACTGACGTAAGATACATACCGGGACCAGAGAACGTTGTCGCCGATGCACTATCTCGCATTGAAGAGATCACTATTATTGATTACCAGGCTCTTGCACGACTTCAGGAAACCGATCCAGAACTGCAAGACCTACTTCTTCATGGCTCTTCTCTGAAACTAAAAAAGCTAAATGTAATAGATGGCAACCTACCTGTATACTGTGACGTGTCTACTCAACCTCCGCGACCATATGTAACTCCAGACCTGAGGAAAAAAGTATTCGACATGCTTCACGGATTACATCACCCAGGAAGTTCAGCTACTGTGCGACTGGTCACCCAAAGATTTGTGTGGCCAGGGATACGTAAAGATTGTAGAGAGTGGTCTAGGCAATGCTTGCAATGCCAAAAGTCTAAAATTACCCGTCATACCATCTCTCCTCTTTCCACTTTTCCTACTCCTTCCTCGAGGTTTCTGCACATACACCTCGATATCGTAGGACCGTTACCTTTGTCCTCTGATTTCAGATACTGCCTCACCGTCATCGACAGGTTTACGCGATGGCCTGAGGCCTTCCCTCTGAAGGACATCACGGCGGAGACCTGTGCCGCCGCCCTTGTTTCTGGCTGGATAGCCAGATTTGGCTGCCCTGCTCGCGTGACCACAGACCAAGGTCGCCAGTTCGAGAGCCATCTCTTCAAAGCTCTCACTAACCTGGTTGGAGCGCGCCACTTCCGCACCACCGCATATCATCCTGCTTCAAATGGCATCGTAGAACGTCTGCACCGCCAGCTCAAGGCGGCTATAATGTGTCATGCCTCTTCGCAATGGACTGAAGCCCTTCCATTAGTACTCCTCGGCATGCGGAGTTCCTGGAAGGACGATCTGCAATCATCCGCTGCTGAATTGGTCTACGGTGAGCCCCTCCGCTTGCCAGGTCAATTCCTGTCTCCTGACGCTAACCACACTACAGCTGACGTCACCGAATATGCGACACGTCTTCGCTCGCAGATGGCCAAGCTGACACCCAAACCAACTTCGTGGCACACTTCTTCACCGTTCTACATACCACGCGAACTGTCTACCTCGTCTCACGTGTTTCTGCGTCAAGATCAAGTACGTCGACCCCTTGTACCGCCATACGCTGGACCTTATAAAATCTTAAAAAGGCAGCCCAAATTTTTCACAATAGATATTCGAGGAAGGTCAACAAACGTATCCATTGACAGACTAAAACCAGCGTACCTAATGCGAGAAATCACAATTTCTGAGCCACCCAAAGATCAACCCAAAAGAAATCGAAGTGGCTTAAGAGTAACAATTCCTGAGCCGCCCAAAGATGACATCACCAGAACTCGAAGCGGCCGAAGAGTAAGGACTCCTCAATTTTATCGACCGTAGCTACGGTCTGGCCGGGGGAGTCATGTGGCGAACTATCCGCCACTACTTGTACCAGCCCTTACTTTGGTACAAAACGCTACCGCCTATGCACCTTGGGCCATACACCAAAGCCCGCTGCATTGTGTGACGTTGCGCTCGCGCACCCACTCGCTCTTCCACCAACCTGCATGCGGCATCCCGCTCGCACCTGCACCGGCGAACACGCTCGTCGGACGCGCTCGGAGGAACCAGTGGGGATAGACACAGATTGCTTACCTACGACCCGCGCGTAGCATCTATTCGCATATAAATAATTTATAAATTATTAATTCTGTTACCTACTTAAGTACTTAATTCTGTTTCCTATTAAACTCGTATTCTATTTACTAAATTAATAATCTTCATTTCCGTCTTCCGTGAGTTCTTACCTACCTATCTTCGCTGTGCCTACTTCTTATCTTCTCTTCTACCGGGTTCGATTCCTGATATATGTGGGACTACCTACTACACCCCACATTTTAATAATTAAATTATTATTGCAATGTAATAATTTTGTTATAAATCAGTTGGGGTGTACGAGGTTTTGCGCTTATTCATTAAAACGTTGTATACCTAGTATGTGACCAAACACTATATGCCAATAATAAATCTTCTGTTTAACATAACAGTTTAAAATATTTCTATACAATGACGTAATTAGAACAAGTTTTAACAATTAATTTATGCAGGGAACTTGTTTTTTTCTGTTATGGCGCGTAAATGGTTACTATTATGTAATTATGTATTAGATTAATTGATTTATTATTCTTACGGGCGTATCTACAATGCGTGTTAAGAGGATATAATTCGGAGCGCGCTCCATACAAACGTACTATGGTGATATTTTCAATACTAACCAATTCAACTCAATAAAATTTTTCAGAATCAATCTAAAAACAAATTTCTATGCTTCTATAGAGTCCGATTTTCGTTAAAATGTATAGTTTTGAAGTAACAGTACCTCAAAGATTTCCATACAAATCTTAAATTAATCCTAGCATTGAAACTGTATATTTTAACGAAAATCTGACTCCATACAAGCATAGATATTTGTTTCAAGATTGTTTCAGAAAAATTTCATTGACTTTAATTGGTTAGTATTGAAAATATCACCATAGTACGTTTGTATGGAGCGCGCTCCTAATTATATCCCCTTAATGAATAAGCGCAAAACCTCATGCACCCCAACTAATTTATAACAAAATAATTACCTATGTTGAAACCATGATAATTCGATTCTGCTCTCGATTCTAAACAAACTACTTTCTAGTTTTGCGTTAATTCATTAACACGTTGTATAATATAATGTTTATATTGCAGGTATAATATAGGTAATTATACCTACTTAGGGATATTGTTTTTGTCTTGTAGTACCTAGTAACAACATTGTATTACTTAGGTACCTACTCTAAATATACATGTAGAGATAATGATAGGAACTTGCCGTGAGATTGTTAAATTTTTTTTACACTTCGAAGTAGGTTCGGTCGTTCGTTCTTCGTTTTTTAGGGTTCCGTAGTCAAACAAGGAACCCTTATACTTTCATCCATTCTTTCAGTTTGTCTCAAAGTCAAAGTCAAATTCAATATAATTTATTCAATATAGGAGCTTGCAGCACACTTATCAAACGTCAAATCTTTTTTTAAAGCTACCACCGCGTCGGAACGTGTTGTCGTTGTAGAGAAGATGCGGCCAGAAACTCTACAACATAACACGACTTAATAACTATTACAATATACATTCTTAAGGTAAAGTTATGTATACAATAATACATAGTCTATTTAATAAAAATAATTGACTGTCTGTCTGTATGCCCCGCCTCAATAACTCGCTCATTTTTGCACCTATCGAATCGAAATTTGGCATTAAGACAGATAACAGTAACCCGAAAGCAGAAATGTAGTAGTTATGAAGAAAACAATTTTTTTCGACCCCACTCCCATAAAACGAAAGAGGGGCAGGAAAAAATTGTTTTTTTTTAATCGTTTTTTATATCGATAGGTCTTGTCCAATGGAACGAACAATTGAACTCCCATAGAAACTAAATCGATATAATGCTTCTGTCTCGAGATATCTGCGCTCAAAGTAAAAAATGGGGCGTGCCCCAACCCCCCCTCCCCTCTAACTTCTAAAATACTGGAGTGAAAAATCTGAAAATGTTTTAAAATATAGCTTGAGGTAAGTACTTTCAGTAAAAATTATAACGGATGCTATAGCTCAACCAGTTTCGGAAAAAAAACAAGGAAATAGATTTGTTCTCTAATGACAAACTAGATGGCGTTGAACGAAAATAAATCGCGCTATCATTGTGTTTCAAAAATTTCTCTTAGGCACGTATAGTTCTATATACAGAACGGCCACTCCCCGCCCCCCTGACTTCAGATCCCCACCTCACATCACACTTTCTGGGAAACTTGAGAGGTCAGGCGCGCGCACCAGTTGGATTTGACTATATAAAAATTGTGTCTTTTCAGTGCATAAAAAACGTTGAAAAATAACGCTAAATTCACATTTTCAATAATTCTTTATCTCAAATAGTATTTTTAATAATAGAACGAACAATTAAAAGTATTGAAATGTCGATGACGTTAAATGCAAAGCGTGGCTTTCAACCCTACACGCAATGTCACGGACGGTTTGGACAAACTGCGCATGTGCAGACGCCATTTCGAAATTCAAAAACTTTCTTTAGAGTGTCGCAAAGAGATTATACCTAATAGAGTGAGCCATACCAATTGTAAAGTGTCCACTTTTTTGACGTTTAGGTTTGAGTGTGTGGTGTCAAGTAGTATGAACAAAAGGCACCAAGTGACATATGACCTTATGTTTACGGTCACTTTTCACACACACTAGCTCAAAAAAAAGTGGGCAGCCGCATAAACAAATATCTATAGTTCCATCTCCTTCTACTATTAAAGGTACGTCATAAGACAAAAGAGACCAACTACAATCGTAAATTTATGCGGACTCTATGGAGATCATTCCTCTGAGGAGTGTCGGATCTGTGTCTTAGGTAAGATAAACAGATCAAAAACTTTTCTTCTCTTTCTACTTTTACAATGGCTACGGAACCCTATCATGGGCGAGTCCGACACGCTCATGGCCGGTGTTTTTCTTATCTCGTCCTTAAGTATTCAATTCTTAAAAAACAAATTGTTTTGCACTATTTTTGTATCCTCCACAAATTATTTAAATATTCAAATTGGTTAATAAAATAATTAGAGGCAGTTATGAGTTCATCAACATCTAAAAGGTCTTCGTATTTTTTGTCTGTGTTTTTGCGTATGTTTACTAAATTTTCGTAGTTTATCATTCCTACATAGGGATAATTTGCTCAAAAGGCAACTAAATGACAACATGCGTCCATGTATGGGCCGTTCGGCTAAATTGTAATATGCATGTGATAGCTTTGCTATACGCATTATAATATAGATGAATATGATAGAAATACAATCCTAATAGTATTCCCACATTGTCGACTTAGTAAGGTCAACACATCTTTCATGGGGCACTGTATACGTTATTACAATAAGATACCAGAGAATATTCTTAACTTGACAGACAAAAAGTTTAAGTCCCATGTAAACAAGTCCTGTGTAAAAAAGGTTACTATAAACTCGATGATTATTTGAATGACCAAAATGTCTGGTCTTGACAATGTTACTCTATGTAATTTAGTATTGAATTTATGTAATTGTAATTTGTATATTTTGTTTTGTTTAAAAGAAGTGTGTTGTAGAGTTTATGGCCGCATCTTCTCTACAACGGAACACCTTCCGACGCGGTGGTAGATTCAAAAACATGACGTCAAAAAGTTATCTATGTGATATTATTTTGAATAAACAATTTTGACTTGACTTGACTTGACTTGACAATCCTATTAAAATCCAAAAATAGCTCCAAATAAAGTAGTTTTGTGTTAAAAAATATTCAAAGTAATATTATGACAACTCGAAGTAATTACAAATAGCGCAGTTAGCGATACAAAAAAAATTCTTTCCACTAAATCCTTTGACTAATTATTATAAGGACTAGCCTTGCGGTAGCATTTCCCCTCTGCCACGGTATAAGCACAATTGATCTTGTGCATTTACATTCAATTTTACACCTTATCACTAAACGAGACAGCCTATAATTGCGAAATAATAACTTCGAACTTAGAACGTTTGGGGTTCACACGAGACTACTTTCCACGAATTTTGACATTCAAAATTAGAATCTAAAGTTATGGGGAATAAAATCCAAAGTTGCGGATTTCATGTTACCTCGCCCCCCGCAAAAAGAGGCAGAAATGTTTGTTAGTAGAATTACACGCGTAACCAGTCCACATATAAATAGTCAAAGACTAAATCCGATCCGATTTTTTTCCGCCATTTTTGCACATATTGAACAAAAATATCCATCATGAAATTCAAGAAATCTCGTTTGTACGACAAAATATATCGTTGAAATATAAAGTTCTGTGTTATGCAAATGTTTATGCAAACCATTATTACCATATTTTTATGACGCCGTACATAACATTAGGTAGTACAAAAATGGCCCTTTTGGAGGTTGTCTTCCCAAAATCATACAGGGTCCAACTTTATATACTGACAGTTTTTCCAGAGGATCAGACCATCAGACTAAACAACGTTCTCTATGGGACCAACATCGAAATCGTGAAAAAATATCTGCTGTCCCTTACATCTGGCTCGAGTGCAGGAAGGCAGTTTTGTATGGAACAGCAAATTTGAGTCGAGCTGGTACTGCAGTTTTGTATGGGACAGCAGATTTTTTTTTCTCGGTATTGTCTCCATAGTGAAAGTTGTTCAGTTTGAAGGTTAGACTCTTAGTTTGATTGTAATGACATCAATTTCACCCTTTGACTATTTATATGTGGACTGGTTACGCGTGTAATTCTACTAACAAACATTTCTGCCACTTTTTGCGGGAGGCGAGGTAACATGAAATCCGCAACTTTGGATTTTGTTCCCCATAACTTTAGATTCTAATTTTGAATGTTAAAAATCATGAAAAGTAGTCTCGTGTGAACCCCAAACGTTCTAAGTTCGAAGTTATTATTTCGCAATTATAGGCTGTCTCGTTTAGTGATAAGGTGTAAAATTGAATGTAAATGCACAAGATCAATTGTGCTTATACCGTGGCAGAGGGGAAATGCTACCGCAAGGCTAGTCAAAGGTTGAAACAACAATTTACATAACTCACCAAAATACTGTGACCCCACATCCGATATAAAGGCGAGGAGTAGTAAACTCGAAATAATGTAGTATTTCGCCATTTTGTCATCATTGGGTACCTGCAAAAAAAGAAAAACAATATAATGTGTGGTGTGCAGGTATACACGCTGTTACAAAAATTCCCAAAAACGTTTAATCTAAATTTTCGCGAAAAAAAAATTGATGTTTCATATTAAGAGGATATAATTCGAAGCGCACTCCATACAAACGTACTATAGTCATATTTTCAATACTAACCAATTAAACTCAATGAAATTTTTCAGAATCAATCTAAAAACAAATTTATATGCTTGTATAGAGTCAGATTTTCGTTAAAATGTATAGTTTTAAAGTCTCAAAGATTGCCTCAAAGATTTCCATACAAATCTTAAATTAATCCTAGCAGTGAAACTTTATACTTTAACGAAAATCTGACTCCATACAAGCATAGATATTTGTTTCAAGATTGTTTCAGCAAAATTTAATTGACTTTAATTGTTTAGTATTGAAAATATCGCCATAGTACGTTTGTATGGAGCGCGCTCCGAATTATATCCCCTTAAACTACAAATCTAATCCAGCTAAATGTATGGGACAGCAGGTTCTTTTTTGTGATTTCGTTGTTGGAATAGTGAAAGTTGTTCAGTTTGATGGTCTAAACAACCCCCTTAAAACCCCTTACCCCTTGTTTATTTTTACTTTTGTAACACCTTGTATAATCACACCAAGTTTGACGCTTGTATGTGTTACTTTTTAAGGTCCACGCAGACGGAGTCACGGGTAACAGCTATACTTCATTTCAAATAAGGACGAAAAGTTTTTCCGATTCCTATACAACGTGTTAATGAATAAGCGCAAAACCTCATACACCCCTATTTATAACAAAATAATTAGATTGAAACAATAATTTCATTATTTTGATAATTAAAATTTAAAGTTATTAGCATTTTAAGTTTTCAGGCAAAAATGATTTGTTGTTATTTCAGCAATGATTGAAAGCGCTAACGTGCTCGTGGATATATTTTGAGAATCTTGTTTTGGTAGTTAGTAGGGTGAGAGTGCCCGAGCGGTGGGTTGACATCGAGTTCAGTAAACATAAAATTTTACAAAAAATTTATTGAATATTTTGAAAATATTACCTATATTGAAACCATGATAATTCGTTCCTGCTCTCGATTCTAAACAAACTACTTTCTAGTTTTGCGTTAATTCATTAACACGTTGTATAGCTTTCTGGCCAATTCTGATTTGCAAATATAATTTATTTATCTGAAAGATATACTATCCGAAATATCTTAGACGTTACTAAAGCTGTTCTAAGAATAAGTGAGAGGAAGTGTTTCAAAACAAAAAATGTATTTCTGTACCTAATTCAAAACAGGCTTAAAAATTTCGTTGTTATTTGAAATGGAGTATAGTTTCTCATATAAAGAAAGACTTTATAATAAGGATCTTATGAGAAGTTTATTCCGAATGCGTAAATTCGCGCTGCATACAAACGAAGTCTGGTGATATTTTTTAATACTAATCAATTAAAGTTAATGTAATTTTGCAGAAACTATCTAGAAACTAATCTCTATGCTTGTATGAAGTCAGATTTTCGTTAAAATATACAGTTTTAATGCTAGGATTAATTTAAGATTTGTATGGAAATCTTTGAAGCACTGTAACTTTAAAACTATACATTTTAACGAAAATCTGATTTCATACAAGCATAGAGATTAGTTATTAGTTTGTTTCTGAAAAATTTCATTGACTTTAATTGGTTAGTATTGAAAATATCCCCAGACTTCGTTTCGAATATATTATCTTAAATTAAGAAAGTCCCTACAAAATCTCATGAAATCAATCTACATTCACGATGGTTTTCTTCTGCGTGAACGGTCAGACAAAAAATACCTAACTTTCCAACATCTCCTATGAATTAAATTACTGTAATTTGTTGTTAAAATCATCGATAATGGTTCAGCAATAACCGGGTCATACAGCTGACCACAATTGGTCGGGTACCAAATTTGGATCGACATTATAACCTACTTTTTCTTTATAATAGTTATGATCTTTCCAGAATCAATACATTCACAATCTTATTCTGAATTTGGGGTCATTAGAAGCTTTGTTACAATTACTCTACCACCACTACCATTCAAGCAATAGACTATGTATTATTGTATACATAACTTTAGCTTAAGAATTTATATTGTAATAGTTATTAAGTCGTGTTATGTTGTAGAGTTTCTGGCCACATCTTCTCTACAGCGACAACACGTTCCGACGCGGTGGTAGCTTTAAAAAAGATTTGACGTTTGATAAGTGTGCTGTAAGCTCCTATATTGAATAAATTATATTGACTTTGACTTTGACTTTGACTTTGCAGTGGATGTCTACTGGCTGAGGTGATAGGTATGGTAATGTGGGGTCAAAGTGGTCGCCCTAGTCGTTTGTATGCTGATCATATCGGAAGTACAGCCCTTGTCAGACTACAGGGTGTTAGGGTAGACATTTGCTTTAGTTTAATGGGCGATTGTACCCATGATACTGAACAACTTTCTCAATGAAACATAAAGGGAAAATCGCAAGAGAAAAATTCTAACATTCAATCGGCTGAATGTATTTAGTATGGAATGTCCAACAAGTTTTTCCAAATTATAACTGCCTCCATGGCTTAATGGTTAAGAGCATTGTGTTCTTGACACGGAGGTCGTGGGTTCGATTCCCACGGGGGGCACCTAGTGATATGCCACATTGTGCGTTTTTCCCCAGTTGGTTACGACATTGCAGGCCGAATCACCTGATTGTCTGAAAGAAAGATGATTCCGTACTTCGGATGGCACGTTAAGTCGTTGGTCGCGGCTACTATCTGTCATGGTAGTAGTCCTTAAAAACCACGTCAGAAGCCGTAATGCGGTATGAAAAAACTCTGACACCAGGGCTTGCCCACACGATAAGACGAAGAACAATTTTTTTGCTTATTTCCTATAGGTTTGGGAAAAAAGTTGTTTAGTATCATGGGTACAATCACCCCTTAAAGTAATGCAACTGTTTACCCTAACACCCTTGTGTTGTTGGGACTGGGTGTGAAGTGAAAAGTCCGAAAAGATATTATAGATACATGTTTATTGAAAGAAGGTTAGATCCAGACTACCTTGGATCGCTTACACTAATTAGAATGATGCGCCGCGAGTTGCTAGGCGCCCAAATAAAGAATGCGTGTGATACTCGCACTACACCCTGTATAAAAGATTCGATAAACTACTCACTATTAAACGAATGAATGATTCACAGTTAACTGTTCGAAAACTAACAGCGATTCAAAGAAAACTAACAATTAAATATAATGACTTGTTTAATTTTGCGGTTTTGCGGTTCCGAATAACGGACTTTTTTATAATCTATCTTATTCCAATAAATAAACCGGTCAAGTTCCTCGGTAGGTATGTTAAGAGAAGTTTATTCCGAAAGCGCTAATGCGCGCTACATACAAAACTTTGACTATTTATATGTGGATTGGTTACGCGTGTAATTCTACTAACAAACATTTCTGCCACTTTTTGCGGGGGGCGAGGTAACATGAAATCCGCAACTTTGGATTTTATTCCCCATAACTTTAGATTCTAATTTTGAATGTTAAAAATCATGAAAAGTAGTCTCGTGTGAACCCCAAACGTTCTAAGTTCGAAGTTATTATTTCGCAATTATAGGCTGTCTCGTTTAGTGATGAGGTGTAAAATTGAATGTAAATGCACAAGATCAATTGTGCTTATACCGTGGCAGAGGGGAAATGCTACCGCAAGGCTAGTCCTTATAATAATTAGTCAAAGATACAAACGAAATATGGTGATATTTTCAATACTAACAAATTAAACTCAGTGACATTTTGCAGAAACAATCTAGGAACAAATATCTATGCTTGTATTGTGTCAGATTTTCGTTAAAATATACAGTTTCAATGCTAGGATTAATTTAAGATTTGTATGGAAATCTTTGAGGCGCTGCAACTTTAAAACTGAAAATTTTATGGAAAATCTGACACGATACGAGCATAGAGATTTGTTTCTAGATTGTTTCTGCAAAATTTCATTGAGTTTAATCGGTTATTATTGAAAATATCACCAGACTTCGTTTGTATGGAGCGCGCCAGCAGTAATATACCCTTAAGCTATTGGTCCCAGATCGCATACTACCGTAAGATTATACCTACGCGCATGCCCGAGCACGCTGCATAAAAACGAAGTTTGATCCTATTTTCAATATACGTGGTGACATTAATATAATTAGCATCCTTTTAAACTAAGAGTCTACCCATCAAACTGAACAACTTTTACTATGGGAGCAATACGATCAGAGCAAAAAAAATCTGTTGTTGCATACATTATTTGAGTCGAGTAGTTTAGTATTTTACAATGCTAAACTACTCACAGCAGATTTTTTTTTTGCTCTAATCGGTTTGCTCCCATAGTAAACGTTGTTCAGATTGATGGGAAGACACGGAGGTCGTCGGTTCGATTCCCACGGGGGACACCTAGTGATATGTCACTTTGTGCGTTTTTCCCCAGTTGGTTAGGACATTGCAGGCCGAATCACCTGATTGTCTGAAAAGAAAGATGATTCCGTGCTTCGGATGGCACGTTGGTTGCCGTTGGTCCCGGCTACTATCTTAAATGGTATTCGTTACATAAAAACCACGTCAGAGGCCGTAAGGAGGTCTGAAAAACTCAGACACCAGGGCTTGCCCACACGATAAGAAGAAGATTACCCCGGGACAATGTCGACACGAAGTCAGGATCTAAAGTTAATAAGAATTATATAACAGTCATATAGGAGGCATAAGCCGTGGTGGTCCAGTGGCGAATAACCTTGACTGCCGTGCAGGAGGCGATGGTTCGATCCCCGTCCTGGCCGACTCGTACCAATGAGTTTTTCGGAATTTATGTACAATTTGTAACACCACTGGCTTTTCGGTGAAGGAAAACATCGTGAGGAAACCTGCATGCTTCAATTTCGAGGCATGTATTGTACACACTGTGCACTACAAGTGGCGACGGGCTCACTCTCTGTCACACTGGACAGTTTCGGTACTAGTGAAACGTGGATGTTCTGTGGTTTCAGAATTTCTCTGACTACCCCCTTCGGGGAATATAGTCGTGAGCATATGCTTATGCTTATACAAAGTGTTAATGAAATAACGCAAAACTAGAAAGTAGTTTGTTTAGAATCAAGAGCAGAATCGATTTATCATTTTTTCAACATAGGTAATTTTTTTCAAAATATTAAATAATTTGTTTGTAAAATTTAAAATTTACTGATCTCGATCTCAACCCACCGCTCGGGCACCCTCACCCGTCTTACTACCAAAACAAGATTCTTAAAATGTATCCACGAGCATGTTAGCGCTTTCATTCATTGTTGAAATGATAACAAATCGTTTTTGCCTCAAAACTTAAAATTCGAATAACTTTAAATTTGAAGTATCAAAATAATGAAATTATTGCTTCAATCTAATTATTTTGTTATTAATCAGTTGGGGTGTATGTGGTTTTGCGCTTATTCATTAACACGTTGTATAGAAGGCATTTTTAGAACAGGTAATTCCGATGACAAGTCAATAATAGAAGAAAAACATGCAATTTGAATGCAAATTGCATGCTTATTTCATTCCACATACGACGTGCCATAAATCAAAGCATTTTCGTACTTATTTTGTAACTGATAAAGATGATATCAGCTGATTTCTTGTATAGATTGAATAAGAGGGAAATCACCTTGGATAAAGTGTAATTTTGTTATGGAACTCGTTTTACAATGTTTGTAACTTAATTGGATTAAAATAATATTGAAATTTCGAAATAATATGTACTTAAGGATAGGGACTATTGGTTATGTGCACGACACTAGCGCCCCTAGCGGTGTCGGACCGCCGTGAATTATTTCAAGTAACATGATAGTTCAAAGTTTGTTATTTTATATTAAAATAATGTAAAAACTAAAGAAATTAGCAACATTATCGATATTAAACATTTTTAAATACCTATTTGCTAGAATCCACGATATTTGCAGTGCCAATTTCCGTACAAACTTCTATCCCGGTTTTCACACCTTTAGAAATAAAATTTCATAAAACACTTTTTAAATCCATAAAACCTATAATACTCCATTCAAAATAGCAACGAAATTTTAAGGCTATTTTTCATTACAGAAACATAGATTTGAAACACTTACTCTCACTTATTCTTAGAACAGCTTTAGTAACGTCCAAGATATGTCGGATAGTATATGTATCCAATAAATTAATTACATTTGGTAATCAGAATAGGCCAGAAAGCTAAATAGGAATCGGAAAATCTCGTCGTCCTTATTTGGAATGAAGTATAGATGCCAATAGAAACTTCCATGCCAAATTTTAAGTTTGTATTCTTTACAGTTTTGGAGATTTCGTGTTGAGTTAGTGTATGGGTTTGCATCGATTCAAGCATATTTTACACAGCTTGACCAACAAAAGTACACATTTCTGCCACCCCGGGCGCTGCGGTCGATTTCCAGTTCCCATCACCACTTCGCACATAGCCTAGTCGCGCATAGTATTGAAAATGTATTGTATGTTTACCAGAGATGGTACGTGTAATGGAGACATAGAGAGGAGAGTGAAAGCGGGAAATAGGATTAATGGAGCGATGCACACATTCATGAAAAGTCATAATGTGTCCAAAAAGGCACGTTTGGCAGTTCACGAGTGTGTGCTGGCACCAACTTTGATGTATGGCAGCAAATGTTGGGTATGGCAGAAGAGGAATGAATCAAGGATAAATGCTGTCGAAATGCGTTCTTTGCGCAGTATGTGTGGTTTGACTTTGAATGATAGAATAAGAAACAGTGTAATTAGAGAAAAGTGTGGACTGAAAGAGGATATAGTGACAAGGATTGAAAAGGGAATGTTTAGATGGTTTGGTCATGTGGAAAGGATGAGTGATAGTAGACTGACGTATGAAATATATAAGGCGAGAGTGAATGGAACAGTCGAAAAGGGTCGCCCTAGACGTAAGTATGCAGACCAAATTGACAGCCTACTTAAGAAGGGTCAGATCAAATGTACCCGAAACCGACGAGCCTGTATGAAACCACTTATGACTGTGGAAGAGGCAAAAGAGGTATGTCAGGATCGTAGCCGATGGCGATCAATTGTCTCTGCCTACCCCAATGGGACACAGGCGTGAGTATATTTATGTATTGAAAATATAACCAAACTTCATTTGTATGGAGCGCGCAGCAAAAACAAAATAATTACAAACGGTTTTGATACACCATGTAAGTTAGATAGATACAACGTGTTAATGAATTAACGCAAAACTAGAAAGTAGTTTGTTTAGAATCGAGAGCAGAATCGATTGTAAAATTTAAAATTTACTGAACTCTATTTCAAACCACCGCTCGGATACTCTCACTTTTGGTAGTAAGTAGTACTACCAAAACAAGATTCTTAAAATGTATCCATGAGCACGTTAACGCTTTCATTCATTGCCGAAATGATAACAAATCATTTTTGCCTCAAAACTTAAAATGTGAAGAACTTTAAATTTTAAGTATCAAAATAATGAAATTATTGTTTCAATCTAATTATTTTGTTATAAATCAGTTGGGGTGTATGAGGTTTTGCGCTTATTCATTAACACGTTGTATATGTAAACTTTGTTACTTTTACGTACGTACAAACAAGAACCGCTTGCGGTTTTTCTCGAATACATTAAATCTATAAATAAAGATATAATATTACCTACTTAAGATGGAGGTTCGAAGGCTTTTAACGGGCTCTTAATAAATATATTTTTAAAAGCTATAAAACTTTATGGTCATGAGAAAGTCGCGGTGGTATAGTGTTTAGTAGCTTCGCATTCCGCGAGTGCCACAGTTCGATCCCCGTCCAGGCCGACTCGTGCCAATGAGTTTTTCGGAATTTATTTACGATTTGTAACACCACTGGCTTTTCGGTGAAGGAAAACATCGTGAGGAAACCTGCATGCTTCAATTTCGAGGCATGTATTGTACTGTCCATTATGTGGCGACGGGCTCACCCCCCGTCACACTAGACAGAGTTTCGGTACTAGTGAAACGTGGATGTTTTGAGGTTTCAGAATATCTCTGACTACCCAATCGGGGAATATAGTCGTGAGCATATGCTTATTTTTACTGAGAGGATAAAAATAAAATATACCTTTTTTAATGTAGTTAAATCCTACGTTCTCAGTAAAAATAAAAGTTTGAAAATAACGCAAAATAAATAAAATACTATTTTTAATAACAGAATGAAAGTAAGTAAGAAAAGTAACGAAATGTATTATGATGTTCATACGATGCGTGGTAAGTCAACCCTACACATACAACGTGTTAATTAATAAGCGCAAAACCTCATACACCCCACCTTTTTTATAACAAACTAATTAGATTGAAACAATAATTTAATTATTTTGATAGTTAAAATTTAAAGTTATTCACAGTTTAAGTTTTCAGGTAAAAATGATTTGTTATCATTTCAGCAATGAATGAAAGCGCTAGCATGCTCGTTGATACATTTTAAGAATCTTGTTTCGGTAGTAAGTAGGGTGAGTGTGCCCGTGCGGTGGATTGAGATCGAATTCAGTAAATTTTAAATTTTACTAACAAATTATTTAATATTTTGAAAAAAATTTCCTATGTTGAAAACATTATAATTCGATTCTGCTCTCGATTCTAAACAAACTACTTTCTAGTTTTGCGTTAATTCATTAACACGTTGTATATCATGCCCCATTTGCGCAAAGTGCGCATGTGCGAACGAACGACATGATGACGTTCGTTCGCACATGCGCACTTTGCGCAAATCTAAAACAATGTTTGAAGTACCGGACCTGTGCTATAACAGACTGTGCTATATAAAACTGTAACAGAAGTGTGTCTGCAGGTAGGTACATTGAAGATATTTCCATTAAAAAAAGAAGACGATATTGTTTTTCGGTGTCCTTGACTCCAAAGCAACCTTTTTTATCATTTTTTATGTCTATAAGTGTGTTTGTTTATGCGAGCATCACTGCTGAACCGATTTTGACGAAAAACTGTTTGTTTGAAAGCTTATGATCTGACTTAAAATCTGGTATATAATTTGTGCGGATGAAGCCGGGGGTAACTCTAGTTATTTATAAATTAGTGGCGTGTTTCTAGCACTGCATTTCTGCCAACAGAAATAAGCATAAGAATATATACTCACGACTATATTCCCCAAGGGGGTAGTCAGAGATATTCTGAAACCTCAGAACATATACGTTTCACCAGTAGTACCAAAACTCTGACTGTAACAGTAATTCGTTTTGAAAATTTTCGTAACTATAAAATTTATCTGAAAAGGCCCCCCCCCCCCTCCCCACTCCTATCTGAAACTTATCAGATACTTTTTCGGTAATCTCTCATCTCCCTACCCGACCTACAGTGCATATTACAATAATACCTGCATAGTCATGCCAAAGTACATACAAGATATAGTAGGGACGCTTCTAAGAAACCACGCGACGCGCCGGCGACACGACAAGATGGCGGCCATGCTAAGGGTTGTTACAATCATGTTTAGGGGATATGAAATAAATATAAGATAATCAATATGATATAAGTCTAATCGTTTAATATTTTATTAATTTGTAGTGATCATAATATCTACCTAGGTATTTATTTTTGTTATGAACTATTATTCACGTTTTTAATTCAACGTTTTGTAAGAAAAACACATTATTTTTCAATTAATAACATGTATTATGTACAAAAGCAATTATGTAGCAGCGTAGCTTACCTATTTATAGTATTCCCTGCAGTTTCAAACGGTATCTCAAGTAAAAACAACAAAGTTTCAAATCGCGTTAAAAATGTTTGAAACCACTTTATTTCCAACAAATCTTTATTTTGAACGCAGTTACGAAGACCTGGTCCATCCCCATCACAGAGATGCTCTACACCCTATGAATACTCAATCAGCCTTGCAGCTGATGGTTACCAAAATTCCACTTATCTCTTATCAATCAATCTTTGACTATTTATATGTGGACTAGTTTAACCAGTAATACGCGTGTAATTCTACTAACAAACATTTCTGCCACTTTTTGCGGGGGGTAACATGAAATCCGCAGCTTTGGATTTTATTCCCCATAACTTTAGATTCTAATTTTGAATGTCAAAAATCATGAAAAGTAGTCTCGTGTGAACCCCAAACGTTACGAGTTTGAAGTTATTATTTCGCAATTATAGGCTGTCTCGTTTAGTGATAAGGTGTAAAATTGAATGTAAATGCACAAGATCAATTGTGCTTATACCGTGGCAGAGGGGAAATGCTACCGCAAGGCTAGTCCTTATAATAATTAGTCAAAGCAATCAATCAATCAAATCAGCCCACATCAACCCACTGCTGGGCATAGGCCTCCATTTTATTGTGCCACTCCTCACGGTCCTGTGCCAATCTGATCCATGTACGACCCGCAACCCTTACAATGTCGTCTGACCATCGCATCGGTGGTCTACGCACTGACCGCCTTCCTTCTCTTGGCCACCATTTCGATATTGCCTTGGTCCACCGGCCGTCTTCACTTCTAGCCAAATGTCCCGCCCATCTCCACTTCAACTTTGTAATCCGGTCTCCAACGTCGTCGACCTTAGTCTTTGACTATTTATTATATGAACTGGTTACGCGTGTAATTCTACTAACAAACATTTCTGCCACTTTTTGCGGGGGGCGAGGTAACATGAAATCCGCAACTTTGGATTTTACTTCCCATAACTTTAGATTCTAATTTGGAATATTAAAAATCATGAAAAGTAGTCTCGTGTGAACCCCAAACGTTCTAAGTTCGAAGTTATTATTTCGCAATTATAGGCTGTCTCGTTTAGTGATAAGGTGTAAAATTGAATGTAAATGCACAAGATCAATTGTGCTAATACCGTGGCAGAGGGGAAATGCTACCGCAAGGCTAGTCCTTATAATAATTAGTCAAAGACCTTAGTTCTTCGACGGATTTCTATACCTCTTATACCATACATCAAATAGTTGATTTGCAAGTAGGAAATTCCGATAATATGCAAATATGTATAATATTTATCATTTGACCAAGATTTGACCCATGTTTTATCATTAATTCTAATCATAATGCGAACTTTAAGCGTGGGGTGGAAACATCCGCTATGTTATTACAGAAATAATTATATTATAAATAAATAAATATCTTGGACATTGTCACACAAATTATCTAGTCACATTTAAAGTACAAGAATCTAGCCTGGACTTGTATTATGATGACTAGACAACGATATAGAATACACATATAGATACAAACGTCCATGACTCGGGTACAAATATTCATATTCATCATACAAATATTTGTCCCTTACGGGATTCGAACCCGCGACCCTCAGACAGCAGACAGGTTCACTACCGACTGTGCTATCGGGCCATCTATTATGTGAATAAATTAAATCTCATAGACGATTTCGTCTACAGCGATGATAGGAAAGCATTCAGGTACGTAGAATATACAGGTACAGGATAAATAAAGGTAGATACAGGTAGGTACAGGTAGGTACAGGTAGGTCAAAGTCAAAGTAAGGTCAAAGTCAAAGTCAAAATAATTTATTCAATAAAGGAGCTTGAAGCACACTTATCAAACGTCAATTCTTTTTTAAGCTACCACCGGTCATTAACCTACCAGTCGGAACGTGTTGTCGCTGTAGAGAAGATGCGGCCAGAAACTCTACAACATGGTACAGGTAGGTACAGGTACAGGATACGCAGGATTAGTATAGGTAACTTACTATTTGCTGTTTTAATCTTTTAATTAGGTACCTATTATTTATTAGGGTTCCGTAGTCAAACAAGGAACCCTTATATTTTCGTCCATTCTGTTTGTCTGTGTGTCCCGGCCTTAAGAGAAGTTTATTCCGAATGCGTAAATACGCGCTGCATACAAACGAAGTCTGGTGATATTTTCAATACTAACCAATTAAAGTCAATGAAAGTCAATGAAATTTTACAGAAACAATCTAGAAACTAATCGTTTTTTTTGTTTCCATATAGTCTTTTTGTCACTAAATGGTACCGGTTACAGTTTAAAGGTCCCATACATAAGTTTCCATCCCACCTAACAAAACTCCGTAAATTGACTGAGCTATGAATGGAAATTTGGCATTAAGACGAATAACAGTCAAAAACAGGAATGTGGGAAAAACTATAACTCTTGCTATTGCTGAATAAGTCACTCAATTCCTTTGACTAATTATTATAAGGACTAGCCTTGCGGTAGCATTTCCCCTCTGTCACGGTATAAGCACAATTGATCTTGTGCATTTACATTCAATTTTACACCTTATCACTAAACGAGACAGCCTATAATTGCGAAATAATAACTTCAAACTTAGAACGTTTGAGGTTCACACGAGACTACTTTTCACGATTTTTAACATTCAAAATTAGAATCTAAAGTTATGGGGAATAAAATCCAAAGTTGCAGATTTCATGTTACCTCGCCCCCCGCAAAAAGTGGCAGAAATGTTTGTTAGTAGAACTACACGCGTAACCAGTCCACATATAAATAGTCAAAGCTCAATTCACTTTCAAAATCGTGATCTAATGATGCAAAATCTCCATAGGTAATAATTTTGACATTTTTTACGGCTGATTTGAACGTGTGACTTTCAAAAATAACCGAAATTAAATCACGCCATCGTTAGTGCCCAAAATTTTCGTAAAAAAACTATTCTTAAAGACTTTCCTACTTTTACTAGTAGAATGGCTACGGAACCCTATCATGAGCGAGTTCGACACGCTCTTGGCTGGTTTTTGTTATTCTGTGACTACGCCAACGAAATCCTCATTTATAAGCAAATCTTTTTTTTGTAAACGACGAAAAAAACTAAATCATTCCGAAGGTGGCATTTAGTTCTTGTATGGAATTTTCCTATACTCTTGAAAATTAGTTGGTCAATTTATTAATAAAATTCGTTTCTTTGGAAAGGATGTGTGTGTGTGTGTGTGTGTGTGTGGTGTTGAAGATGATGATGATGTATTCCATGCCGATGCCACATTTTGAGCGTGCCATTCTAATTGTTTTCTTTTTAGGGTTCCGTACCCAAAGGGTGAAAACGGGACCCTATTACTAAGCCTACGTTGTCCGTCCGTCCGTCCTACCTATTTAGGGCTGTAACTTTTGAACCATAATAGCTAGACAGTTGAAATTTTCTATGAATAATTTGGTATGCTGCGTCAAACTTTTGTATGAAATTAACAACTCTGCAACCATACCAGGGTATATAACGCGCACTCCATACAAAAAGAGTCTGGTTATATTTTCAATACTAACCTATTAATCTCAATGACAATTTTGCAGAAACAATCTAGAAACAAATTTCTATGCTTGTATCTTGTTCGATTTTCGTAAAAATTATACAGTTTCAATGCTAGAATAAATTTAAGATTTGTATGGAAATCTTTGAGGCACTTTAACTTTAAAAATATACATTTTATCGGAAATCGGACAACATAAAAGCATAAAGATTCGTTTCTAGATTGTTTCTGAATAATGTCATTGACTTTTATTGGTATAAGCATATGCTCACGACTATATTCCCCGAGTCAGAAATATTCTAAAACCACAGAACATCCACGTTTCACTAGTACCGAAACTCTGTCCAGTGTGACGGGGGGTGAGCCCGTCGCCACTTGTAATGGACAAAGGGTACAATACATGCTTGCATGCATGGATTACTTTAAAACAGCATATGCTCACGACTATATTCCCCGAGGGCGTAGTCAGAGATATTCTGAAACCTCAGAACATCCACGTTTCACCAGTAGTACCGGAACTCTGTCCATGTCCAGTGTTACGGGAAGTGAGCCCGTCGCCACTTATAATGGACAGTGTGTACAATACATGCTTCGAAATTGAAGCATGCAGGTTTCCTCACGATGGTTTCCTTCACCGAAAAGCCAGTGGTGTTACAAATCGTGCATAAATTCCGAAAAACTCATTGGTATGAGTCGACCAGGACGGGGATCGAACCATCGCCTCCTGCACGGCAGGCAAGGTTACTCGCTACTGGACCACCACGGCTTCATTCGATTCAATAGTAGCAAAAATGAGCGAGTTATTGAGGCTTGGCATACAGACAGAATGGACGAAAGTATAAGGGTTCCTTATTTGACTACGGAACCCTAAAAATGCGTGTGACAGAAGGAAGGACGGACGGACGGACGAACCAACAATTTCCGTTTTGCCATTTCAGGTACGGAACACTTATAACAATATCATAAAGTAAGATAATATAAATAGCTTTACCTTCGTCGAGGAAAAATTGTGAGGCAACCATTATTATATCCTAGTGAAGGCAATTAAAATTCAATTATGATTAGTTTCATTGTCTTTCCATATAAAAAACACACTTCTAAGCACAACACTAGTTTGAGTTTTTTTTAAGAAACTATTTAGTCGTTTTTGTCAACACTCGTTATAAAAGAAAAGAAACGAATTCTTTTTTTTTTGACTGCTTTTAAAAAAGTAATGTTTTTTTTTTAATTTTATTTAAATGTCTATTATTTCACAATATTTTGACAAAAACAATCAATTTAACTAACACTTTATTAATTAAAATCGACAATTATTTTAAAAATTAAATCTCTTTCATTTATTGTCATCCTTATAAAAACACTTTCGTTTTCGTACACCACTTAGTTTTTAAACAAAGGAATTTTATAAACTTCCTTTATTGATTTAACAATAAAATTATCTATATGCAAGCGAGACAAACGCGTCTGTCTGTAGACATGTCGATACTAATGAGTTGAAACACTTGGCTCATGGCACAGCGAAACTCGTTAGGGTTATCAACACTAAGTAAAATAAAAAGTTATAGTAAACATGAAACATTATAACCTGTATTTAATGCCCTAATGCTGAAATTATATGTATACCTAAACCTATTTAGAAGTGCACTTTAAAAAGATAAAGTCAAAATTGTTTATTCAAAATAATATGACATAGATAACTTTTTGACGTCTTGTTTTTTAATCTATCACCGCGTCGGAAGGTGTTCCGTTGTAGAGAAGATGCGGCCAGAAACTCTACAACACACTTCTTTTAAACAAAACAATATATACAAAGTACAATTACATAAATCCAATATTAAATTACATAGTGTAACATTGTCAAGACCAGACATTTTGGTCATTCAAATAATCATCGAGTTTATAGTAACCTTTTTACAGAGGACTTGTTTAACATGGGACTTAAACTTTTTGTCTATACATTTTAACGAAAATCTGACTTCATCCAAGCATAGAGATTAGTTTCTAGATTGTTTCAGAAAAAATCATTGACTTTAATTAGTTAGTATTGAAAATATCACCAGACTTCATTTGTATGGAGCACGCTCCGAATTATATTCCCTTAAAATAGTTTCAGCTAATTTTGTCAGAGCTTATATAATTATTTCTCGTAGGTGGCAGCCCTATAAAACTGGACGTCATTAACGTTTTGCGGTATGCGCAGGCGCAGCCGGACATACGTCAGGGATTCTACGATGCTCTGAGTCACGAGGTTGAAGCGGGTTTGTTGGTAGATTACTTACTGTTATTATCCTTCTACCGCGAAGCGAAAAGGAGGGTGATGTTTTAAAACGATGAGGATTAAGAGGATATAATTCGGAGCGCGCTCCATACAAACGTACTATGGTGATATTTTCAATACTAACCAATTAAACTCAATGAAAATTTTCAGAATCATTCTAAAAACAAATTTCTATGCTTGTATAGAGTCAGATTTTCGATAAAATGTATGGTTTTAAAGTTACAGTGCCTCAAAGATTTCCATACAAATCTTAAATTAATCCTAGCAATGAAACTGTATATTTTAACGAAAATCTGACTCCATACAAGCATAGATATTTGTTTCAAGATTGTTTCAGCAAAATTCCATTGGCTTTCATTGGTTAGTATTGAAAATATCACCATAGTACGTTTGTATGGAGCGCGCTCCGAATTATATCCCCTTAAAGTTTGTCATCATCATCATCAGGCTAAACTAAAGTGGCAATCGGCTCATTGCTTACAGAACCGATCGCCGATAAGGCTAGTTTTCGAGAAGCTACCGCGTGCCGGAAAGAGCAGCGTGGGTACCCCACAAGGTGGACCAACGACCTGGTGAAGACGGCAGGAACCCGTTGTATGAGGACAGCGAAGGACCAGTCGTGAAAATCCAACTAAAAATTGTCTTATTCATTAAAGAAACAATTAAACTGTGGGGACTATCCACAGATGTCAACACCCACAAGTTATAGCAACGAAGCGCTGGCGCTACGGTCGCACTCGCAAATGCGTACGTAAGACAACTTGCGACGTCACATTGGTAACCCGTTAGCCGCTACACATAAGGTTCACAATCGTATACAAGACATGAATCGCGCAAGAGAAATAATCACAGAGATTCGATATACAACGTGTTAATGAATAAGCGCAAAACCTCATACACCCCAACTGATTTACAACAAAATAATTAGATTGAAACAATAATGTCATTATTTTGATAGTTAAAATTTAAAGTTATTCACATTTTAAGTTTTCAGGCAAAAATGGTTTGTTATCATTTCAGCACTGAATGAAAGCGCTAGCGTGCTCATGGATACTTTTTAAGAACCTTGTTTTGGTACTAAGTAGGGTGAGTGTGCCTGTGTGGTGAGCTGAGATCGAGTTCAGTAAATTTAAAATTTTACAAAAAAAATATTTAATACTTTGAAAAAAATAACCTATGTTGAAAACATTATAATTTGATTCTGTTCTCGATTCTAAACAAACTACTTTCTAGTTTTGCGTTAATTCATTAACACGTTGTATATACAAGGTCCAACTAAGATCTGTAGAACCACGGCCGGTCCCCAGGCTTCACACCTAGCCTGGCGGAAGATCTTCCCTTTTCACCGGAGGAACCATCCAAAGTGCATGCAAAATGCATGCAAATTTCGAAAAAAAATGAATACAGGATGTAAGTGACAGCCTAGAAAATACTGAAACGGTGAACTCGGACCATCAAACTGAACAACTTTCACTATGGAGCCTACCTCAGGAAACGCGAAAAGAAATCAGCTGTCCCAAAATTTTGAATCGGGAAGGTAAAGCAGTTTTGTATGGGACTGTTTTTTTTCGCATTTCCTGAGGTAGGCTCCATAGTAAAAGTTGTTCAGTTTGATGGTCTGACTTCACAGTTTCAGTATTTGCTAGGCTGTCACTTACACCCTGAACACAATTTTTTCCGAATTTTCCACGCATTTTTACTTTTTTAAGTGTTTCTTTAATGAATAAGAAAACCACATATTCTACCTATCAAACTGAACAACTTTTGCTATGGGAGCAAACCGATTAGAACAAAAAAATTGACAGGTGTCCAACTATCTACGACTCGATTCAAACGGCCCGGCCATCATACTGAACAACTTTCTCAATGAGATCAACATCGAAATCGCAGAAAAAAAAGCTGTCCCATACATTTGGCTAAAGTAGGTTTGCAGTTTTTTATGGAAGAGCAAATTTTTTTTTTTATTTCGATGTTGGTGCCATAGACTGTTGTTCAGTTTGACGGTCTGATCACCCCCTTAAAAAAGTGTTAGGTTTAGACCATCAAACTGAACAACTTTCTATCTGCTGTTTAGTATAGAACATCCGAATTTGTTTTCGCGATTTCGCTATTGGTCCCATAGTGAAAGTTGTTCAGTTTGATGGTCTTAACCAGCCCCTTAAATGTTTGTTTGTATTTTTGAAACTATATTTGTAGTAAACCGTGTAAAATGTTAGTGGGTCTGTTTTCGCTTCAGTATCAATCTTGGACCAATCTTCGAGTTATATTTATAAACAAATTAAGAGCTGTGATCTTTCGAGATGCTTTTAAGCATATTACTTGTTTTGGACATTTTTTGAGTAAGGTTTTGGTGCCTTACCTACTTGAATCTATGGCGCGGTTTATACAGAAGAGACGTGTGGCGGTGGCGGATAGTCAAAGTAGCACAATTATAAACCTTATAGTACGTAGCATAGCGTCGTTTGAGAATTACGCCCGCGCCTCCAGAACCCTCTCCCTTTACGAGAAAAACGACGCTATACTACGTACTATAAGGTTTATATTGTGTTAGTTAGATTATCCGCCACCGCCACACGTCTCTTCTGTATAAACCGTGGCTATGACAAGCAGAAATAATATTATTAGAATCAGCATTAGCTCACGACTATATTCCCTGAGGGGTTAGTCAGAGATATTCTGAAACCTCAGAACAGCGTTTCACCAGTAGTACCGAAACTCTGTCCAGTGTGACGGGGAGTGAGCCCGTCGCCACTTGTAATGGATAGTGGGTACAATACATGCCTCGAAATTGAAGCATGCAGGTTTCCTCACGATGTTTTCCTTCACCGAAAAGCCAGTGGTGTTACAAATCGTACGTAAATTCCGAAAAACACATTGGTACGAGTCGGCCTGGACGGGGATCGAACCATCGCCTCCTGCACGGCAGGCAAGGTCACTCGCCACTGGACCACCACGGCTTTTTCCACTGATGTTTATGCGTTGCTTATACATACTCTCGTGGGATAGCTGCCTAGATAAAATGTTTTTTGTTTCTACAACCGGAGGAGAGATAGAATGATCGGACACTTGAAAAATACGACTATTTCTTAAAACTACAAGGTGAAATTGATAATAATAAATAAAAATAATAATAAATATCTTGGACATAGTCACACAAATTATCTAGTCACATTTAAAGTACCAGAATCTAGCCTGGACTTGTATTATGATGACTAGACAACGAATAGAATACACATATACAACGTGTTAATGAATTAACGCAAAACTAGAAAGTAGTTTGTTTAGAATCGAGAGCAGAATCGAATTATCATGTTCAACATAGGTAATTTTTTTCAAAATATTAAATAATTTATTTATGAAATTTAAAATTTACTGAACTCGATCTCAACCCACCGCTCAGGCACTCTCATCCTACTTACTACCAAAACAAGATTCTTAAAATATATCCATGAGCAGGATAACGCTTTCATTCATTTCTGAAATGATAACAAATCATTTTTACCTGAAAACTTAAAATGTGAATAACTTTAAATTTTAACTATATAATAATGAAATTATTGCTTCAATCTAATTATTTTGTTATAAATCCGTTGGGGTGTATGAGGTTTTGCGCTTATTTATTAACACGTTGTAGATACAAACATACATGACTCGGGTAAGTACAAATATTCATATTCATTATACAAATATTTGTCCCTTACGGGAATCGAACCCGCGACCCTCGGCACAGCAGGCAGGTTCACTACTGACTGTGCTATCGGGCCGTCTTGATATAATTAGCATCCTTTTAAACTAAGAGTCTACCCATCAAACTGAACAACTTTTACACATTTGAGTCGAGTAGGTTAGGTACTCCCATTGACCTTAAATAATATGCAGGGTGTAAGTGACAGCCTAGCAAATACTGAAACGGTGAACTCAGACCATCAAACTGAACAACTTTTACTATAGAGCCTACCTCAGGAAACGCGAAAAAAAAACTGCTGTCCCCTTTGACTAATTATTATAAGGACTTGCCTTGCGGTAGCATTTCCCCTCTGCCACAACTCAATTGCAAGCACAATTGATCTTGTGCATTTACATTCAATTTTACACCTTATCACTAAACGAGACAGCCTATAATTGCGAAATAATAACTTCGAACTTAGAACGTTTGGGGTTCACACGAGACTACTTTTCATGATTTTTAACATTCAAAATTAGAATCTAAAGTTATGGGGAATAAAATCCAAAGTTGCGGATTTCATGTTACCTCGCCCCCCGCAAAAAGTGGCAGAAATGGTTAGTAGAATTAAGCACGTAACCAGTCCACATATAAATAGTCAAAGGCTGTCACATACATTTGAGTCTATACTCCATTCAAAATAGCAACGAAATTTTAAGGCTATTTTGCATTACAGAAACAAAGATTTGAAACACTTCCTCTCATTTATGTCCAAGATATGTCGGATAGTATATGTATCCAATAAATTAATTACATTTGGTAATCAGAATTAGCCAGAAAGCTATATTGGAATCGCAAAATGTCATCGTCCTTATTTGGAATGAAGCATAGATGGTACTGCAGTTTTGTATGAAAGGGCGGTTTTTTTTCCCGCCATTTCTACCTTGGCTCCATAGTGAAAGTTGTTCAGTTTGATGGTCTACTCAATGGTGTGTTTTGTTACCTCCTGTACCTATACAATGTGTTAATGTGTTAATGAATTAACGCAAAACTAGAAAGTAGTTTGTTTAGAATCGAGAGCAGAATCGAATTATTAAGGTTACAACATAGGTAATTTTTTCAAAATATTAAATAATTTGTTTGTAAAATTTAGAATTTACTGAACTCGATTTCAACCCACCGCTCAGGCACTCTCACCCTACTTACTACCAAAACAAGATTCTTAAAATGTATCCATGAACACTTTAGCGCTTTCATTCATTGCTGAAATGATAACAAATAATTTTTGCCTCAAAAGTTAAAATGCGAATAACTTTAAATTTTAACTATCTAAATAATGAAATCATTGTTTCAATCTAATTATTTTGTTATAAATCAGGTGGGGTTTATGAGGTTTTGCGTTTATTCATTAACACGTTGTATAAGATGTTGATGAACGATTTGGAAATTCGAAATAAAACAATTATTTTGTACAAATATAAAGCATTTTATTGTTTATCCTTTAAAAAATTACATAAATTGTGACTTTCATCCTATTTCATTTGTCTTATATACTCGTCTTATACAGGGTGTAATCTTACATGCGTTACACACAAAAGTGGGTCAAATGACCATCAAGCTGAACAAATTCCAGTATGGGACCAACATTGAAATCGCGAAAAAAAACAGCGATTCCATAGAAAGTTTGATGGTCTGAAGCAACACCTTAAGTATAACGCATTTAAATTGGCACTCTGTATATTTAGTTACATACCTATCTATATTAAGGTCAACATTTTTATACAACAACAAAACAATAAATGGAGGCAATAGCATTGGTTCTAGCCACTTCGAATTCTCATTAATATATTCACGACTAAATTTCATTCCTCGCAAGTGTTTTGAAAATCGTCGTATGAAACACGTGAGCATTGGTCGATAGTCATTGCACTCTCGACTCCATTACGCCCTCGCCTTCGGCTCGAGCTTGCAATCCAGTCTCGAGTGTAATGACCAACGTAGCTCACTTGTATCATAATGTATTATTATCACAGAATTAATACTAGCTACCCGTACAGAAGAATCACATCGAAAACTGATTTAAATAAATAGCGACTCTCCTGCACGGCAATAAGGTGCAAAGTCATTCGCAAGCGTCCTATCGTACAATTCGCGAATAACCTACCAACCGTCACAACGGCGCGCGTGCAAACAAAAATGAACCGAGTCATTAGACATGAAAGCTTCCTTTACATAGTCTCCCTCTTTCATTCTTTCACATGCTGGCAGCGTGACATCGCTAGGGTTTTCAAGTCACGCATTGACTACTCACAAAATGGCGGCAAGTCTAATGCAATTTGACCAAGAAGTTTACACGGTATACCTAACCTATTTCCATTCACCACTCGGTGGGGATCGGCCGGCAAAGCATACCTGAGCTGTTGAGTGAGACAGGCCTTCTTTAGAGAAGATAGAAATCAATGGAAATTCGGAGTGGATAATATGGATATCCATAGACTAATTAATAATGCGTAGTCAGTCTATATACCTAACTATTTTAATATATCAACTAATTACAAGTCCACTAAAATGAATTATTGTAATATCCGATCCGGTTTAAGGAAACTTTGTAAGATCCAGGGTCCAACTTTTATAGAGACAATCTAGAAACCTATGCTCAAGGTTCATACTCGATTAGGCGCGCTCGTTATACATACTCTAAGGCTTTGGCAGTCCGCAGTTTGAATGCAGTCAGAGCAGTCTGTTTGCAGTCGTATTGCAGTTAAATAGTAACTTATTTGACTATGCACTAAACCCTAACCAATAACTTTTTGTTAATCCGTTATTTTTTTCAGTAAATACATTAAATAGCTGCTTTGTTTAAAGCTTTTTTATATACAAAAAAGCAGCCGATATTTAACTTAACATAGAACTAAAAAATACATTTTCTAATAGTTATAAATAGTATAAAAGTTGGTGTTTATCCACAGGCCTTACAAGCGGCGAAACATGAAAATCGTTGGCTAAAGTGACCCTTTTGACTAATTATTATAAGGACTAGCTTTGCGGTAGCATTTCCCCTCTGCCACGGTATAAGCACAATTGATCTTGTGCATTTACATTCAATTTTACACCTTATCACTAAACGAGACAGCCTATAATTGCGAAATAATAACTTCGAACTTAGAACGTTTGGGGTTCACACGAGACTACTTTTCATGATTTTTAACATTCAAAATTAGAATCTAAAGTTATGGGGAATAAAATCCAAAGTTGCGGATTTCATGTTACCTCGCCCCCCGCATAAAGTGGCAGAAATGTGTAGAATTACACGCGTAACTTGTCCTCATATAAGTAGTCTACGCTTGGAGTACAGACTGCCATACAAGCAGTGAAACATGAAAATACTCCTTGGCGGTCGATAATATTCAAACCTTCTTTCGTACGTTTAAAGAGTTTTTTATTTCATTTTGATTCTGACAGAAAGGGACCATCCTAAAGTTTGAAACATCGATACGAAAGAAGCAAAGAGATTATACCTAATAGAGTGAGCCATACCAATTGTAAAGACTTATTTTGACGTTTAGGTTTGAGTGTGTGGTGTCAAGTAGTATGGACAAAAGGCACCAAGTGACATATGGCCTTATGTTTACGGTCACTTTTCACACACACTAGCTCAAAAAAAATATCTTTATAGTTCCATCTCCTTCTACTATTAAAGGTACGTCATAAGACAAAAGAGACTAACTACAATCGTAAATTTATGCGGACTCTATGGAGATCCTTCCTCTGAGGAAAGAAGCTTGAACATTTCCGACCGCCATGGCCAATTTTCTTGTTTCCATGCATTGACGTAGAATACTATGGACGCCGGGTCTAGTACAAAATTCTCAAAAAAGTGTCCGAGACTAAACTACATAAACCTTTACTCCATTCAAAATAGCAACGAAATTTTAAGGATATTTTACAATACTGGAACAGAGATTTGAAACACTTCCTCTCACTTATTCTTATAACAGCTTTAGTAACGTCCAAGATATGTCGGATAGTATATGTATCCAATAAATTAATTACATTTGGTAATCAGAATTAGCCAGAAAGCTAAATATTAATCGGAAAATCTCGTCGTCCTTATTTGGAATGAGGTATAAGTACATGTAGTAATATAAACCAACTAACATTGAATATGCTGAAATTCTTTTCCACCCCACTCACCCACCGCGGGCGCGCGTGCGCGTAGTCGGCCGATCAAACGAATACTGTCGCGTAATTGATTCCCTTTTTACGTTTTGCTGCTCTTTTGGTTCGGACACTTTTGAGCGCGGACCCTACGTCCAGTAGTAAGTAAGTCAATGTTATTATCAGAACCGGAAATTTTCTACGCAATTTTCAAAAAAGAGACATGATATTATACAGGGTGTAAGGGACGCCCTCCGCAAACTGACACGGTGAACTCAGGCCATTAAACTGAACAACTTTCACTACGGAGTCTCCGGAAACGCGAAAAAAAATCAGCTGTCCCATACTTTTGAGTCGGGTAGGTACAGCAGTTTTGTATGGGACAACCATTGATATCTATGACTTAACGTTTTGGTGCTCTTTTGGTTCGGACACTTTTGAACGCGGACCCTACGTCCATAAGTAAGTCGATGTTTCCATGCTTGTAAGGAGGATTGCTATCCTTTATCATTGTAAAAATCCATGGCGTTACCTTACTGTGTTAACCTAAATTTTTAGCATAAACAAAACTCTTTGTTCTTGGCTTTATAGGCGGCCTCATCCTTCAGGAGCTGTACCCTCATCTCTTCTACGTTCTTCATAACTTTGATGTCGTGCGCGCAGTCATCAACTATTTTTTGGAATAGTTCCTCTGTAAAAGAGATAATTTACTGTTTGAATTTTGATAAATTGTAATTTTAGTATGCACTCGATAAACTTCAAAAGAATAGAAATATCTTCGAATGCCGATTTATCGGAGGCCAGGAGCTCTATTAGCTTTCTGGCCTCCTAACATTTTTGAGAAAGATAAACTATTCGACAAAAGGCCCTGAAATAGTAGAAGATACAGTCGGAAATAGCAGAAGAAATAGTCGAAAATAGCAGAAGAAATAGACAGAAATAGCAGAAGTTACAGTCTGGAATAGCAGAAGAAATAGACTGAAATAGCAGAAAAAATAGACTGAAATAGCAGAAGAAATAGACTGAAATAGCAGAAGATACAGACGGAAATAGCAGAAATGTTCGAAATTAGCAAAAAAAAAGGTCAAAGCGGTCACGACAGGTCAATTTTGAGGAGCGTGCGGGGGTGTCGACCCGATAGCACAGTTGGTAGTGAACCTGCCTGCTGCGCCGAGGGTCGCGGGTTCGAATCCCGTAAGGGACAAATATTTGTATGATGAATATGAATATTTGTACCCAAGTCATGGACGTTTGTAACTAAACTGAAATAGTCGAGGAAAGAGACGGAAAAAGCAGAATTGCAGATGAAATAGACGGGAATAGGCTTAGGGACCGGATGGCGATGATGATTATGTTGAAGTAACTCACCAACATTCTCGCCAGTCTTGCTAGATGTCAGAAAGTGTCCGTGTAGTCCAAGAGAGTACGTCGCAACGATATCTTCTGGAACCTCCCTCATTACTGCTCCGGCGTCGAGTAAATCCTTCTTTGTACCGCATAGGTACACTTTACATTCCTGCAAAGTCATATACCAGGTGTTACAAAAGTAAAAATAAACATTTAATACTTTTAAGGGGACCATCAGACCATCAAACTGAACTTTCACTATGGGACAAATAAAATAATCTTGGACTTTGAAATTATCTAGTCAAATCTAAAGTACCAGAATCTAGCCTGGACTTGTGTTATGATGACTAGACAACGATATAGAATACATATATAGATACAAACATCCATTACTCGGGTACAAATATTCATATTCATCATACAAATATTTGACCCTTACGGGATTCGAACCCGCGACCCTCGGCACAGCAGGCAGGTTCACTACAGACTGTGCTATCGGGCCGTCAAATCGCGGAAAAAAAAATCAGGTGTCCCATAAATTTAGCTCGAGTAGATTTGTAGTTTAGTATGGAATATCCGTTTTTTTGTTCGCGATTTTTAAATTGGTCCTATAGTGAAAGTTGTTCAGCTTAATTGGCTGAACGCAAAGCCCCGGTATGTCAGGTCGCGGCTTCAAGTTCCGTCATAGTTGTAATTACCTCCTCAACGGTCCTCAGTTCGTGAAGCCAGTGCCTCAGCCGTTGCCATGACAGCAGAGAGGAAGGCTCATAGCATATGATGGCTGCGTGCGCACCTCGGTAGTACATTCGCGTCATCGCTTCATATCTGAAGAAAGATAATTTAAAGGTATAAGACATAATCTTCCATTTCAGGTTTACACTATTACCGGAGCGATGCTAGTCCATACGGAATACGGCGGTTTGATTCCTGGCCTGTACCATTAGTGGTACAGGCCAGGAATCGAACCGCCGCCCCGTGAATGAGTCGCTAGCATCAGAAACAGAAACACAGAACACAACACAGAATCATGTTCTACAGAATTTATGTATGGTTGAACTTATCATTGCGGCGGTGAAGGAAAACATCGTGAGGAAACCTGCATTCCGGAGAACGACAAAAAAATAGTTGGATGTATGTGTAAGGGTGATCTTGGGGCGAACACCAGACCAGTTTGGTCGCAGTGTTACATAACAACCCTTGCTTTCGCACAGCCCAGCCCAGCCAACAATAATAATTTTAATACACTATTACCAGACTGAAGACATTTACAAAATATCCCCCCGGACTCGAAATCACAGATTTTTGTCTATTTGTATGATCACCGACCATATGTAGGAGGAAAAGAGAGGTAGAGGATGCATGCTTAAGAGATGGACCGATGCAGTGAAAGAAACACTACAGGCCAGCATTACATACATATATACAACGTGTTAATGTATTAACGCAAAACTAGAAAGTAGTTTGTTTAGAATCGAGAGCAGAATCGAATTATCATGTTTTCAACATAGGAAATTTTTTTCAAAATATTAAATAATTTGTTGGTGTAATTTCAAATTTACTGAACTCTATCTCGACCTACCGCTCAGGCACTGTCACCCTACTTACTACCAAAACTAGATTCTTAAAATGTATACATGAGCACGTTAGCGCTTTCATTCATTGCTGAAATGATAACAAATCATTTTTGCCTCCAAACTTAAAATGCTTATAGGTAACTTTAAATTTTAACTATCAAAGTAATGAAATCATTGTTTCAATCTAATTACTTTCTTATAAATCAGTTGGGGTGTATGAGGTTTTGCGCTTAATCATTAACACATTGTATATGTATACAAGGTGTTACAAAAATACAAATAAACATTTAAGGGGGTGATTTAGACCATCAAACTGAACAACTTTCACTATTGGACCAACATCGAAAATGCGAAAAAAAAAACTGATGTTCCATACTAAACTACAAATCGACTCGAGCTAAATGTATGGGACAGCAGATATTTTTTTTCGCGATTTCGATGTTGGTCCCATAGTGAAAGTTGTTCAGTTTGATGGTCTAAACAACCCCCTTAAAAGTTTTAAATGTTTATTTTTACTTTTGTAACAACCAGTATTACATACACACATAGGCTTATAAGCACATTACCCTTCCTTTGCGTCGCGCAGTCGGGTAAAAATCGGCGCCATTTTTAGGCATTGGTCATTATAACATACCTCTCACTTCCCGCTGTGTCCCAGATTCCTATATTAAAGTCTTTGCCGTTAGATTGTATTGTTTTAGCACAGAAAGCTGCACCGATTGTCTGAAAAAAGAAAATTGTAACTCTATGAACATGAAGACTACAAAGAAATAAAAATAAATTAGTATTCCCACATTTTCGACTTAGTAAGGTCAACACATCTTTCATCGGGCACTGTATACGTTATTATAATAAGATACCAGAGAATATTCTTAACTTGACGGACAAAAAGTTTAAGTCCCATGTTAAACAAGTCCTCTGTAAAAAAGGTTACTATAAACTCGATGATTATTTGAATCACCAAAATGTCTGGTCTTGACAATGTTACTCTATGTAATTTAATATTGAATTTATGTAATCGTACTTTGTATATTTTGTTTTGTTTAAAAGAAGTGTGTTGTAGAGTTTCTGGCCTCATCTTCTCTACAACGGAACACCTTCCGACGCGGTGGTAGATTCAAAAACATGACGTCAAAAGTTATCTATGTGATATTATTTTGAATAAACAGTTTTGACTTTTGACTTGACTTTTGACTTTTAGAGTTCTGTGGTCAGACAAGGAACCCTTATAGCATAGCATAGCATAGCGTAGCATAGCATAGCATAGCATATCGACTAATGTGTCAGACCTCCATTGGATCAAATTTTACAGGAGGCACAAAAAACTTCACCACGAAAAATGGCAGCCCATAGTATAACTCTGTAAATTGTAATGGCTTTTTAAAAGGATTTTAGAGTTGTGCCATGGATGGTATTCAGAAATTAGTAATAAAATTGTAGAAAATGTTATGAGGTTTGCCAATTACACTTTAGCCAATGATATGCTCATGACTATATACCCCGAGGAGGTAGTCAGAGATATTCTGAAACCTCAGAACATCCATGTTTCACTAGTACCGAAACTCTATCCAGTGTGACGGGGAGTGAGCCCGTCGCCACTTGTAATGGACAGTGGGTACAATACATGCTTCAAAATTGATGCAGGTTTCCTCACGATGATTTCCTTCACCGAAAAGCCAGTGGTGTTACAAATCGTACATAAATTCCGATAAACTCATTGGTACGAGTCGGCCTGGACGGGGATCGAACCATCGCCTCCTGCACGGCAGGCAAGGTTACTCGCCACTAGACCACCACGGTTTTTTCGACTGATGTTTATAGCTTGCTTATATATAATCTAAGGTATGTTACTATAGTTCAGAGAGATTCTAGGTAGTTTCACAATAGTAAACACATTCCGAGATAAGATATTCTCTACACTATTGATATGTGTGTATCTGTTTACTTGCAAAACAGTATGTTTACTGTCATCATCAGCCTATACCGGGTGAAATTGATATCATTAGCATCCTTTTAAACTAAGGCCAAGATTCAATTCAATTCAATTTTTGTTTAGTGGCATCCGATGTGTTATCAAAATTCAGCCAATGTCTCGTTATGTGGAGAGTATACGAAGGAAAATGATCAGTAGTATTAATTAAGTCTAGAGTGGCAGTTTTGCCAATGTAAGTAGTTTATAATCTCAAGTGATTGTTTTAAGGTTAAAACACAAAAGAGTTCACAAAATGGTGGAGCCACGTGCAAGCCCAACGCACTGATACGCACGCGTCCGTACTCCGCCAGACTTGCAGCGCGACTCGCCAAGATTCAAAGATGATTTTTAAGTCATAGTTCGATCTTCCGTATGTCAAAATCCATACATTTTAACTCGACCTAAGACTAAAAAAATTTTCTCTGAATCTCGGCCTAAGAGTCTACCCATCAAACTGAACAACTTTTACTATGAGAGCAAACTGATTGGAGCAAAAATAAAATCAGCTGTGGGAGTTAAGAAGTAAAACATACATTTGCTTACATAGGTGACCGAATTATTTATTACTTTTTAAATGTTGGTGGTTTTTTATACAAGGTGTTACAAAAGTAAGAATAAACATTTAAAACTTTAAGGTGGTTATTAAGACCATCGAACTGAACATTATGTAGACTATGTATTATTGTAAACATAACTTTAGCTTAAGAATTTATATTGTAATAGTTATTAAGTCGTGTTATGTTGTAGAGTTTCTGGCCGCATCTTCTCTACAGCGACAACACGTTCCGACGCGGTGGTAGCTTTAAAAAATATTTGACGTTTGATAAGTGTGCTGCAAGCTCCTATATTGAATAAATTATATTGACTTTACTTGACTTGAAAAACTTTCACTACGGGACTGACATCAAAATTACGAAAAAAAAATGCTGTCCCATACATTTCTCGAGTATATTTGTAGTTTAGTATGAAACATCAAATTTTTTTTGCGATTTCGATATTGGTCCCATAATAAAAATTGCTCAGTTTAATGGTCTAAACCACTTTAAATGTTTATTTGTATTATTGTTACACCTTGTATAGTATCAAAAATGATTTTTTCTTTGTCCAGCTAATAATTTAGATGAATAACACACGTCCGGTTAGATGAATCATAGTGATACGCGTTTGATTGTAATATGATCTTGAAAACTGTACTATTATAAAAAATTACGTCTGACAAATTTACTTACATTTTGGTATGGAGTGCCAGCATTGAACCTACAGTTAACAAATCTAAGAACTAAACTCGTTTTCCCTACATGCTCACTGCCTAATAACACTACTTTAAAATCACACCTACTCATTTTTAATTATTAAAAATTGTTTGCGGACGACAAAGAATTAATCATTTAAGAAGGAAGATCTCATGTTACTTTAAATTATCACTGTACAATAGCTTCTTTAGGTCATTAGTCTTAATTGTGTGCACAAATTAACGCTTATTATGATAATTTGGACACAAAACAACAATAAACTCGAATATTGTTTGGCTAAACAAAAATGTTGCTTGTCAATGAAGTGTCTGTGTGCAGTTTAGTAATTTTAAACTTAGGTTTGGTTTTCTTTTAAAAAAGAGACAACGCAATACTCTCATCTTATTCTCACCTCTCATTTAATCATACCAATCGGATCTCAGCAATTGCTACATAAACGCATCGTTGACAGTTTCGTTCGGAAATTGCGTTTGACTAAAATTTGTAACAAAAAACAAATCCTTAACTTTTTAAAGCAGCAACAATAAATCGAGAAACAGTGAAAATTTACAAATTTACATTTAGGAACACGACTAAAGAATTTCAAGGGAACGATATTCCCTAAATACCTATTTACAAATTATATTTTATATAATAAAATTAAACCTCAAATGCTATTTTCTGAACGTTGCAACAGCTGTCAAAGTTAATGTTGCCTGTGCTAAAAAAACGGTGATGAAAAACCAAATAGATGATGGTTTATGATGGGGCGTTTTGATTTTGAGTAAAATTTTTGTTTACAGGGATGTATTTAAGTATAATGTTTCCGGTGAAAATATATTAATGTCAAAAGTACCCCATAAAGATAATATTATTATCTTCATTAGGTTTTTCATGATAGAAACTTCCTTTTCCCCTATAACTTTGAAAACAATCAATCACACAATATTAATAAAGAAATTATTTGAAGCACGTTACCTACCTACTAATTTAGGTATTGTCCTATGGATGAAGAGACGGGTGGATGACTAAAAGTTTCTAGGGTTTTAAAAGGTGAAAGGCGTACATAGCAAAGTTTTCGACTACCTACCTCGAAAAGGAATTCGGTCGTGAGGTTATTGTGTGTATACAAGGTGTTACAAAAATACAAATAAACATTTAAGGGGGTGGTTTAGACCATCAAACTGAACAACTTTCACTATGGGACCAACATCGAAATCGCGAAAAAAAAATTTGATGTTCCATACTAAACTACAAATCTACTCGAGCTAAATGTATGGGACGGGTGATTTTTTTTTTCGCGATTTTGATGTTGGTCCCATAGTGAAAGTTGTTCAGTTTGAAGGTCTAAACAATCCCCTAAAAAGTTTAAAAGTTTTATTTTTACTTTTGTAACACCCTGTATAGATGATATTAAGAATTCAATACTATTTCGTATAGTTCGGCATGGGGTTACTAGCATGTCTGTGATTGTTTGTGATTACAGTTTGATTCCACTACTTATCTTATCTCCTAGTATATGACCCTAAGGGTTCAGGTCAAATAACAATAATAAGTGTACCTACATATACATTTGCCGTGGTGGTCCAGTGGCGAGTAACCTTGCCTGCCGTGCAGGAGGCGATGGTTCGATCCCCGTGCAGGCCGACTCGTGCCAATGAGTTTTTCGGAATTTATGTACGATTTGTTACACCACTGGCTGTTCGGTGAAGGAAAACATAGTGAGGAAACCTGCATGCTTCAATTTCGAGGCATGTATTGTACCCACTGTCCATTACAAGTGGCGACGGGCTCACTCCCCGTCACACTGGACAGAGTTTCGGTACTACTTACGTTGCAGAATATCTCTGACTACCCCCTCGGGGAATATAGTCGTGAGCATATGCTATGCCTTCATATAGAAAGCATCTAGAATAGGTGGCATAGTATTTTCAAAGGCGTAAATTATACTGAATTGTATTTATTAACTAGTAAACTAAATTTTTTGTACCTTATTTTTTGTACTAAACTGTTTTTTTATTTTCATACACATAATGTTTTTTAACCATTTATTATAACAAAGTCAAAATAATTTATTCAATATAGGAACTTGAAGCCCACTTATTAAATGATCAATATTTAATCGAAGTTAACCGCGTAGGTTGTGTTATCGCTGTGAAGAAGATGCAGCGAGAAATTCTACAACAAAACACTTAACAACTATTACAATTTAAATTCTTACACTAACGTTATGTATACATACAATGTATTTAATTAAATAATACTGTACACTAGGTATTACAATTATTATAATAATATGATCTTGCCTTCGAAACAACCTACAGATGTGTCCTTCTCACCTGTCTGTCGTTAAAAGTTCGTCTACGTTTGAGAGCATTAACCTCTGAATTGTCTACGTTTTATCAAGTTAGATTTAGATGGTACGTTTAATGAATGGATTTAGCAAAAACTCATAAACGTAAACTCAAATTGCTGAATTTAAGCATTGCTACAACTTAATTCTTAAACAGAAATTTGGTAACTAGTTGCAGCAAAATTTCTGGCCACCCTGAAAGGGTTTACGGTCGTAAGTTAATTTTGTATATTTGTCAAATATGTTATCACTTTTGAGGTGGTCAGAAACATTGCTATAATTACAAACCGTCTTTTATTGCAGACAGTTTCAATTTTGTCATTTTAAAGGTTTCAGCATGGAATGACGTCTCATACGGTGATATATAGATAGATAGAAAACTCATTTGTTTTATCAGAACAATACAAAATAAATGTATAACACTATGGAGACCGTATAAGGAGGTCCGTCCAAAGCTGCAACAGCAACAGGGAGCTCCCACGACGGACCGGTCAATAACAAACACGGTATTGTAGGTAAGCATATGCCCACGACCATATTCCCCGAGGGGGTAGTCAGAGATATTCTGAAACCACAGAACATCCACGTTTCACCAGTAGTACCGAAACTCTGTCCAGTGTGACGGGGGGTGAGCCCGTCGCCACTTTATAATGGACAGTGGGTACAATACAGGTAGGTAGGTACATATATTGTAGGTATGGTAGTGAAAACACAGCATAAGAAACCGTGTCGCTTAATCGCCTCCTACAAACGACTCTACAGGATCCACACGTCGTCGCAGCGGTAATATTCATATTCATATGAACATATCGCGGTGGTATTAATATCTAATAGACACAAAAATAAACACTTCAGCTTGAATACTCGATAATCTACACTAATATTATAAAGAGGAAAGATTTATTCAATATGTTTATTTCTATTTCCATCTGGATACGTTGACAGTCTATTGGTTCCGGTCCGAACGTTCAATACCTAACTATAACTTCCATGACATCCAGGTACTCTTAATATATTTATAATCTGTGCCTATATACATGCACGTCCCAAACTGCAGATAGACTTTGCCCGCGACTTCATCCGCGTTAATTATAAACGTTTACAATACTCTTTAGGGATTGATTTTCGAAAAAGCAGTTCTCAGCTCTTCTTATCTTTTCTTAGTAAACGACGGGCGACATTATATTCCTATACCACTTCTGCACCAGGCACTAGACCCTTTAGCATGATTTATCTACTTACGCGCGACTCGGTTTTTTTCCATACTACTGTCGCGCAGCGCGACTGAAAAGCGTGGGAAGGGGTCATTATTTTCTTTGCAGCGAAGGCGCGTCGCACGCGAGTAGAGAAGTCATACAAGAGCTGCAGGTTCCATGATCGGGATGACAGGCTTCCGTTGGTGAGAATGCGGTGCGGGAGGGAAAATTAAGAGGGGTCCTCATACAAGAAAGTAGTTTTATTTTCTTCTCGGTCTATCGTAAAAACGATAATACATATAAGCGTAAAACTTTTTGTGATTCTAGAGCAAACCCTACAGTATAACAAAAAATATTAAAAACCGTCTAAATGTGAGTTAGTCTTGCGCTAAAGGTCCAGGAGAAAAACAAATTTGTATTAAGTTAATATGTTCTGTTACGTATGTGTATGGTACGGAAAACTCGGTGCGCGAGTAGCCCGACTCGCACTTTATCGATTTTTATTATTTATTACTTTACATTAATGTAATTTCACTCATCCTTTACACAGCAACCACAGGCAAGATTATGCTTTGCTTAAAAAAAAACTAAATGTTAAACAATTTATTGTTAGTTATTTTGGGTGAATGGGTGAAAAGAGAATGTAAACTCAAACTGGTTCACCATCACCACAGTGCAAGGGGGAAAGGTGAATTTCAATATAAACAACTTTTGCTGTTTCCCAAAACATTATTCTTATAAATGTATACATTACCTACGTATACAGGGTCCTTCTTAATATGCTGAAACTTTATTAAGGGGAAGATCGAACCATCAAACTAAACAACTTTCTCTATGGCACGCACATCGAAATCGCAAAAAACAGCAGTTCCATACAAAACTCCAAACCTACTCGATCCAAATGTATGGGAGAGCAGATTTTTTTCGCGATTTCGATATTGGTGCCATAGGGAAAGTTGTTCAGTTTGATGGTCTAAAAATATATTTATTTATTTTTACTTTTGAATTTTTAAAACACAGTTTGTACCCATTAAATTGAATAAATTAAAAAAAATTTACGTCTCTGAATCTGAGCCTCTGTGGCCCTTATGATACTCATTACTAGAGATCGGATAATCGGATGCATATTTACCTAAAGCTGAGGAGTTGGCTATTATGGAGTGCACTTTAGTATCGACATTTTTATTTCATTTTATTATTTTAAAAAGTCGCCTCCATACTATGCATCCGAGTACGCATTCCCGAACTTCCTGACATCCCGGAATTTATTTTACCGAAAACATATTTTATTTCTTTTAAATCAAATTGTTTTAAGATGTCGGTTCAACACTATGCATCCGATTAGTTATGCATTATCGGATTTCCTGGCATATGGATTTTTTTTAAAAAGAAAATGTTTAGAAGCCGCTTCCATAATTTCGTAGCCAAAAATGAAGTTTAGGTAAATAAGCATCCGAATATCCGATCTCTACTCATTACCCACCCACACACAGTAAGTTCAGTAAGCTATACGGTGATATATTTCTAAACTGGAAGCCCAATGCGTCGACAATGATTTTAATAATTAGGGTGCAATAATACCGATAGACAAATTATCCATTAGACGTCACTTAATTAGGTGATAGATTAATGGCTTTGCTAATGGTAACAGTTTATTTTTAAAGGATTGACTTGACAAAGGCGTGATCTATTCTACTCCCTTAATTTATTTACATAATATATATTAGGTAACCCTTTATGAAAGTAAGACAAATTAAATGGCACGTTAGACGTTAACTAATTCTTAATTATGCTTAAACTGTACGCTTTGGTTACTGTCGTAAAGTTCTGAACTACCCCTATTGGAAAAATTACAAGCATAGGATTATGCACACGACTATATTGCCCGAGGGGGTAGATGGGTAGACATTTTAAATAACTGTAGATCGCAATACCTTTTTAAAGTCAAACTATTTGAGCTTATTCAAAGAATTAACTAAATAATAGGTTATTTGAAATATCTCATTACGATAAAACGTAGTGTTGTCGTCCCTTTCTAATAATCTTTAACATATCTCCCCCTCCTAAACGTAGCAAAAGTATTGATTTTTCTATCTCTTCGGTCATACTGCGGGATCGATTTTTCATAGTATTATCAAAACAAAGGGCCAAGCCTTTGTATAATCTATGTCTGGCAGGTTTATCAAACAAGGTATAGTTTCAGTAATATATGTTTTATACAAGGTGACATTGATATCATTAGCATCCTTTTAAACTAAGGCCGAGAGAAAGACGATTTTAAGTCATAGTTCGAACTCCCGTATGTCAAAATCCATACATTTTCGACTTGCTTAGCTCGAGCTAAGACTAAAAAAATCGTCTCTGAATCTCGGCCTATGAGTCTGCCCTGAACAACTTTTACCATGGGAGCAAACCGATCGGAGCAAAAATAAATCACCTGTTCCATAAACTGCAGTGCCTGCTCGGCTCAAATGTATGCAATAGCTGATTTTTTTGTTGCTCCGATCGGTTTGCTCTCATAGTAAAAGTGGTTCAGTTTGATGCAGGGATCGGAAACCGGTTAATTTTGGAAACCGGTTTTGGTCATTGACCCCAAACCTGAATTGATTGCGGTTTAGTTTTCGGTTACCGGTATTTTAACCGGTTAATCTATCAAACCGGTTTTTTACAAATTTCAATTTTGTTGAGCAGAATTAACCGGTTAATTTGAGTAAAAAACGAGCGCCATCTCTTGTAGTTACTGCATAACGGAACTCTCGCTTTTTCTGCGGCTTGGTCATAGCAGTATGGGCCCAAAGTTAATTTTGTTTTGATTAATCAAGTAATCAAAGCCTTAATCTGATTAATGATTAACGATTAAAGTCCACGCACCAGCATGGAGTCGTGATGACTGGTTGGGTCAAATCTTGACTGTGTAGTGGATGGATGGATGGATGGATGGCTGTTGGTAAGTGGTTAGTGGGTGTTTTGGTTTGGTGGTTATTTGGTGAGTGTTTGGTAAGTGGCGGTGGATGGTGGTGGATGTTGGGTGGCTGGTGATGGGTGGCGGGTTTTGGTGGTGGGTTGTGGAGTGGGTGGCGGGTGCTGCTAGGTTTGTAGGTATTTGGTCGGGACCGCCATAATTAACTTTTAGTTTCCCAACCGATTGCTTCCAAAATCGATATTTGAAGGTCCACATGAACTTTAAACAAGAAACCGATGAGGGAATTAAGAAACGTAGACGCCATCTTGCACTTGTTTGTTTTTCTACCGATTCCGTCCAAAATCGATATCTGAGGGTTTCTGCGATCTCCTACGACGAATGACAGATTCGTTCAGATTTCGGAAAAATGGCCGCCATTTTGAACTTTTTTGTTTTTCAACCGATTGCGTCCAAAATCGATATCTGGGGGTTTCTGTGATCTCCTACGACGAATCTGACGTCAGATTTTGGAAAAGTGGTCGCCATTTTGAACTTTTTTGTTTTTCACCCGATTGCGTCCAAAATCGATATCTGAGGGTCCGCGTGGATTTCAAACACGGATCCGATGTCAGATTTGAGAAAAGTGACCGCCATCTTGAACTTTTTTGTTTCTCAACCGATTGCTTCCAAAATCGATATCTGAGGATCCGTGTGGACTCCAAATACGGATCCGATGTCAGATTTGAGAAAAGTAGCCGCCATCTTGAACTTTTTTGTTTTTCAACGGATTGCTTTCAAAATCTATGTTTGAGAGTCCGCGTGGACTCCAAACACGGATCCGATCTCAGATTTGAGTAAAGTGGCCGCCATCTTGAACTTTTTTGTTTCTCAACCGATTGCTTCCAAAATCGATATCTGGGAGTTTCTGTGATCTCTTACGACGAATCTAACGTCAGATTTCGGAAAAGTGGCCGCCATCTTGAACTGTTTTGTTTTTCAACCGATTGCGTCCAAAATCGATATCTGGGCGCTTCTGCGATTTCTTACGACGAATCTGACGTCAGATTTTGGAAAAGTGGCCGCCATTTTGAACTTTTTTGTTTTTCACCCGATTGCGTCCAAAATCGATATCTGAGGGTCCGCGTGGATTTCAAACACGGATCCGATGTCAGATTTGAGAAAAGTGACCGCCATCTTGAACTTTTTTGTTTCTCAACCGATTGCTTCCAAAATCGATATCTGAGGATCCGTGTGGACTCCAAATACGGATCCGATGTCAGATTTGAGAAAAGTAGCCGCCATCTTGAACTTTTTGTTTTTCAACGGATTGCTTCCAAAGTCGATATCTGAGGATCCGCGTGGACTCCAAACACGGATCCGATGTCCGATTTGAGTGAAGTGGCCGCCATCTTGAACTTTTTTGTTTCTCAACCGATTGCTTCCAAAATCGATATCTGGGAGTTTCTGTGATCTCTTACGACGAATCTGACGTCAGATTTCGGAAAAGTGGCCGCCATCTTGAACTGTTTTGTTTTTCAACCGATTGCGTCCAAAATCGATATCTGGGCGCTTCTGCGATCTCTTACGACGAATCTGACGTCAGATTTCGGAAAAGTGGCTGCCATCTTGATTTTTTTTGTTTTCCACCCGATTGCATCCAAAATAGATATCTGGGCGCTTCTGCGATCTCTTACGACGAATCTAACGTAAGATTTCCGAAAGTGGCTGCCATCTTGAACTTTTTGGTTTCTCAACCGATTGCTTCCAAAATCGATATCTGAAGATCCGCGTGGACTCCAAACACGGATCTGATGTCAGATTTGAGAAAAGTGGCCGCCATCTTGAACTTTTTTGTTTCTCAACCGATTGCTTCCAAAATCGATATCTGAGGATCCGCGTGGACTCCAAACATGGATCCGATGTCAGATTTGAGAAAAGTGGCCGCCATCTTGAACTTTTTTGTTTCTCAACCGATTGCTTCCAAAATCGATATCTGAGGATCCGCGTGGACTCCAAACACGGATCCGATGTCAGATTTGAGAAAAGTAGCCGCCATCTTCAACTTTTTTGTTTCTCAACCGATTGCTTTCAAAATCTATATTTGAGGGTCCGCGTGGACTCCAAACACGGATCTGATGTCAGATTTGAGAAAAGTGGCCGCCATCTTGAACTTTTCTGTTTCTCAACCGATTGCTTCCAAAATCGATATCTGAGGATCCGCGTGGACTCCAAACACGGATCCGATGTCAGATTTGAGAAAAGTAGCCGCCATCTTCAACTTTTTTGTTTCTCAATCGATTGCTTTCAAAATCTATATCTGAGGGTCCGCGTGGACTCCAAACACGGATCTGATGTCAGATTTGAGAAAAGTGGCCGCCATCTTGAACTTTTATGTTTCTCACCGATTGCTTCCAAAATCGATATCTGAGGATCCGCGTGGACTCCAAACACGGATCCGATGTCAGATTTGAGAAAAGTGACCGCCATCTTGAACTTTTTGGTTTTTCAACGGATTGCTTTCAAAATCGATGTCTGAGAGTCCGCGTGGACTCCAAACACGGATCCGACGTCAGATTTGAGAAAAGTGGCCGCCATCTTCAACTTTTTTGTTTCTCAACCGATTGCTTCCAAAATCGATATCTGAGGATCCGCGTGGACTCCAAACACGGATCCGATATCAGATTTGAGAAAAGTGGTCGCCATCTTGAACTTCTATGTTTCTCAACCAATTGCTTCCAAAATCTATAATGTTAAATTTGAATCTAAAAAAAGTTGGCTAAATGTTGTACTAAAGTGTCAGCGGTAACAGCTTGTAGTATAGAAGCGTCTTGACGGTACATCTTCGCCTTATACAGCAAAACTGTCCTATTAACAGTATTGATGTAAATGTTTAATTCGCCATTTTATACAACTGTTATAGCCCAGTACATAACCTAACCTAAACCTAGCCTAATCGGTTGAGAATTAAATAACTCTCCTTCTGTCGCAGTTGGGTAAGAAGTTCAAGATGTCCGCCACTTTTCTCTAATCTTACATCGGATTCGTGTTTGAAGTTCACGTGGACCCTCAGATCATCAGATTTTCGAAGCAATCGCTTCAAAAACAAAAAAGTTCGATATAGCGGCCACTCTTAAATCGGATATTGGATCCGTGTTTGGAGTCCACGCGGACCCTCAGATATTGATTTATTGAAGCAATCGATTTGAGAAATAAAAAAGTTCAAGATGGCGGCCACTTTTCTCAAATCTGACATCAGATCCGTACTTGGAGTCCACGCGGACCCTCAGATATAGATTTTGAAAGCAATCGGTTGAAAGACAAAAAGTTCAAGATGGCGGCCACTTTTCTCAAATCTGACATCGGATCCGTGTTTGGAGTCCACGCGGACCCTCAGATATTGATTTTGGAAGCAATCGATTTAAAAAACAAATAAGTTCAAGATGTCCGCCACTTTTCTCATATCTGACATCAGATCCGTGTTTGGAGTCCACGCGGACCCTCAGATATAGATTTTGAAAGCAATCGGTTGAAAAACAAAAAAGTTCAAGATGGCGGCTACTTTTCTCAAATCTGACATCGGATCCGTGTTTGGAGTCCACGCGGATCCTCAGATATCGATTTTGGAAGCAATCGGTTGAGAAACAAAAAAGTTGAAGATGGCGGCCACTTTTCTCAAATCTGACATCAGATCCGTACTTGGAGTCCACGCGGACCCTCAGATATAGATTTTGAAAGCAATCGGTTGAAAGACAAAAAGTTCAAGATGGCAGCCACTTTTC